>JAPSGF010000017.1:4507864-4634459 GCA_035772895.1 Perdix hodgsoniae | reverse complement strand
GGAGGCAGGACAGGCTGCTTTATAGAGACAGGGATATAAAACATCAATGGGGATGCAGGGGATAATGTAATGGATTTATAGGTTTCAGATGCCTTCACTGAACTGCTGGGCAGGCTGTCATAAAAAATGGAAAATAGATATGTGGTTGTATAATGTGTCTACAAAGTAGTGTTTGATTTAACAGCTGTGCTTAGCGTTTGCATTCCAGCAGGCTGCAATCCCTGAAGTCGAAGGGGGAGCTTACGGTCTTAATATTTGGTGATGCATGTGGCTGTAGAGACCAAGTTTGCTCACCAGTGTTGATTAATTCTGTATGACAAAAGGTCTAACAAAGTGATGTTATTGGTTTCAGTGAGGAGGACCATAGAAGCTGTTTTTTGCCTTGACTGGCAGGCTCTCAATCCTGAGACACCAGAGTTTGCTGCCCTCACATTTTAAGTTTTTTGCACACGAAATCCTAATAACTTCATTATTCATCAGTATGAGAGCTTATCTGAATGTGCTGATGTACAGGAAGATCAAATGGCTACAACAACCATGGCTGGAGCAGAATATCTCCCTTTTAATTTATTTATTTAAGAAGACTAAAGAGAATCTGAACATCTAGGGCTCCCAGGGGGTTTCGTGCATGGTACTGGAGGGTGAGAAGGGCCATTACAACAGTGAGGGCATCTTTATCATGATTTATTGCAATATTGAGCTTAGGTCCTCACGATTATGCCATGATGCATCCTTCCAAAAGAATGTCTAAACCTGAAGGATAATTGATCGTGTCCCTTGATGGTCTGTTTTGCTGTTTAATTACCATGTTCTTAACAATACAAAACCTACAGGGTATTTTTTTTTTTGACCTTGAGTTTTCAGCTTCTCTTTCCATTACTGGTGTTACATATAATAATGCTGATGAACCCCAATGGTAATCCGTTCCAATGTTACAGTGCCCTTCTGCTGGGTGTGGACACACAGTTGCCCGTACGTCTGAGAGGTAGAGAAAAATCACACAAGTTAAGAAGGACTTGATTACACTTTTATTTTGTGTTTCCTTCTGAAGAAAGATTTGCAGGGCAGAACAGCCTTGTGCTTTCTGGTTTAGTTACTATTTCTGCTGTGGCCTTTCCTTTGACGATGGAAGTCTTACATCGTAATAGAAGTTTTACAGTCAGAGACGATGACAGCTGGTAAAGCATTCACTTTTCCCCAGCAAATTGTGTTAAATTAGGCGCTGTGAAGGAGAGCAGAGCTGTGCTCCTGCTCTAAGTGTTATGTCTTCATTTTGTGGCTGTTAACACAGTGTTTGGTCAGTGAATTTCAAGGGGTTGCTGTTCTGAACTTTAAATTGTATAAAGCACAGAGTAGGATGGAGTAAACGGGAGCTGCTGGTTGGTGGGACTGGTTGCCCTGGTGTGGGTTGGATGTCTGCTTAAACAACAAGGAGTGAACTCAGTAACCACCCTATGTCTGACACTGACCTGCTGTGGTTTACTCTCCATAGTCTATCACAGCAGATATGTCACTAAACACTTGGAAATCAACTAAACCCCTAGCTTACTAGAAAGTATCCGAAATAATTTGTTCTCTTGACCTGTTCTGCATTTTATCCATGCAGAATTTGGACTTTCCTGGCCAGGTTTGGCAGTTCAGATGGGCACTGAACTGAGCAAAGTCTGGAGTGCATTGTCTGCACCTCTGGGATGTCACTGCTGCCTGGAGGGGCTCATCCTTCTGTGCTGGGAACCTGGCTCTTGCTTGTCTCCCTCTTGCTTATCTCCCTGAGTTCCTCTGCTTCCTGATCTTTCTGATTACTTCTGATTTATTACTCCTGATGCTTCAATTTAAGAAACATTTTTTAATGAAGAAAATGGAAGGAAGATTTAGGATCTGTTTGCCTGTTCCTCGGTCTCGCTGTGCCGTAGCCTGGACTGGCATTTGCTGTGATCAGAACAGCAGCTTTGTTGGCCACTAAAACTTTTCCTCAGAACACCGAGTCACCCTGGAGCTGAAATGTAAATTCCAAATAATGTCTGCAAATGCAAGACAGCCACTGCAGTGTGCAGGGAGGGGCAGCTTTCAGAGGACTACAGCTGTCTGCTGTGCGGGAGATAACCGGGGAGCTGGTTAAAAAACATAGAGCTTCCATCTTGTGAGATATTTTCTCCTCTCTGTATCTGCATTTATTCTGCACCAGAGTCAAAACAAATACTTTCAATATTTTCAATCAAAGTGAAGTTCTTCTTTTTGAGCCTCTTGTTGTTTGTTTTCTGTCTAGGTTTTTAAATGTTTAATTTTATTGTCACTTTTTTTTTCAGAGTATACAAGTGTTATATGACACAACTTGTCTTTAAAATAGATTATTTTAAAATAATTTGGAGCAGCTGTTGTCTGGTGATTGAGTCATATCATTTTCTTAGATTAGAATCTCTTGTTTATTTTGTAATGAAATGGTTTGACACTTGGAACAAGAAATGAAGATAAATAGTTAGCATACCAGTGAGGAAAGCAGGTGCTTATTTCAGCAGCCTTCTTATTCTAGGAAATGCCATATTTCTTCTCCACACATGTTTCAGTGCATTTTTAAATGACTCTATTGAGTCAGAAATTTCCATGGTTTCTTATTGAAAAATGTTCTGTATTTGATTCCCTGAAATTTTTCCTCCTTCAAAACTTTATATCAGCTCAGAGGAAGTGCAGCATCTTCTCACCTTGCCATCATCTGATGATCCACAGCTGTGCTCTGTCAGCCTCTGACACGTTGTGGTGCACGACCTGAGCCAGGGCCAAGCTGACAAACTCTCCGGATTTGGGATGGGAATGCAGTGAGTTGTCATTGTTTTCTTCCATCCACAGGGAAGACTCCTTAGAGAAATGCAGGGATGTGAATGCAGTCAGTGCCCGCAGGAGCTTTTCACATCAGGATGTTTTGCTGACGGATTTATTCATGGGCAGATCTGCACTGATGCCTTCAAAAAAGTAGTGGTGATGCACATACAGTTTGCAAAAAAAAGCCAGACAAACTTTATCCACTTACTTATAGACTGGGCTACACGTATAACTGATACGTTACAGCATCTTTTTGTTCTGTAAGGAAACATAGATATGTGCTGTAGCACGTTGCAGATGTTTTTGGTGAAGAAATACCAAAGCCTCTACAATTAGAGGTTATTCTGGCCATGAGAAGTGCATGGGAAGCCTGGGGGGCTGAGCAGTGGGGCTGGGGGTGGCCAGCAGCAAGCAGCCAGGCTGGCTGCTGTAGAAGGGAAAATGATCTTGTTTTATTCTGAGCTGGAAGAGAATTTGCCTCCTTTTCCAAATAGTGCTCTGTTTTTGGGACCACTTCACATTTCACCTGAGATTTTGCTGCTTAGCTATCAGCACTCAGCAGTTACAGAAATGCATAGAAGCCCTCAACCTCAAAAATGTTCGTGCAGAGGAGTGTAATAGCCCTCATTTTATAAATGGCAGAACAGAGGCTCAGAGAACATGGTTGTGAAGGAGGCCATCAGCAGAGCTGGGAGCTCAGCTGCACTCTGGCCCTCGGTACCTCCCTCACCACGTCTTACTGTGGGCAGCAGAGGAGAGCTTGAGAGCTGCTCTTGTATGAGCAATAAAATCATATAAAGTGATGTTGGAGAAGGCCACTAAGATCACCAAGTCCAGCCCCAACCCATCCCACCATGCCCACTGACCACGTCCCTTAGTGACACATCCCCACAGATCTGGAACACCACCAGGGATGGTGACCCCACCACATCCATGGGCAGCTGTGCCACTGCATCACCACTGTTTTGGATAGGAAATTTCAACCTGAATAGGCAGGTAACAAGCTGTGTCTGCTGGCACAGTCACACTTACCCATCTCCTGTTTCTGCCTATGGGCTGAATGCTGCATAACCATGCACACACTGGCCGTTTTGTACTAGTGCTCTTTGTTTCCCTTCTTCCTGTTCTCATATTAAAGTGAAGTGTCATGTTTTGGGGATGAGGATTGATCTTTCTCACCTGGGTTAGTGTTAGATTAAAGATCCACATTAATGTGAATGGTGTCTGATGCAGTAACCATCTTGCAGTTTGGTTATGTCAGGAATGTATCTTTACTGCAGTTTACATACCCTTAGAAAAACTCATCTGGGGAAATGACTGATGTGAGTGAACAGTCTCTGAAAATTGGCCCAAGCTGTAACCTCAAATAATCTTGGATGTGTTCTCTCAAGTGCTGCTTTCTCCTTCCCACTTTTTATGAGTTGAATCCATGCTGGTTTAAGATCCCTTGTGCTCATTTAGTGAGCAGCAAGCCTCCCCCTCTTTCTTTTTCTTATATCTTTTTTCTTTTCTTTTTTTTTCTTATATCAGTGATTTTCCTGTTATTGTTTTATTTTTTCTCTCAAAAACATTTTTACCCATTTGCCTTTAGGGGATATGCATGTATATTGATGAAGAAAAATAACTCATTTTGTAGTAACTTTAGAACTGGTAAAGGTAAGTGAATGCATTTATTTAAATGCAGATCAAGGACAGTTTCATTTTCCGCTTCCATTTATGGCCTTCTGTGCTGTGTGTTGGAAACTACCCGCTGTGCTTTTGCACAGGACACCCCGTGAGCGTGGTGCCTGGTGCCCTTGTGATGTTCCTTGCCATTTCCCAAATTCCTCATTATTTCCTTCTCCTGCAGAAGCGTTCGCCATTGTCACTTCTCTAATACTCTGTTTACAAATAGAGCATACAGACTGCATCAGTTCTTTCCTAACAAACACGACGCATGCATTTTTCATTCCGGAATTTGCTGGGGCCTTGGCTGGGTCACATCTCTGTGTTTAAGGTCTTTGACCCCGTTCAGGTTCTGCTGGTGGAGGTGCACAGGTGTTGTTCCTTCCAAGTGCCACAGCAGTGCCTTGTGTGCACCTCACCATAACTGAGGACAAGGAGCAGGACTAAACATTTCTCCTCCTGCATTTAATTGCCTTGTTTTAATGATCACTGCACCAAGTTCTGTCTCTTTCTCAGGTTTCTAGCAAGCAATGAAAATTTAAAAGCTGGTTGTAATTCCTGGAAAAGTTAGCGGGTTTGCAATGGGATCATCTACAAGCTGCTTATTTATAATTCCTTTTCTATCCTGTTACTATTAAAGCTCCATATTTTAAATATTGTTTATTTATTTTTCCTTTAAACAGAACATTTTCCTCCTGTCACAATACAAGCAACTTACAAATTTTCAAAGGCTCTTTCAGCAAAGCTGGGAATTAGATTTTCATGGAGTTCTTCATAAAATATTGAAGACTTCATATATTAACATACATTGATTTATTCATAGTGTTTCATTACAAATAAGCGAGGATCCCATAATATAAGGAAAGGTTAGGAGAGCAGCGGAGCGCGTTATATTATATTGACAGCTCAGTTGAAATTGAGCTGCCTCTGGATTGAATTTGGAAGGTGAGGAAGGAATTGGCTGGTAAATAAGTCATGAGCTCTCCTCGCAAGTGTCTGCGTATCAGAGGGGCTGTCGTGGGTAAACAGGATGGGGCTCGAGCAGAATTTCAAAGGTGTGTGTTCAAGCCTGGTTTCCCCTGAAGGTGTGTTAGCAGTGCAGAGCACGCAGGGCTGTGGCCTGGCTGGATTGCTCTCAGGCACGGTGCCATGTGTAAGCCTGCAGCCCGGGGCTAAAACTGGGAAATTCTATCAGCAACTGTCTCGTGAGCTCAAGGAAAATGAGTGGGACTGTTGTCTAAAGGCTTGGTGATATTTATTTCATGTGAACCTGTCATTTAATTTCAGTCTTTCATTTTGGCACGATGTCTTCAGCATAGGAGAAGAATTCAGACAATTTTGATGTCAGTAAAAGGCTCCTGTTTCTTCTTAAAAGCCGCCTGAAAACAACTGCCTGATGGAAAGCGTATCTCTGTGTGCACCGAAATTTCCCCTGTGCTGTGGGGGTTGTGTGGGAAATTCTCACAAAAATTCTGCAGGTTGTGCTGTGCTCAGCTTCAGCCGCAGAAGTTTGGGGTGAGGAACAAAAAACAATTCTTGGTGCCTTTTGTTGTACGTCAGCATACACTGAGATTTTAGTGGAGAGAAGCAATTAGTTTCTTCCAAAGTAAAGCATGGAAAAATGGTGATGTCTGCTTGCCAGCATCCAAACACAGGGTAGTTCACTAGGCGATGCTGCCCTTGTATCTGCCCTTTTATTCTCGATCTTGAGTTCCAAGAGGGGAGTGAAATAGGGGCGCAGACAGAGCCGGGTGCAGAAGGCTCCTATCACCTTACTGTCCTTGTTCTTCATTTGCAGATTACTTACAAGGCCGTTGGGTCTCTGGATCCCAGTGCTGACCTGTCCAGCCAAAGAGGGAAAGTCTTCAAACTAAGGAATGAAACGCATCACCTCTTTGTAGGATTATACCCAGGGACTACGTATTCATTCACCATCAAAGCCAGCACAGTAAAGGGCTTTGGGCCACCCATCACAACACGGATTGCAACTAAGATTTCAGGTATTGCTTTGGGGAAGACAAAAAAAAAAAAAAAAGGAACTTTACAGGGCTTTGTTCTTTAGATCTGCAGCTGATGCGTGAAACAATAAAAAGGCATTCAGCTTGGTGTTTCCTCCATAAGTTTCATAGGGACCACAATCTATTATCTACGTTTGTTCAGATTACAAATGCAGAGGTTAATTTGTGGATGCCTTAGGAGGACTTCAGATGGGAATCTTTGTTAGTTCAATAGATGAACTCTCAGTACAACAGATTATTCAAATTATATGTTCAATCACAGAAAGTCCTTCAAAAATGTGGCTTTATCTCAGGAACACCAAAACTGGATGCAGTGAAGTAATTGAATGAATAGCAGAAAGAGATGAAAATGAAGAATAGAAACTGCGTTTGAGTTTCTTTCCTGAGTAAGGCCACAGAGAAGGCTTCAGGTAGGCAGACGAGGATGTCAATGGCCCTGAAATCAGGAGGTACTGCAGGGAAAGCTCCTGGGTACTCAGGAGAAGCAAGGAAACTTGGTCTAGCCAGCAGCAGCTCAAATGGGTAAGGTGGTGGTTGAGATGACATTGAACAAACGTATGCAGAATTAAATTTTATAATTTCACTAAACCAGGTTTTCTGATGGACATCTTCTGGAGTATCTATCACAGTGACATCAAATTAAATGTTTGGGACACTTGTAATGCTGAAATATGCAGTGCTGCGTATTTTCCCTTGCTTTCAGAACTGGTTAGTAAGTTGTTAGCAGTAAGTAATAGTTCAAAATTGTAAGGAAATAAAATATCTCCATTCTCTGCACTGACCATCAGCAAAGCTGGAGCCTTTTAGATGTAGTGCAGAAGCTCGTGTCTTATCCACCTGGAGTACAGCCACGGGCTGTAAGGCTGCCTGCAGAGGGAAGACATGGCGTGTCCTCTGCTCATCTCCAGCCAGAGGAACAAAACAGCACAGAAATGGGGGTGCTTTTCTATTCTTATTCAGTTTCTTTTCATTTTATTTTTAAGGGAGTGCTCAAATCTTGTTAGAAGCCTGCATGGTTATTAAATGTATGAGCACTGAGCTCAGTTTATCATCTCTGTTTCTCTGTCCTCTAAGTTTCTTGTTTGTAGTAGATAGGCACAGGCCCCATGCAGGCACCTCTGGTGTTAGATTGGACTGTTGTATGGTCAGCCCTCTGCACGGGATTTTGAAGTTACTGTTACACTTACTTAAAGATTTAAAGTCCTAAAGGAAGTAGAGAGAAAAATGAGATTTGCATTGACTTACTTTCACTTACAAGAATGTCTTTGTAAGGCTGTCTGGAAACTACTAGCTTTAAAATGAAAAGCCATCCTATGCAGTAGGAAAGTGTGAATGTGCATGTTTATCTGGGTGGATGTTTGTTAATTCATTTATCACTACTAGTTGCCTGAATTCCCAAGGACTTATCTTTGGGCAGGACTCAGCAAAATAGGCATCACATCAGTGAGCAGTGCTTGCTGCTTTAGGGAGGTCACTGCCAAGAGTCATTTTAATGAGGCACTGTCCAACTCTTCCGTGTTGAGGACACAAAAATGCCATATCCTGTTACAGCATCTTGTGACAAATACAGTGCAGTTGCTGAATTGTACTTGATACCATTAGCTACTCCTGCCAAAAACGATGTTGCTTCCATTTGTTTCTCAACTAAACGGCATCTGAAAGTCAAATGGTGCATTCTGTGAAGGAACCAGCCCAGCTGGCTGACACAGCAAAGGCCGTTCAGTTGCACCAGTGCAGCATTTCAACTAGGCCAATGGAAGCTGCAGCAAAGCAGGGCCTGCAGAGGTACAGCCCAACCTGCTCGTGGTGCCCAAGGAGCCCTGCAGCACTGCAGTGTCCTCTCTGCCCAGTACAGGAGCAGCACAGTTCTGACTGTGGCATTTCCAGTGAGTGCTGTCAGGTACTGGGTACTGCTGGTGCCCTGCATCTTTAAGTGACTCGTACTGCTTCCCTCAGTGCACAACACAACACCTTCTGCAGAGGAATCCCTGCTAAGGAACTGCCATTTGTTCTGAACTCGTTGCCAGCTTATAGGTAGGGAAGTCAGTTGCTGAGCTGATAATAGGAAACACCACGCTTAACAGTTTTCAGGCATTTAGATAAAAATCCTGATTGTAAACAGGATTACTGTGGAAATCGCTGTGAGAGGATTAAATGTGGGACCCCCACAATGCAGCTTGCCCTTGAGAGTTGTCGATGAACTAAGTGGGACTATGCTCCTCATGTAAATTCTTCTATTTGCTTTATAGTTAGGGATATTTCAACAAAGCTTACCTCTTTGGAATAAATACAACACTGCTCAGATCTTTCAGGTTTTTTTTGTCCCTAAGGGATGTCTGCTACTGGGGAAGGAAGAATTAACATAATGAGTAGGCTGTGTTTCCTAGGGAAACCTGTCCCACCTTGATGAAATGACCCAAGCAGAAGCAGGAAGGTGACTGTGGCTAAGTGTGAGCAGTCAGTGGTTTTCCATACTGCCATGGGGAATGCCACTGCTGGAGTGATGGATACTGTGGTTGGTCACTGCCCACAACACCTGCTGGTGGACACAGCACTAAAGCACTGTGGTTAAATACCCGTTTGAGTGCTTAGATAATGCCACGCTCTTCTCTTTTGATGCTTTCCCACTTCATAATGTACCTTCCAGCTAATCAGGGAGACACAGCTCACACACGCGCATTAAAAATTCTCTAAGATGTGAGCTCTGATCCATTGGTACAAACAGTGAATAAGAGCTCAGTTCTTGGGTGCAGCTTTCAGCCCTGCCACTGGTTCACAGCTCTCAGATGGCATCTTTCAATGTCTACACAGTTCTTTGTCTGATTTTAATTTTGAAGATATAATCCCGTCCCAAAGGATTGCTAAGTCTTAAAAATTCAAGGCAGGATTTTCAAAGCCAGTTTGAAGATTTGGGTGTCCTGTTTAATTTTAATAAGAAATGAGTGTACAAATTTTTTAAACAGTTATGACAATTTTGGTCATAACATTGAGAAAGTATGTTGATGTTTCATTTGAGGAATGTTAAACGGTCTCCAAGAAATGTTAATAGCACGTTGCCATCACTACCAGAGGCAGCAACTGGTTTCTCAGTAATGTGTTGCTCTTTGTTCTGCTACAGCACCGTCAATGCCGGAGTACGACACGGACTCGCCCTTGAATGAGACTGACACTACCATCACTGTCATGCTGAAGCCTGCTCAGTCACGGGGAGCCCCTGTCAGGTGGGTGGTTCCTCTTCCTTTTTTTTCTTTGATTTTATTTGCAGCATCCCCCTCTCCTTCTTCCTCAGGTTTCACTCATCTTTTATTCTCATCCGATAACAGAGCTGTTGAAAGTGAACGCTGGCTACAAGGCCAACTTGAATGTTGATTCTGCCTTTCACGTTTCCTTTTATAAATGCATCACGCTGCTAATCTTCAGGAATGGTTGCTGATGGCATTGCATGGGGTTATTGCCCTTTCAGCATCGCCTCAGGAGCCTCAGCAATACTGGATTTTCAGTATATAGAGCTGTGTGCTGTGCTGTGAGCTCAGTAAGTGTGGATGAGGCTGCAGGCCTCCATCTCCTGCCCTCGTTTCTATGAGGGACAAGCCTTTGTTGTAACTATACGATAGGAATGCCTGAACTAACGTTTGCAGGTCATTTGTTCCAAATCTGGATCCAGACAGGCTTTTCACATCTCAGTGTTACAAGCCAGCTGCTGCTCCCAGCTTGTTGCAGAGAGAGGAGGTGATGGAGGCTGGCAGAGTCCCTCTCACTCAGAGGTATGCCACCAGCTGTAGGTGGGCAGTTTCCATTTGCAAAGAGGAAGACTGAGGGGCAGCAAGCTATACGGATGGAACTCATGGAACAGGATGATGGTCTTGTAGAAAACATTGACTGATTTTGTGACTGATCCTGGGCTGGATCCCATTCTTACTGGCTCTCCGGGGCTGAAATGGGGCATCTAGCTGCAGATCTCTCTCTGGCTGCTGAAAAATGACTTAGAGGCCTGTACTCCACTGCTATCATTTGCTTTGGTAAATGTGCTCATGTTGAAAGGCGTCAGCACAAGAGAACAAACTGCCTCTCAGAGACAGCACTGCCTTACTTGAAGCTGGCAGGAATGCCAGGCACTCCTCCATCTTCTGTTCTCTTTAGCTGACTGTGTGAATTAAACTGCTTATGATAAAATTAGCTGTAGTTTACCGAGGAGGAGCTGGGCTGCTCTGTAAGATACCCAGCAGCCGTTGCCTTCCTCCAGGCTCTTCAGAATTTCCCTTGAGTTTTCACAAGACACTTCTTTTTTCCCTCTGAGTGGTATTTTAAAAACAAATAATTGCTTCTCTCAGAAGTGAATGGGCTTTGTGCATCCCACGGATGAGTTCCTAGTGCTTTTTGAAGGCGTCTCACTAAGTGTTCAGGAGCAGATTACTCACGTGTAAACTTGTTTAATTTAATGAAGTATCCTATCTCAATTAGTGCTCCATCTATGTCACAGCTTTTTCCCAAGTTGCACTGTTAGTTTAAAGTGAAGTATCTATTTTTTAAAAACTGAGCACCACCCCCTTTCTAGTCGTTCTGAGAAGCAAGCTTCAACATTTCCCTTTTAATCTCTGGTACTCCATATGAACAAATTTAGGAGCCTATTTTCTGAGTCCTTTAGGGATATTGTTGTGCTGGAAAATGGCAGTAAAATCACAGAGCTCTGTTTTGTTTTATTTCTTTATATGGGGGAACGTTCCTGTATCTCGTTTTACCACCTGCTGTCTTAAGAGTGTTGCTATTTCGTCTTTTTATTGAAAGTCTTGTGATTTTTCTTGAAGCCAATTTGCTATACTTTAACCTCTTTCAGAGAATAGTGTCTTTTTCAGCAAATGCATCTATTATAAGAAAAAAAAATCTACAAAGTTTTCCTAATTTTTCAGTCTAGTTTCTTTAATTGCCTTGTGGCCTATAGTGCACGTTTGCAGAGTGTAAAATGTATGCCAAATACAAATGATGAGGTGACTTCCTTTATTGAGCCCTGTCCATTGACACAGAAAACCAGAGCAGAGGTGTGTGACAGGGGAGGAGTCCTCCCCTAAAATATCTCAGGGGAGGTATTTAGCTTTTTATTACAGCTGAGCAATGAATGAATTCCTGTTGCTGTATAAATACAGCCTGCTCTTAGTCTAACTTCATGAAATCCAACGAATTTGACCTTGTATCAGATTTTCCCAACCAACTCCTTTTTCTTTCAGCCTGTTCTGCATACTTACAATATCCAGAAGCAGGTAGCACTCCCTCAGAGGCTTCAACACCATTCAGCCAATTAGAAGAATAATGTGCTATGAACTGTTGGTGACACTTAACACACAAGGATGAGGTGTTTCTTTGCTTTTTCATAGATGTTTTTGTTCATTTTCATGCTGGGAGTTAATATACCCTCTTTTTCTTGTCTGGTTATTTGTTTTGTGTTTGAAGTTTGTTTTTCCTTCGCAAGTATAATATGTTGTATTTGTCTCTACTAGTTGTCTTCAAATTGACTTTCAAAATGCTTTTAAATCTTGATGCAAACCTTGAGTGCTTCCATCCCCTCTTAGTCTGATGACATTTCCCATTCGCTTACCAAGGCATTAGTGAAGAGATTCACATACAGATTCAGATTCAGGCACCACTGATGCTTTGAGGCCGTGTGAGGTAGGTGGAGGGATTCCACATGATGGGAAGGATGCCCAGCATGCCAAAAGGGTGTCTGTAGGATGTCTGCTCTCCTGGCCTCTCCTGTAGGCATGGCCATGCTTTCCTCAATCCCTTCCCTTTTTCCACCTGACCACTCAGCCTGCCTGGGGTGTTTCAGAAAGGGCTCTTGAAAATGGTCTGAAATAGATACTGCTCACAGTATCTCATAAAGCCTCTGATCTGTCGCTATGCAGGAATAGGTAGACCTCTCATCTCATCTCTTGACAGTACTCCAGGCAGGCAGTTTCTGCTCTGCAGTGCCCCAGGTTTTCATTGTAATCCTTCCAAAATTTGAAAGTAAAGAAACAACAGCAAAAGAACACCTTCAGTACATAGCAATTATTCTTCACATTTTCTCTTAGATGCTAGGGAGATGAATTGGAGTATGTGTGAGAGTGTGATTGTAAACCAGTATCTGCCCAAAAGATAGTTATGTGACTGCGTTGCGTTATCTCATTCTGCTCTAGTCTGAGCAGCATACAGATGGTGTAGTGTTTGCAAGATCATTTTTAGAGTAATATTGTACAATATTTCAGAAAAGATTCACTGTTCTTCCTCATATGAAATACGGGTGCACTAAATCCAAAGTCACTTTCAACATTGAGACATTTCTGATGTTTCCGTGTGCTCGCGATCAATAACTTAAATGTGGTTGTTTATAAAACTAATGATTGTGAACTTGACATTGTTAACAAACTATAGATAAAAAATCAAGACACTTTCAAATGAACTAATAAAAACAATATAAACTTAGGTATACTTTTCTAGATTTTGTCTTATTGCCAGAAGAAAGGTGGAGCATCAGCAAGGCATAAATATCCTCCCTTGAGGGCTGGGCATTTCATTATTTCCTTGTGGTGAAACCTGCAGAGTTTGACACTGCATTGCCCTTTAAAATAACTTTTCGTTCTTCTTATATCAATTCAAAGCCTGTGAATGGTGTTGTGATTGATTGCTGAAGGCTGACATTCATCTGTAATAGATTCAGAAGGGGGAAAGAAGAATGCAAGTGTTCCCAATCTTTGTTCCTCAACTCCTTCCTGAAAAAAATCCCAGTGTGATTTTGAAGATAATTTTGCCTGCGAATCTGTTATTGTCAGGAAGGCTGAGTTGGTCCTTCATAGATTATTCACATATGACATCTTTAGACCTCTATTTGAGAATTTATATCTTATTCGCTGCCTGAAAATACTGCTGTGAGGGATTTTATCTCCATGACAAGTCCGCTGGGCTGTTTGCTGTGTGCTGAGTATTTGGAAGTCCATCTGGTTTATTAAGAAACCGCTGGTGT
The DNA here is from genome assembly GCA_035772895.1 of Perdix hodgsoniae. Taxonomy (NCBI): domain Eukaryota; kingdom Metazoa; phylum Chordata; class Aves; order Galliformes; family Phasianidae; genus Perdix; species Perdix hodgsoniae. The sequence goes on along the minus strand of JAPSGF010000017.1, from coordinate 4,620,965 downwards.
ATCCACCTATACTACTATTGCAGAGAACATCACATTTTCAGAGCATGTTAGTTTTAGGGATTTCAAAGTTGAAATAATGCTCTCCTTAAGGGTGATTGCATTGTTGGCATGCCATTCCATCTCTGGGAGCTGCTGGGCCATTTAGAGCAGAGTCTGCAATTACACTTCGGAGGTTGAGATGGTTGCTTGAAAATAATAATAATAATTTCTCTGTATGGCCTTGCTGCAGTTCTCCAAAGTGTATCAATATCCAATCTGTGATGCTCTTTTGCACGGCAGGCAAGCATATGCATCAGGTATCTGATGGTCTTTAGGCACCTGAAGCTGTGCTGGGCTAAGGGAAAGTGTTTTTAGAATGTAGGTTTTCAAACTTTGCACGTGACCCTGTGCATACGTATACAGGTGTGTGTGTGTTGTGTAAGGAGGAGGTGTGAGTAATGGTGGATAAATGATTTAGGTCAGATTTGTTTACAATGCGTTTGCGCAGTGGTTGGATGCACTTGATCACTTTGCTGAGGGTGGATGGGTTATTGTATTAATGCATATCTTAAAGGGAATAAGGATATCTAAATGGGAGAAAGGAACTGGAAGTCTTTTGAATATATTTAGAAGCACTGAGCAAAAGGTGAAACAAGTACTTTCGTATCGCCAGCCAGCCAGTAGGAGAAATTAATTTATATGAACAAAGCCCCATGTAACTCATGAGTATTATCTGATTTTTGGTCTCCCAAGCATGAAATAAAGGAAATATTTTTGGTCTGCGTGTTGCTAAATGAATCAAGAGAAAACAGTTGTGTTGTTATTCAACAGAACACCTAAGAACAGTGTTTTTTTTCCTGTTTTTCTGCTCAAGCTGTTCTCCAAGCAAGCAATCCTCTATGATGTTTCTGCACGTTCATGTCTTTCTACATGTAGTAACAAGCGAAAATTTCCTGTCGTGTTGGGGAGTGGCTTTGCTTCCATCTTGTGTTGGAGTGCTGGGACTTTCACTGCTTCACACCTGCCTTCCACTTCAGTGCGACAAAGTAGAAATGCTGAGTCTCTGAACTCATAGGCTACTATGCTCATCTTCGTGTCATTCTTTCTTTTCTTGTCATTTCAGCCGCCATCTATTTGTATTGAACTTAACTAAATCACTCTCATGGCATCTTGATTATTATTAGTAGTATCAGCAGTAGTATTATTTCTTGAAGCACTTACATCCATACAAAGCAATCACTTGCAAACCGAATAACCTTGATTCTGTGGTGGAGGAGGAATGAGATCTACAAAAGAGGAGCTATAAATTTGCAGAATCTGTTAGGTTTTTGTTTGTTTTGCAGATAGGGGCTTCGGTGTTTACATCTCAGTGTCTGTGTTGGGAGCGATGCTGTTCAGCTTGTTGCTTTGCTACTTTTAAGTGTTACCACATGAGTTTGCTTCAGGCGTTTATGCTTATAATAAATTCATTAATGCCAGGAACGGATGGCGATTTCTTGTTCTTAAAACTCCTGCACAGAATACCTGGTGTTTGAAAATAAAGATTGGAGTCGGGGATCAGCAAAGCAATAAAGGAGGTTCTGATGTTTAAAGCTGTGGGGAGCATAACAAATTATTATGCCCTTGGTAATTCTGAGAGTTCAGTTGCATTGATAGGCGTGTTATAAATACCTGGAAAATAAAAATCCCAGCCTGCTTTTACGAAACTCTTATTCCAGTGTATGCATCACATGACGCAGTTGATTGAACACAGGGCAAACAGTCATCACATTAGATCTTTTAATTTGGTAGTATCTAATGAGGAATGAGATTATCAATCTAGGCTTCTGATAGTACAAGCCTAATTATCTGTATTAATTAACATCTCCCGTAATATACCTCAGGGATATTGTTCTGAAATCATTCAAACTGGGTTTCTCCTGCATGGTGTTCTGTCGTTCATTTAGGCAGGAGTTTGAAGGTAAATGAGCAGAGTTCCTCTCCTCTCAAAGATAAACTAGAGCTGCTTTTTCTTCAGTGGTGTGTGATTGCGCCCAAGAGAATGAGAATTTGCATGAAAGATCAGAAATAATGGCAGCTGCACAGACTGCTGTGATGGTTATTATACCAAAAAGGAGCAGAGTTTCGCCTTAAATATTTGCAGGTTGACCTCAGCAGTGTGTTTTACCCCTGGTGATCTGAGCAGGGCACAGCAGAGCTGAGCATACACGTCCATATCTGCTGGAGTCCAGTGGCTGTAGGTGGTTGTAGGGCATGCAGAATGACTTCAGTGACACTTGGAGTTGTTCTGGATCTTACAAATGCTGTGCCTGCTGTATCAAGAGAGAAGTGTGATGGAGATGCAGGGTTGAGTCAGGAAACAAGGTGACAGCCGTATCAGGAAGGAATAGTTTGATTTTTATATAGCATGGCACAATCAGTTGAATAGATGTTTCAAGGTTTTTTAGTTCCCCTGAAGAGTCATATTCTGGCCCTAAAAAATGAGAGTAAGTGGCATTTTGGGTCAGTTGTCTCATCTGGTACTGGATGGAAATAAGTTCTCTTACTGCAACATCTGAGAGGACTGTCCCTTAAAATGTCACCAAGCTGCCGTTACCCATTTATCAGCCATCAGAAACACGCCTGCTCTCTGGGCCTGCATGACCTGCTGTGTCTTGCTAAACTGTTCTGTGGAGAGTCTGGCAGCAGCTGGGAATGGGAGAGGAAAGCCATCAAATTTACATATATTTTAATTATAATATTTTAACAATCAAATTACACATAGAGACGATTCTTTTGTGTCAAGTAACGTTTTATTAGCTGCACGGTGAAGCTTTCACTAACATTTTTTAGTGCACTTTCTGAAGGCCTGAGGATATTGAGAGTCAGGGAGTGAATGTTTTTGCATAAATCTTTCATGCTGTCCACATGAACTGTCAGGTTAAATTCCAGCAATCAAAAGGTTAATGAAGTCTGAACTTTAAGCTGAGAATCACAAATTGATGGCCGTTTTCTCACATCAAGCTGTCAGCTGGTAAGACAAAGAGGGAACAGGGGGAAATGCCCCCATTTCCAGTGCGAGGGTTTCTTTTTCCCAAGATGTTTCTTAATTTGCATCGGAGCACCCGAGTCAGTATTCCCCTTCTGTGTTATCCCAGAACAAAAGGATAATTGCAAACTGCATAAAATATTTTAAAAACTAGAAAATGCATTTTGTTGAGATGTACCACTGAGCCTCCTTTTGCTTGCAGCAGCCCCTGAATCACACCTTGAGGTAGGATGAGCTGCCCCAGGTGGGAGCTTGCCCACAGGCAGCAGCTTGGTGACCTTCATGGGCCACGGAGGAAGGTTTGCTTAATTGAAGCAGCTCCTTTTGGTGCTTCCAATCAGATGGGATGGATCTGGGCAATAGTCCCTGGCAAACGTCACCCCTCGGAAGCAGTGTATGAGCCCTATCCAGCCAGCATTCCTCCAGCAGCAGCAGGGCTGAGATGTTCAGAGGGTAAACGGATGCCTTCCTGCGTGTGGCAGGCAGTGTTTGTGCTAGCAGGTGCCCCTCAATGTGTCTACAATAACACAAAACTGCAATAAAAGGGAAGATGAGTAAGCTCTGCTTTGCTGTTGCAGACTAAGGCATTTCAGGATTTAATTATACTACAGGTATATAAATTCCGGAAACATGTTAATGCTCCCGTGATTAAAATTATAGAGGGCCTAATTGAAAAAGCATAAACCGAATTGAAGAATTCCTAATTATAGTTTGCTTTGAGGTGTTAATTTCCTTCATAATGAATGCATAATTTCTTGAACTAGAAAAGGGGGCTGCTGCACCAGCGCGTGGGCTGCAGATGGAATGAAGGGATTATCATAAATGCAGCCAGACAATTTGGAAGAGTAAACCTCTCCAGCCATGGTGCTGTTCTGCCTCTCTATAATTTCAGTTCTCCTAGCACAGCGCTTTTCCAAAGCAAAAGGCAGAGCTAGGAGATGGTGAGAGACTTGCTTACGGTGCAGAAGGAAGGGGAAATTGGACTGGTTTAATTAAAAGTAGTCATGGTGCAAGAGGGGAAGGTGAGGAGAGAGGTGGAGAGCAGTATTTCACTGGAAAGGTCAAACAGTAGAACAGAAGATGCTGACTTTCCTCAGTACCCACCTTGCCTGATTCAAAACTAATTGCAGGAGCTGATGTTGATGCAGGTTGAGGGCTTTTTAATTCCTCCCAGGGGATTCACCCCATGTTTCAGCTTTTCTCTCACATCAAAAAGATGCATAGCTTTGAAGGGAGTGAATGGCGAAGTATGTCTTCATCAGGTGCGGCCTCCCGCTGGATAAATCTGCCCCGTTCCCGCTCTGTTGGGGATCTCTGAAGGTGTTTACAAGTGATGACAGACCAGCTGCCAGCCCTTATCCTTGGGATTTCCATTTTCCTCTTTTCCCACTCACAGCTTGCTTGTATTCCAGAGCTGAAGGTGCCACTTCTTCCTGTTGTCAAAAGCATCAGCGTTTTGCACCTCCTGTAAAGCACAGTATGCCCAGAACAGGCAGAAAGAATTTGGCCAGTATTCCTCTGTGGCTTTCAGAAGGTGGAAGTATGTGTTACCATCTCCCAGGAGAGCCCATGTCCTCTATTTTCCATGGATAACATAACAGTGAGTAGACTGTGGCGTGAGCGCAGCGGCCTTATTTAATAATGACGCTTCTGCTGACGCTAGAAACTGAGCAAGTTCCCCTGTTTGTTTTCCTTTTATTAGCCTTTTAGTTACGTAAATAAATCAATTCTATAGTTCTGTTGTTAAGAAAATATTTTAGATTCATATGGATGGTTTTTTTTCCTGTGCAGTCCAGTAGCTATTGGCCTGTAAAATGGAGAAAAAGGTAGATTGTTTCTGTATGGAAACTGGCTTAATTTCAGAGAAGCCATTGGAAATACCCAAACTCATCGAGAACAGATGCAGATATACCCAGCCCTTGTGCAAGGCTCTGCTTTATGGAGGGCATGGCAGAACATGCAGGGAAAGGCCTGCCATACTTTCTCCTAGTCCTGCAGGTAGCTTTAGAACTGCTTTGGCTCTTCTCGTCCTTGAAATGTTCTTTCTTCTGGTCTCAAGACAAACCAGTGATCGCTGAGACCTCAGTCAGCGATGCCTGTTTAATGCTAAGCGACATCAGCACAAAAGGGTTGTGGTGTTTTTTTTTTTTTTCCTCTAGATCAAACAGATGGCAGGTGGTTCAGGAGGGAAAAAACACCTCCAAAGCCACAAACATTAGCTCCTGTTGCAGCGAAAGCCCTATCTGTCTGCACTCATTATCTTTAATCTGCCAGCACAAAATAACACTGAGCTGGAGAGATAGGGACTGGGCCTATTCCATGGAGGAGCAGCAGCTATTATGTCTAATCTGTGTTGCAAGCCAGGTCAGCCTTATGGAGATGGCTGAGATAATGGAACACAGAGCTTTGAAATGCCCTCTAGTTCTATATTATTTTTACCCTGTTTTTTTCTTCTTTTTTTTTTTTTTCATGAGTAAGATTAAGCAGGAGGAACTTTAGGCATTTAAAAAAATGCTGTGTGTGTGTGTATACACGTGTAAATATACATGGGTCAATCTAAAAGTAATGCCTCCTATTTCCGTGGAAGCTGCAATCAATACAAAGAGCACAGTGACACTATTTGATAGAGCGCATTCTCAACTACAAACCATTGCTTTTCAGCATAGTCACTGCTATTAGCTGTGCCTTTTTTGCCAGTGATGAACAAGATCCTGCATGCTGTGCTTGTAACAGTCTGCACCAGCAGAGGTAACACAGTCACCACTGCTGAAATGCACCACTCACTGTGCTCACATCCACTGCTTGATCTCCATCACTGTTCAGCAGGTGTCAATGAATGTCTGTGGGTGACATTTTTTTTGTATATGGAAGAATTCTATTCCACCCCTTTGCTTCATACAGAATTCAGTGTCAGACATTATTCTGTCAGGCTGTCCCTATGCTGCCATCTGTCAAGTGGCAACAAAATGGAACAACAGGATATTGTTGGGAAAGTTCAACTGCCATCCTACTGATATCTGCCTCTGATGTTGGGAGCCAACATCATAAAATAGGAGGCATTACTTTCAGAGCAGCCCTTGTAATGCAGATAAGTAGATGCAGTGTTCTGGTGGTTTGAGCATGCAAAGAAAGCAATCTTTTTTTTTTTAAGTATGGGCCAAAGGTCAGAGCTAGAACAATTGGGCTTTTACGCGCAGTCCTTCCTTTGGTCATTAGACACTGCCTCTCAATACAGCTGTCTTCATGACAACACATTTCTGTTTGGAGTTTACTGGCACTGCTGGGGTTATTAGTTTAGTCCATTAATCCAGCAATAGGGAAAGTTGAACTATAGTTGGAATTTTAGTCCAACGGGGATAGGATCAGTCTTCACATTTTCTCACCTTTTTCTGGTGCCCATTCCACTCATCGTAGAAATTTAACAAAGCTTGAGGTTCTAGTGAGAAGTAAATGCCCATATGAAAACAGTGGCTCCAAATAGTTTTATCCAAGTGTGAAATCACTGCATTTTGTTTCATGAATTTCAGGGTGGAAAGGCTGTGGTAAGCTGGTAAATCTGGGCTACTGGGCTGAGCGTGAGAATGGAATAAAATGCGGAGAGACTGTTATCAGCCTTCTTGATGAAATGGATTGCATTACCACTGGCTCTATCTCAGCGGGATTTTTTTTCATAGCAGTGGCAATAGTTAAAATCATTTTCTTTTTTCTTTTTTTTTTTTAACAAATTTGGCTGAATTTTGATATTTTCAACTTGAGCAAATGTAGCCGAAGAGTTGTTTAATTTAAATGAGTGTTTAAAGAGCACACAAAAATAACTTCAAAATGAAAGATCTGGTGTAATAGCTTTGCAATATGAGAAACTATTTCCTCAAGTAGCATCACTTTCATAAGCATTATTTGTGTGAATGCCTTCTTGCAGATGTGAAGAAGCTGATTACTTTTAACGATTGTATTGATGGAATTGCAGCCCAGTATTCATAATGGGCTAGTTTTGGAATCTTTGAAATAGCCAGGCGTATTGCAGAAGATGACATTGCAGAAAATCTTTATTTCATATTCTTTTCCATAAAAATGTTTATTGAAAGCTGACCTTAACTTCAGCATATTGTGTCCTACATGGAGCTGTATGGAAATAGTAGCAATCTTTAATTGATTTTAACGGCTTTAGAATCAGACCCCAAATAGAGAGAAAATTGCAGAACAGTGTATTGGGTCCCTGCACGTACATCTTAGGTGGCTGTGAAACCCAGTTCATTATCTTTTGTAGATTAGTTTCAGAGCTTCTGATTAAAAGTGCATAGGAGATATTAAGGGTGAAATTTTGGAGTGTGCGGAGTAGATAACTCAATTCTCAGGAATGTATTGGTACCTGAGCATTTTATTATAGTCAGAAGGAAAAACTACTGAGGGAATGTTCAGCAGTGCACCGAAGTAACCTGGGGCTGTAGGTGCATTGTACACTCAGAACAACGAGCCTCCATGTTTGGCTTTGTAGGATCACAGAATGGCTTGGGTTGAAAGAGACCTCCAAACACATCCCATTGCAGCCCCCTACCATGGGCAGAAGTGCCTTCCACTAGCACAGGTTGCCCAGAGCACTGCTTGGGATGGTGCTTCCACAGTGTCACTGCTGTCTGACCGTTACAAGTTTTGTTCCTGTAAATTTTATTAGCAAATCACTTGTGTTCTTATAAATCTTTTTGAGAGTTAGCGGGTTTCGGTTGAATTTATTACAAAATCCTTCTGTACAACTTCACGCTGTAATTACTATTTAGTATTTAATTCCACTTTTTTGTTGTTATTTAAAGTTTTGAGTGAGCTCTATGGAGACCTGATGGGATTTCTATATGGTACTTCTAGATTCTATCATGTTTCTCCCAGAGGGTGGTGAGGCACTGGAACAGGTTGCCCAAGGAGGCTGTGGATGCCCCATCCCTGGAGGCATTCAAGGCCAGGCTGGATGTGGCTCTGGTCTGCTGGTTGGCAACCCTGCAAATAGCAGGGGGGTGGAACTGGATGATCATTGTGGCCCTTTTCAACCCAGGCCATTCTCTGATGACTCTATGATTGTATTTCATCAGATTTCCCTTTAGGAGAAAACATGTGCCTGGATAGCGAAGTGTTTCTGGCTCACAGAACACCCATCTTCCTTGGAATCTTTGTCTTATGTCTGGGGCTGCCATGCAGTTCACTTGTTGTGAGTGGTACCATTTCGTTTCTTGTAGCACGTGTGGCAGAATGCGAGGTTTCTATAAGATATCTTTGGGAAATCTAAACTAAAGATGTTGATGCCATTCTTCTGGCTCAGTTTGCATCACCAAAATCAATTTGGCCAGAAAGTAAGCCTCTGCAGATGCAGTAGCCAATCTGAATTTGGTCTAGAAGGAGGTATCCTTGCCTATAGGAGGGGGTTGGAACTAGATGATCTTAAAGGTCTGTTCCAACCCAAACCATTCTGTGATTCTGTGAATGCTGAAGTTTGACTATCATGCACCACACCTAACCCTGTCCCATTGCATTATGGCAGGAGAGGGTTCCATGGTGGCAGAATAAAGGCACTGAGCTTTCCTGTTTACATGCAGGTATATTTACAAATATGTTTAAATTGTTTTAAAGTAATTTAATGGAGTCACAAGTGAAATGATGGTGGAAGGTGCTGGTGTAGTCTGATTTCTGTGTTGTGCCGTGTCTGGGGTATTCATACCCTCTGCCTGCTGAGGCTGTGAATCAGCTTTCTGAGATTTGTGGTCTTAAGAGAACACATTCTAAAAACATTGGCGGTGTGATTAAGAGGAAAGGAGAATTGGTTGTTACCCCTGGGAAGCGTCACACCTTTGCCTCTGGCTGTGTGCACTCCATGCCGTTTGATTGTCTCTATCCAGCATTAACTCTCACAGATCGGTCAGACAGTATTTGGGTTTGATTTGCATGTGTTTGGATAACCTTTTCAGAAGTGCTGCATCTGCTGATTCTACAGAAGAGATGCAACAGGGGAAATTCAATGCATAGTTCATGTGGGCTGCTGCATGCCCTGGGTCTGAGATAGCACAGTGTCAGGATGGAAAAGCCTTGCTTCTTCATGCTTTGTTTGCCCTTCTTGTCTTTCATCTTTGAATTAAGACAACTATTAGGAAGGAAACCACGCAGATATCCTTTGGTGGTATATCTGAATTCCTGCTGCCTGTCAGACACTTTGCTTGGAAATACTGTGCTCATTTGAATCAGAAATGAGAAGTTCCTGTTCTCTGTTGGGTGAGTTACAAAACTTGCTCAAAATAATCCGGTAAAAATGCATTGCAACATCAGGCTGTACTAATTGCCACTGGGTTCTATTCCCATGGTGGAAATATTATTGGAAATAGTGCACAGCTGATAATATATTTGTGTGTTAAATATTAAAATCAAATGGAAAAAAATATTAGATCTTAATGTGTTACATTTAAGAAAATGTAGTACTAAAATGGTCCAAGGGGGATACTAAACTGCTGAAGCATTGTTTCTTTTAAGCTTTAATAAGTCAAGTGAGGAGATTAGGTGAGGAGAGGGTTAAAAAGAAAGTGTATCATTGGCATACGCTGTCATCATCAGGGATATGGTGAAGATGCTCCTTGATGGGAGGTGCCTTGTCAGCATACCGAAGTGCACAGACCAGATGTGGAATACTTTATGGAAAGGTCTGACATTTCCTCCCACATTCATACACGTCACGCACCCAAAACTGGAGTCTGGACTAAACACACAGCTAGATTCTGGACAATTGTTTCCTCAGCCCATCCTTGAGCAGCATAAAAAGAAATCAAGAGCAGAGAAAGAGAAGTCTGCCAGAGCTCAGAGATGTCTCAGTAGCTCAGAGACAGGGCTGTGATTTGGAACACTGATTATCACACTTGTGCTTCCACACTGAATAGAGAACTCATAATTGAAGAGATTACCTTGTAGATGATGATAAGAGCACATTTTCTTCCTCTGCAGACAACATTTGTGCTGTGGCGGCCATTATGGCTGCTGCTTTTATCAGATTTAGAATGGAGCTGTCAAAAACTTTAAAAAGCTTCTATTAAAGTAATGTGGTTTTATCTATATAAAACCTGTGAGATTTCTCAAGGAAGCCAGGTTTGGCCTCCTTTTCTAATAAGAGTATACGGCTGCGCCACAGGGCAGGGAGCTCTCCAGCCTTCGAGGAAGTCAGGCATCTGATCAGTACCACATTGAGAATCCCTGGAGAGCTCTCCCTCGAGAGCAGAGCTGTGGATATGTGGAAACCAGTCCTCGTCGCCATTCATGGGGATAAAGCAGTCGCTGGTTTGCACGAGGTGGTTTGGAGTAGTTCAGCACGAGGAAGGCAGGACCCCTGCTCCTGTTCCCCTGCTGCATGCAGGTGTGTGGATTTGATCGCAGTGTTTGCGGATGTGGCTGGATATCAAAAATTGAAAGGATGTAGTTAGTTTTACTGTGTCGTCTTCCAGTTTATTGGCACTGAGGTTGTTATATGGAATTGGTAGTTTCAATGCTCTGCTTTTGTTGTCTCTTTTAATATAATTTCAATGTATGACACTGAAACTTTCTTTTATCCAGCTGGGCATTTTCAAGCAATGTATTGATTCCTGCTATGAAAGCAGTGTTAGCTGATACTGGCTGGAAGCGATAGCTTTGAAGCGTGAGAGGAGGAGAGCCCCAGGAGATCTGCTTTACTGCCTACCTGGTAGCCAGAATAAGAGCTAATAGAATAGCTTGGATACCTCCTCTGTATTTCCACTGCCTCTTTTCTTCCTTGCATTTAGCTCTTTTTGGGAAAACACTCCTCTTTTCTCTGCTTATAATCACAATGCTGTGTATTGCAAAACTGTTGGTCTTAACAAGCTGCAAACGGTTGACTCTGCTCCACATCTGAACAGAAGTGTGGCTGCAGCTGGATGCCTCTGCAGGCCAAAAGGGCAGGTCATGCTCACAGAGTTTATTCTGAGCTAGTGCCTGCCTGCAATCTTAGGGGTCAGAATGCATCATGGAATGTTATCACTTTTTGAGAAAACTGGAATGACTTCTACTCTTTTGAGAATTTCTGTAGTAATGCAGCCATCATGGCCATGATTGTGGTGAGTAATTGCATGCTTGCTATCCAGAATTCCCACATGGATTTCACTTGGTTGTAGGATCACTGGCCTTTTGTTCCCGTGGAAGGGCAGACAGGAGGGAGCTGTGATGCTGACGGAAGCAGACCTGGAAGCTCTTGATGTGCCTTAGGGCACCTCTTTATTTAAAGCAGAGAAGCTGATTCCTGAGAACGTCCTGAAGACAGTTCAGGAAAATTCTGCTCATAGGTAAAAATAAGACATTCCAAACTCTTTCAGGGAGACCTGGTAGTGGCCTTTCAATGTTTGAAGGGGAACTATATGAAGGAAAGGGACAGACTGTTTTGGGGGTCTGCAGAGATAGACAGTGAGAAAGGGCTTCAAGCTAAAGGAGGAAAGATGCAGGTTGGATACGAGGAAGAAGTTTTTTACACTAAAGGCAGTGAGGCAGTGGCACAGGTTGCCCAGAGAGGCAGTGGTACCCCATCCCTGCAGACACCTGAGGTCAGGGGACTGGGGCTCTAAGCACTGATAGAGCTGTGGGTGTCTCTTCTCATTGCCTTTAAAGATCCCTTCTGACTCAAACCTTTCTATGATTCTATGAGGAAAAGGGCGTAAACTGGAAAAGAAAAATACATCAAGGAAGAGGAAATATGAAAATGAGATTGTGAGTCTCTTTATTAGTGAGGGGTGAACTGTGTGAATCTGGCATTTCTGGAGGGACCAGATCAAAATATCCGAATCAGAAAATGAGATCCAGAGTAATGATTTGGTAGGGAAACAATTTCCCAGAGTGATAACCTTCAGTCCCGAGTGATCCTTGGGAGTGGGTGCTCTCTTGGCCACTTGGCCGACACCTGTGAGAGTGGCCGCTTGACCACTAGGAAATAACAGAGAGCCTAAGGAAAGAGTGAGGCTGAACGATGAAGGTTACTGAGTTGAGCAGGTACAGCAGAAAGGGGTGCCAGCATTGTGTCAGTTGGTGAGAGCCAGGGCACAAAGGGAAGAACTCACATGCCATCTGCAACTCATTCTGTTTCACCAGGGAGTAGTGTTTTTAGACAGAGGGAATAATGACAGCAGTGCTGGCTCAAATACTTATTTCATAGGAAAAGGTGACAGTATTTGAATAGATAATGGTGTTTTAACTTGCACACAAATGGGACATCTATTACGTTTCAGCTGAATGCTCATGAACGAGCCATTGTGCTTCCAGAGTCATCTGAAAAGATTCCAAAAGAATAAACATAAAAAATAAGTTAAAATTTCAGGTTGTTAAACGGGTGAGTTATCCCCAGGATAGGAAGAAGTGTGCATTAATGGCTGAGGCAGAAAGCTGAAATGTAGAAGAGTACAGGCAAACGAGTATCTGTTACAAGGTTCTGTATGCATCAAAGTTGTTGCTCGTGATGAAAATGAGTGCACGTGGTAATGCAGCAGGTGTGAGAGCAGTCAAGGGAGAAACTGAGAATGTCTTCAAAAGTAACTAAGTTCTCTGATTACGGAAACAATTTAGTTCCCTGGCCATTAATGTCCCTGGTAACTTCCCCCTCTAAACCAGAGAGGTCTGAGGGCTCCCTGCTTGCGTTTGGCATAATGAGGAGAACGAGATTGTCCTTTCAATGCAGCAAGTATGGGAGAAAAGAAGAGGAAACCTATGGCTCCCATGGGCTGTGAAAGGAGAATTAGATATATGTGTGTGTGTATAATGATTTGTGTATATAAAGACTTCCTAAAACCAGCAGAGACGGGCATGTAGGATTGTATGCAGCAGGAAACGAGGAATTTTTAGGTTAGAAAGCATATGGCAAATGCCCAAAGAAATGTCTATCACAATTTGGAGTACTTCTGTCAGCAAACAAAAGCTTCCTTTTATTTTTGTCAGCAATGTGACGGGTCAGAATAAGACTCTGCATACCTTCTGTTAGTGAGCAGTGTCCCAAAAGGCAAACTACAACTCTGCGGCTGAGCTGAGCTTGAGGTTGAAGTTAAACACGCTTTTGTTTAAAGCTACCACCACATCCTCAATGGTAATCCCTGAAGTGTAGCTGGGAAATGTGTTTATTGTCTTAGAAATCAGCAAAGAAATACTAGAGAAGTTTAAAATATTCTATTAAAACCTCCAATGAACAGTAGGATTGAGGAGAGCCTTCCAAAGCGCTGCCAGGACGTCATTGAAGTCTGTGTCCGCATGTCTGGGTGCTCCTGCTGCATTAGCAAATGTGAGTACCGTCCTGCATAAGGACAGTTCTGATAGCCAGCGATTCATCCATCGGTCGTAGCGGTAACGATGATTTGCCTTTGGGGCTGGCGGTGGGAGCTGCCCTGCTGTGCCGATTGCTTCCCTCTCACCACTGAGCGTGCCAAGTACCTGCAGCCCTGAAATAGTAATACATTCCGAAACATCAACTAGGTTTTGTTTTGCCTCCTGCCTGTGGACGGTGCCAGAACTTTGCTCCCCGCAGAAGCGCTGATGAACCATTGCTATGCGAGATAATTTTCAGAGCAGCCTTTCTGCAGAAATGAGCCCGCAAAAGCAGGGATGCGGATCTGCTGCTGGCTGCCTCCGGTCTTCTAATCGATCTCCCCTGTCCAAGTAAACAAAGGAGCAGCCTGACACAGGCAGGTGAGGGCATCGCTGTGAATATCCTGACAAAAAGTGAAATGACTGCAGCGCTATCTCTCTTTGTCAAAGGGGTGAGCGGTGTTAAGCAGGCGCTAAACCTGCCACAGCTGTAGCGGCGTTGAACGAAAGGGCTTTGTTAACTGTCTTTGGAAAAGAAAAGAACAACACGGAGTGCATTTGAATGCAACCTCCTTGAGCCTGGAAATAGCAAGTTAGAAATGACAAGGTTGCTATTACATATCATACAAGGCAAAGGTTTAGCATGAATCGAAAAGGATTAGGATTTCAAAGAGCTAGAAAGAGTATCAAGAGTTGTTTCCTGAAACAAAAGTGAACTGGGAGAGAGATGAAGCCACCTACCCACATATGCTGCTCAGTTAGTCAGCCTTTAAGTGATGCAAAGTAGGAGGAGACTCTCCAGCAGGAATCACGGCTAGAAACTTTTTCATTCCAGGATGTATCACAAAAAGAGATGTGAGGCAGGGCCAAAACTAGTGGCAGTCTTAGAAGTTATGGGAATCTTTCGGTCATCTGAACTGGTTCCTGCACCTTGAAGCTGTCCAAAACAGAGCTGATAGCATTGCTTTCTGTGGATGCTCCCCTCTACTACAGTCATCCCTTGGCCAAGCGAAGTCTTCATGTTTCACCTTGGTGGCTGGAATGGAGGGGAATCTTCAGTACGTTAAAAATCTGTTACTGATTGGATCTTGTTGTAGGTACTTCTTTACCCAAAGGGTAGCATGACTGAGATCTGTTCTGTCTTTCACAAAGGTGTAATTCTGCTAAAGGAATTGAGCAAATGACCCAGCACTTTACCTTCAAAGCAGCTTACAGCAGCCACAGCCACTCTCACTGGTGTGCCAAGAGCTGGTCACTACCTCACCCTAATGTAACAGTGTTTTTGTTACTTTGCCTTTTTCTTTCACTGCTGGAAACGCTCTTTATGTTTAAGGATCTTGGGATTCTAGTCTTACCTTCCTCTCTCCCCTCTCCTCCCAGTGTCTATCAACTCGTTGTCAAGGAGGAGAAGCTACAGAAAGCTCGCAGAGCTGCAGACATCATTGAATGCTTCTCCATCCCAGTGAGCTACAAGAACGCCTCCAGCCTTGACTCACCTCACTACTTTGCAGCTGAGCTGAAGCCCATCAACCTGCCCGTCACACAGCCCTTCACCGTGGGTGACAACAAGACCTACAATGGCTACTGGAATGCTCCTCTTTCTCCCCTGAAAAGCTACAGCATATACTTTCAGGCTCTCAGCAAGGCAAATGGCGTAAGTGCAGAGAATACTGTCTGTGTCTGTACATATGACTACTCTAGCCTCCCTGTCTTTCTCCTTCCTTCTCCATCACATGCCAGTTTAATTGCTGATTATCACTTTCTTGCAGAAATTTGATAGAAATTATACATGCCACTACTTGTCCTTCATCAACTTTCACTGCAGATGCAATGGGAAACCTGTAGGAGTGCCAAGTGATGGAAAGGGTGTATCTTGGCACATGATGTATGAAGTGGATTGTTTGTAATCTTTTTCCTTGCATTAATGTCAGAGTAGAGGCTGTTGTCCTTTTAAGATGTAGCTGCTATATCCTTGCAGCCGTCAGTTCGCAGTGATTTTAGAGGAGAGATGAGATGAGACTACCAAAAGCTAATAAATTGGGTTACTTTGTAGCCTGCATTTCGTCATCCCATAGTTTAGCAGTTATGGTTGAGATTTTCACCTTGAACAAAATGTAAGTTTTACGGTAAAAGGAACTTTGTGCCTGTCTTTCTTACTCCTTTTGGATATCATAGGCCTTATTTTTAACACAGTTATTCTGTGATACTAAGTTTAAAATGGAGACTGCATGGGAAACGTAGTCTGCCCCTTTCTCAGAGTCAAATGGTGCATACGTCATGCCCAGCAAATCCACTCATAGGAAACTGTAGGCCTCTTTTCCCTCTTAAATTCTTCTGGAAAGTGGTTTGTGACCTACTGACCTCCTGCTGCAGATGTTCAGCTAACAGTGTGCAGGCCAGATCCAGTCTAAATTGTCATTCAGCTGCATCCCCTCTGGTTCCCCCAGTAGCTTTTGGTTGTTACAGATATGTTACAGGTTTCCACTTCAGCCTCCTGAGGAGACTGATAGCATTAATGCACAGTGAAGAAGGTGGGTAGACAGGGGTGTTTCTAGCACATTTGCCAATGCTTTCCTGAATCCAACTTTTACATGGGTAAGCTCTCTAATACATCACGTCTGAAAGAACAAAATTAGAAAAATCAATCAAAGATGAATGGTAAAGGCTTTGGTTTCCACTTGGGATAGTGACTTTGATACCCAAAACACAGGCATGCATCACAGAGGACTGTGCGTCCTTTATGAGGCTGGCAATGCCAGTGAAGGTTCTCAACATGTCATGCTGTTTTACTGCCTTCATTTATCACCATTCTGCAGAGTATCAGCTGTGTGGCTGACAAGCACAAATCTCTTCGGTACTGCGCTGCTTTTCACCTTGGTTTCCCTTCTAGTTGGTACAGTTTCCATTCAGCCCTCATCAATTAATTCAATTTTAGATTTGCTTCTCTAAAGGTAATTGTGAAATACATGTGTACATCTCTCTGTTTCTAGTTAGTTCCCCCTTATGTGATAGTTAATTGCTAGCGAATGGATCCCTAGGGATGAGGAAAACTTTTATTTGCTCGAGTACAATCTAATATGCTATAACTGGGTAATAAGAATGGAAATGTAGGCTTCCCTTGGTATTCTGGAGTGAGGCAGCAGTAATGTGCAGCTCTTGCTTTTTCTAGAACTCTGTTTCTGACAGGTTGCTCCACGCTCAAAAAAGTAGGTAATACTTGGGCTGCTCAGATAAGAAACTAAAAGACCTTTCAGGAAGAAGTAATCCAAACAGTCTGCCTGCAGCTTGTGAAGGCATGAGAAGCATCAAGTTCACGCCTGAGCAAGCAAATGCCTCTTGTGTTAATAATTTACATCAGTACATTATATGGTTATGTATCCTCAAAGTTCAGTGCTGCTGGAAAACGACATAGGTGAATTGTCCAAGAGTGGAATATGGATCTTAAGTGATTAGCTGTGGAACTTGTTTTGCCCTGATAGAATCCTTGAGGCACTCATTTCAGATGTTAGGATCTGATTTGCCTCTGACGTTTTGCAGCTGTAAATGTTTTCTTTCATACCCAAACTGTGAGCAACTATAATTTGTTTTTAAGAGCTCTTGGCGTTCACTTTTATCAACAGCCCAAGGCAGTTTGGTGGTCTTCATAAAGCCTACCAAAAATTATGGCTGCAGGAAGGCATTTTTTGATAATGCACATCTGCAAAATATCTGAGACAGTAACAATTTAGCACAATTAAAATCCAGCCTTATGTTTCTTTGCACATGAAAAACTTAACAGAGCATCGCAGCTCATTTTTTAATTAGGATATTCTATGGTTTCATTAATCACTGACAGACCTGGAACGATGAAACTTCTTTTGCACACCTGGAACTTGCAATGAGAAGCCATCGTGCAGTGAACCATAACGTCTTCCTTTGGAAATGGAGGGCTCCAGGGGGAGCTTAATTTGAGGAACCATTCTGTGTTTGGTCAAAAAGCTTGATTAGGAGGAGATGGTGGTGGTAGAGGAATTCTGCATTGTTATTTTACATCTCCTCTGTGTGTGGAGGGTTGTGCTCATTTGGTGTTCTTGTCGCTCTGTAACCATTAGCCACGATTGTTGCATTGAAAGGGACGTAATTAACAGCTGGATGCAAAACAAGTGCAGCAAATTGCTGCAAAATCAGATCTCGAGCTTTGCTGCCTTCTCTTATGCAGTGTGGTTCTTTCTTTCTTTCTTTCTTTCTTTTTTTTTGTCAGCTGTTGTTCCCTGAATTCTGTGGGCATTTGTGTGAGGCTTGGTCAGCCTGGTGCTGCTTCCAGACCAGGGTCTGAACAGAACATTTTGTTGTGCAAAACGCTTCCAAACCGTGTGGATTTTCTTCCTAGGGATGGTTGAAAGCCATTTGCTGAACTGAAGGGCGTCAAAGTTTAAAAGGGGCTGGGGGGGAAAGAGAGAAAAAGACAACAGAAACTCCAGGCTTTATAACTGGGCGATTGAGAAACACAATTAGCTACTGATCGTTTGTTAGGGACAGTTAGTGCAAGAACTGACACAGAGGGAAGAGCAGACAACTGGCTTTGCTGTGCTCTGGCAGGAGCTGCATGCCTGCCGTCCCAGCCTGGTAGCTAAGTGATGTTTGCTGGTTGTCCTGGTGCCACCTGCTACAGATGGCTGCTGGCAGAGCACGATGCTTTCCCAGCCTGTAAAACCACCCTGAGCTCAGCCTCTCTGAGGCACAGCCCTGTGGTGCTCCTTCTGAAAGGTACGGCCTGGGTGGCGATGTTATCCTTATGCAGAATTAATAATCAGAGTTAAACGTCACAGATTTTGCTGTCCTCAGGTTCTTTATCCGAGCCACTGGTGGTGGTGGTGCCCAGTTAGAGATCCAGCAAACCCACACTCAAGCAGGAAGAATTCCTTGGCTCCTGAGGTGCTGCCTGAACTTCTGAGCAGCTCAGGAAACAGAGCTTCCTAGAAATCCTTTCTGTAGCTGCTGTGCATTACATCAGTGAGTTAAAATGAAATCTGTAACGGCACAGTTGCAATCAATAGCTCTTGGCCATTTTTCCTCTAAATGGGGGATGAGGCAGGAGGCTTTGTAGCACAGCTGGAGATGATGTGGGGGATGCTGCCAGCTGCTCCTGCAGCCTGGTGGTCCAACAGGTGAATGATGTGTTCCGGCCAGCTTTGTGAAAAGTGGCAGCACAGGAATCAATGAGAATATTATTTTTGAAGGAATGATGGACTCTACAGAGTTTCTCATTGATTTTTTTTTCCTCTCTAATGACTTGTACTACATGCACAATCGGGCAGCTCATCATTATCAGGGGATCTCAGGCTGGATTCCTGGTTGCTAACAGGTCTACTCACATACTTGAGGAAGATTTTGGAAGTATGGGCAGAGCTGCCAGTAGGAAAGTGACTTTTATCCTTGTGGAGGACATAAAGAGCCAGCGAGGTACTCCACTTCAGCACAAGTCCTGTTCTGAAAATCAGTGTGCTACTAAAGCTGCCTGCATTGGTTTTGCAAACAAACAGCTGTGAGGACTCAGTGTTCTGTGATCTCAGCTGTACCATTTTGCCCAGTGATGTTTACTGCTTCTTACTGTCACGCTGGAGCTCCTGGGGCAGCAGTAAAGGAGCTGTGGATACACTTCACTCTTTGTAAATCCTTGTTTCTACATCTGGCTAGCCTTCCTGAGCCAGAAGACACAAAGCTGAGCGTTGGTAGTCCTATTCATTGTATGAATAAAATCGTCTGGTCATCCTCAAGTTTGGGAGAGGTGGATACTGAATAAACTGAATATCCTTGCAGTCACTTTCTGTTGTAAATAATAAAAGCCCAAACCACTTTGTTAAAGCTCACTTCTCCAGATAACACAGATACTAAAAATAGCTGATAATTGGAAAGTCAATACGAGGTTTAGCTGAGCCTCCTGGAGAACTAGCAGTTTCCTGGAGCTGGCAGTAGAAATTATAGGGGAGTCCATAGACTCTGCATGCTCTGTGCATGTGATTAATTTTAAGGACAGGAAACTATTGGTCTCAGTGGAATAAGAAAGAGACATATGGGAAAAACCGAAGAAGAACAACAGAAAGTTCAGAGGATGGAAGGGCAGTTCCTATCCCATAGGATCAAGCTGCCTACAAGCATGCTCAGTACAGGCTTGGGACATGGAGTGCTGTGGCTGAGGCCAAGTAGGAGGTTGGTAATTACCTGTCTGTGCAACAGCAGGAGTTAAAACTGCCTGTCCCCAGGTGGGGCTGCCTGGAGACTTGTGGCAGGGTGGCATCTGGGGGCAGCAGGTATGTGCAGGTGCTGGCAGGGTCTGCTTCAGCCAAGGGATGCGCTGTTTAGCTTATGCAGGGTCATAGTCAGAGTCAAGGAAAGAGAAAAAAAAAAAAAAAAGATGGGTGTGAAAACAGATGGATGAAAAAGCTCTGCTTATTTTATTGTTCATAGCCTGTAAACAGCAAGCTGTCATTTTAAAATAAAAGGAAAAAAAAATATTTGGCCTTTTAGGTTGTGAAGATGCAGCTGTCACATAAACATATGTCCTTCTGCCCCCAACTATCTTTTCTGCAGAAAGTTGTTCCCATCCAAGTACTAAAACAAAGGCAGAACTTGTCTTGTTACCATCCTGTGCACTTCAGTGAAATGCACGATTTGGAGTCTAAACAATTAGTAGATGGCATCAGCTCTCTTTCTTTGAGAAGGAAAGAAAGAAACTGCATTAAAAGGAATGAGAATTCTGTGTGATGACAGAACAAGCTCCTGGCATGTGGATGTGGGTCTGAAACGAAACAGTTGTCCAGTACCAGGATCTAAGTTAAAACATCCCTACACTGTTCTCTTACTGCTTGAGTGTACCCCTTGTGTGATAGCATAGCCTGGCAGTGCCCAGAGCACAAAGCTGCAGTGGTGCTGGGGTCTTAGTTGGGTTATTTGTGTGCCCGCAGCCATAGCACAAAGCAAGCATCTTACTGCAGCTGGTGGGAGCTCGGGTCATGGCTGTGGTTGGGCTTGGGAAACTTCTGTGATACAATCGAATGGGATTCGTGTATCGGAGCACTTGAAAGAGCCTATGGATACAATCAGGAGACTGAAATTTAGGAAAACTGTTTTTATAAAAGTTTGTTCCTTTCTTTCATTATTTTTCTTGTAATGCCTTCAAGACCTCTGTGTGGTTTATTTATTCCTCTTTTGCCATTGGTTAAGCAGAAGCATCTTTAATCTGGTAAACACCTCATCTAAATCCAGAAGAGTTTTTTTCAGAAAGAAGATGTGATTATGGGCAAATGGTTTCGCTGTTTTGAGAAAAACTATTTATTCTGTGTATTGACGAAGGAGTTCAGGCAAAAGTTCTCAGTATTAATCAAAGAAAAAATACAGTAAGTGGAAGGAGATCTCATTTTGTGAGACATCAAAGAGAGGAGCAGTGGGTTGATCAATGAGGTGGTCAATGGAAATCAAAGGAATAATCAGCCCTCATCAGGAATACGGACTGAGCAACAGTCTCTAGGCTCCAACATCCCTAGTAGCTGATGCCTGGTGGCTGTGCAGGTTTCTTTTATGTTTTTCTCCTTAGAAGACACCATTTGAAATTAAGTCCAGATGTCTTGTTCCTCTGGTGATTGATTGCCCTTGCTTTTGGCAGTGCCTGATCACTGTCTTCTAATAACTACAATCGTCTGGGCTAAATTAGTAGATGTAAATGCAAACAGAACGCACTGCATCCCGTCTTCTCAAATTACCCCGTGGGAGGGCAACGTGCAGGAAGATGCACATGCTCAAATGAGATCAATTACAGCATTGTTAACAAGGTTTTGGGTTTTGTTTTGTCACCTCTTCTCAGCACTGACTAATTTCTCCAGCCTTTTGTTGCACTTGGAAGCTAGCAGAAAGCAACAGACGCACAAGAACATTTTCCACAAGTGTGTGCAATGTGTGCCAGTGTCCACCTACTTTTAGCCTGCAGCAGTACTGTCTTGATATCAGTTATATTCCATTCGTCATTGCTGATTTTCCAGGTCATCTTTGCGTAGATTGTGAAGTGCATCAGATGTCTTCTGACTCCCTGCATTATCTGCTGAGACTGTGCTCTGAAAATAAGACTGTTTTTCCTGCTTTATATAACATCACTAGTAATAGAGATTGTTGGTTTCCAGAATAGCTGGCAATTCAGGCTGATTATACAGGAGGCAGCGATGGCTGTGCAGCAGTGCTCTGCAGCTCTGCTGGCTTTGAGGTGCCAGCAGTTGTACAAGATGTGCAGAGCAGCTCTGTGAGCGAGAGAAGTTTGTGAACTAAAGAGAGATACTTTGGGTTTATGGGAATAAGGAATAGTTTAGTCAATGAGTGCGTGGTAAGGGAGCAGGGGAAACTGGTGCTGCATTTCCCTGTGCAGTGTCTGCAGTTTTCCCCTTCCTGTGTGCAGTGCTGCAGCTGAGGAGGGTCAGTTGCAGATGAAATACATTTTCTTTACGGCCTTCGTTGAACTGCTTGAGGATGGAGCAAGGTGCTCAGCAGTGTATTTGTTGTTTCCAGAGCCAGGCAGCATCCATATTAATGTGGCATTATCACACGCAGTAATTTATGCAGTAGTCATTACAGCCGAGACATGCACAAGAGCATGTAAAGTCATAAAGTGCGAAGAACACCCTGCAGCAGATTACTGCCTGACAAAGTTTTTTAACCAGAAGAACACAGAAGTTTGGATGATGATCACGCATCATGCAGGAACAATCCCTGTCAGGAAGGGCTGGAGAATGAAAACGTGGGGATACCAGAAAGGGTTTGTTTTCAGTGGAAGGTGCTTGAGGAGGATGCCGTATCCGAGCCTTTAGCTAAGCCAAATAACACAACGCTGCTGCTCAGCTCCAAACTCCTGTTTACACAGATCTGGGGACTCTGAGGTGCGTTGAACAAAAGCGTTGGGTTTTATCCCAGCTCTGCAATGAAAAGCTGCGGTGCTCGGGGTTGTGTTTGAATGGCTCATTTGGCAGAAGTAGCCATACAACATGCTGTTCTGCTTCACATACATATCAGAGGGCTGGAATATTCAAATGACTGCTTAGGTGTCTGTTTGCCATGTGTTTAAATAAATATCCAATTTGCAAAATTTGTGGTAATGGTGCGTGAAAATTGGATGTACAGTTGCATGTACTTTTGACCCAAAGCTTGTCTGCCTACTACAGATCAGGCCATTTAGCTGGTGAATTCTATTAGTAAATCAGGCAGTTACGTGGTGCCCATTACTCACATTGAGTATGGAAAAACATGCAACTTCCCAGCAGTCAGGCGAGCAGCTGTATGCAAACCCATCAGTATGGAGCGCTCTGTGCCATTCAAACAGTTGGTGGTACTTTCAGTGATGAACTGTAAGAAAAATGCCTATTTGTTTTAGTGACTTTCGATAAGCAATATGTTTATTGCAGATAGGTCAATGACACGCCTTGATGTTTTCCTTTTCTCTCTCTTTTTATTTTATTTTATTTTATTTTTATTTATGTATTATTTTTTATTTTCAGGAAACAAAAATCAACTGTGTCCGGCTGGCAACTAAAGGTACGTGGGTTTCCTTTCCCTGCAAAGCACAGCACCAGTAATATGAAAGCTGCAGTGGTGACACAACTAGATTACAGTTACTACTCAGGGAAGAAGCTTCTTTTTAAAAAGTTTTTTAAGGAAAATATCAAAGACAGAATGGCAGTTTCCAGAACCACTTCACTATATGTGTAGGCCCTGTTATTTCTCAAGACAGGGTCTCTCTCTCTTTGTGGTTGAGAGCTTTTTTCCCTTGTTCTATCAACTGCTTCCCTGCCCTGAGGACTGCTCTTGCTATTGGCAGAATGTGATTGAAAAAGCTTCCTACTAAGTTCATTCTCTCCGTAACTACACAGTGTAGATAAGTTAAAGGAGATCTCATGCAAACCTGACTTTTAATGGGTTTTGAAAAACCTGACCTTGAACACAGTGGGGCACAATTCCTATATCACACCATTTTCATGGTATAATGCAGCGAACTCGTGGAGAATATTCCTTATTTTCATTGCATTAAATTCAGAATAGACCTAACATCATCACTGACAAACCCAATACAAATGATTTAGCAATATGTTAAGATGCAGTGCTTTGATCCCCAGGTTGCTTCACAAGATGTAGCTCTTGGGGAACCAGTGATGACAATGTCTGGGTTACTTCTTGGAGTTTAGAGTTGCTTTTAACAGCTCTTCTAAGGACTTCGAAGTCACCCCAGAGGATGCTGCCAGCAAAGGTGTCAGTAAAGCAATTTACTCGTAACACAAACTGAGTAGCTGTAAAAAGGCTTCCTCAACAGGTATCTGGTCTCAAAATGAGTTGTAAGGAAATGCTAAGGTAATTGCTATGGGCCATGCGGGAGATGACTCTCCTTTTTAACCCTCAGGAATGCATCCTGTGCCCTTGCTGCTTTGTTGTAACATGGAACAACTCCATTACTGCCTGGGGGTCTCCTTGAAGTAGAAAAGAAATGGGTAGAAACCCATGGCTGTTTTTCTATAAGAAGCATCACCCCATTTTTCCCCCCCCCCCCATTCTTTTTAGTCCTTTCTGTTTTGTAGCAGTGGCAGAAATTAATTCCTTCTAGGTAATTTCTCATGTGCACTTCTGCTACAGCACTTACTGAGGAGCTGGGGGGATGAAAGAAGCCCCAGCTAACAGTTGCTAGGTAGCAGCAGACAATTTATTTTGCCCTTATGTGGAGACATCTTCAGAAGTGTTCCTGTCAGCAGGGTGTGAGGTGCAGGTGCTGCACTGCCTGCAGCTGCCATCAGAGAGCTGGTGCTGCTGGCTGGTGGGGCTGTAAGCAGTTGTGTCACCACTGACAGCCAAGGATGAGCCATTTCTCCCCTCTCCCCTTCATCTGTGGCTCTGGTGGACCCTATATCCTTCCGTTGTTTCCTCTTTAAGTGTTCCTTGTAATATTTTCATTAAATTCATTGCTCTGGGTTGCAAACATTCTATGTTTCAGTCTTCTGTCCGTTCCCCTGCAGTTTTCCTGGCCCGTGGGTAGTGGTGTGACCATTGCAGAGATCTGCCTTTGGCCTTCTGGTGGTAGAAAGATATAAAGAGCAGGAGTGGGTGAAGTTTGGGTGAAATGATTCTCCTCTGGGTTTTCACAGAGCGTGACTGAAGGTGTCTTCATCAGCTCAGAGACATTGGATTGATTCATTTTTAGAATCCTATAGTTTCTTCTTCTTCAGTGGTTCCTATGTCTGGAGTTAGTGGAGGAATGTTAGTTAGTTGTTGTGCTAACTAAAAACTGTGATTATTGTTCAAATAAAAACACCTGTGTAGCTCAAAGTCCTATTCTTTTGTGTTCTCTTGATTTGCACTGCCTGATTTGAGTACTGCTGGAAAGATTGACATAAGTGTTTGACCCTGAGCTGCCTTCTGCAAAATGGATTTAATTTTTGTTAACCTTTTGGGTCACCAAGAAGAATCAGCAGGCTGCCTTTACTCTGATATCCTGAACTCCAGCTCCTTTTAAAAAGAGACCTCTTCCTAATACTAATTTGACAGGAGAGATCAGAGAGATGGGTAAAACCTGGGGATGCTTAGAGCTTTTTGGTGATCTTATACTTCAGGATTTTTCTTATTTGACGTGAGCGGAAGAGGGCAAAAAAAATTATGGTAGCACTAGTGTTTATTACTGTTTTGATGGATATTGCTTTTGATTTATATGTATGTCTTGTTTCTTTATACATGGAGTCTGGAAATCCTGTTTTTCTTTCTTTCCTTTTTTTTTTCCTTGTCCTTACTCTGTGATTTGCAATTTTGTATTTCTCAGTTCCTGACCATTGACAAAGACACTGGAATGCAGCTGTGGCTAACTTTATGCCACTTTTGGCTTTTTAAATATACAGTATTGGCTGCAGCACACAGGCAGCGTAGCACCACAAGTGAATTTACAGTCTTAATAATTTAACAGTTCATTAACAGTCCATTGCTGGCACCTGTGATGTATGGGCAGCTGAACCAAAGCTGAACAGTGGTTCTGTGGTTTGGAGATTTTTCATAGTTGAAGATCTCTGTATGTTGTAGTGCTGAATTCCATCCACATTAACTCCATGTGGACAGAAGGACTCAGCCACTCTACGTCCATCTGAGCACCTGTAGAGAGGTTTCATATCTGCCCCGTCTCTGCTGGGGTGGAAATAGACAGAGACAGTCACAAATCTGTAATAATATTGTGACGTGGCCAACAACTGGTTGTTGGGATGTTCTGTCTGCCCTGTTGTCTGTGTTGTCTTTTGTCTACTCACTAGATTGATTATCTTTACTGGCATTGCCATGTATTTGTCTTTATTTGCATCGTTGTCTTTCTGAGGATAGGGAGAGCAAGGCTCCAGTGTGCCTCCAACAAAAAGTTCCAAGCTGCTAGTAGGGATATCAGTGTGGTGTGCTCTGTAACAAGCAAGGAGAGTGAACGTCTTGGAGTTAGGCTGAGGTTAGCTAGGCTGATCTGAGCACTGACAGCTCTCAAGCTGCAGTTTGCACCAGAGAGAAAGTGCATTTTGTTTTGCAGATTGATACAAAAAAAAAAAAAAAAGAATGCATACTGCTAGTGCCAGAGAAAGAGTTCATTTCCGGCTATTGGTCTAATTTTGTTCCATTCCTGGATACATGACACTCCAGTAGCTCCATTAATGTTAGTGAAATGAGTTCTGATTTACGCCAGTAGCGGGGAGATTAGAATTGAGGAACGTTTAAGCAAGGGAAGTGTTCTCTTCAAGTACTGGATTAACAAGGGCAGTAAATGTGAGTGTGGGAGTAATTAAGCAATAAAACGTGTTAGGCAGTGTGGTACTGGGGGATTATAGCACATCTTGGGTGTTGCTGCAAGGCACCTGCTCAGAAGCTGCGTAGCTCTAATTACTTGTCACTGCTTCAGCAGGCTGGGAGGCAATTTGTTTTGTATGTCCCATTGCCTCAAAACCAATAAAGTGAACTCAGACAACTCTTTTAAAAGTGTTCTAGTCCATTAAGAGTTTTGGACAATGCTCAGCTTGCTCTCTTGTGTTGCTGAGACATTGGCTTCCTTATGAAGTAGACGTCAGATAACCCCTTGTCATTTCAGCTTCCCTCCGCTCAGGAGCTGCATCTCATGTGCCACATGTGCACTTTGCACATTTCTCCTGCCTGCTGCTCCTGCTCAGATTACCTTGGTCCTTTTGGTCCCAAAGAGACCTCTGTCAACGGTTTACCTCTCTGATCTTCGTCTGTTGGTTGAAATGTCAGGGGTGGGTTTCAGCATCTCAGAACAGAAGGTCGTGACACCAGTACAGCAGCCTTCAAAGCAGAGCTAGTAGATACCCACGTGGGCAAGTGCATCTGCTGAGCACATTTCCTTCCTTCTGGCACCTCAGTAGGGGGCTTGACTAATGTCCATGGGCCAACGGCAAGGACTTGGCACCAGCATTTGCTGAGGTCACGTTTTGCAATCCATCAGAAAGCAATCTGCGTTTGTCCAGTCTGTGTAGCCATTCCCCCTTTTGCCAGCATGTTTGACATCCACAAGCATTGTTAACCTTCTGTATCCACTTGTGTATTTATTTCCAGTTTTGTTGGTCTCAGATTTCTGACCATTCCCAGTCATAACCACCTCTCCTCAGGTGGGCTGCTTCTCTTCTGAAGTTACTAAGTAATGTCATTTTTCATAGCATTAGTTGCTTGGATGCATATCATTAGCACTAGGCATTCTTTAAAAGTAAGTTTATTATTCTGTTTATCAGCTCTCTGCCATACAGTTTTCACTCAGCCAGTTTGTTTATTAATTTTGCCATTTGGTTTCCATGATGGCATTTGCTTTAATGTGTCCCATTCTTTCTGAAATAACTTGGTTGTGCTCCTTGTTTTAAAGCAACATATTTATATAGACAATTTATTAGAGAAAATTGCAACCTCTTACTAGAGAGAGCAATTACCTCTTACATTCTTAAAGTGCATTAAATTACTTTCACGGTGCAATTGAAACAGGGGCAGAGGGCTCATTAATGCTTCCTTATCTCTTGATATTTATTTCTTCTTTTTCTAAAAAAATGTGAGTTCTTGCAAATGAAAGAATGGAACTTTAATAACCATTACGAGGTACATTTTTATTTTTTTTTCCTTTTTTTTTTTTTCTCGTGCATGCTGCCTGGAAACGGTTTTGCTTGTTCTTAGCAGTGCTGGGTAGGCAACAGGCGACCACACGAAACCCACCCGGCCTCCTGAGCACAGGTGATTATCAGCTCAGGACCAGGAAGACCGCCGCCACTTCCAGAAGTCTGAGCAGCTTCATGACTTCTCTTTTTGTGTTTTGCTTGCGTGGGAAAATGCTTTTACAGCTGTTCAAACTGCAATGTAGAGGGGACTTTCATGTAGCAATTGCTTTGCACTGATGTAAAATATACTCCTTAGCAGAGGGCCGTCTGGAGACCTGAGGAGCACTTAAACCCTCATGTGAGCCTCTGAGCGTGACTGAAGAGGCCCATGGATTCCTTGCTGGCCCTCTGCAGAGGCTGAACATCTCCCTGGCCATGCATGGAGGTGGTCCTGTATTTTTACATTACAGTAGCTACTGCACTTTTCTGGGGTTGGTGATTACACTTCAGCTGAAACAGCTGAGTGGTACTGTTAAAGATGTGATGACAGGAAAATGAAGACTTGATTCTGTAAGTCTTTTTTGCACAAAGTTCTGCAGGAATCAGAGACCTTGCAGAATCAAATGGTGTAAAGCTCCTTTACAGGTCACTAATGGAGGAGCTCAGAGCTTCTCAAGTGTTTTGCAGTTTGAACATGAAAGCCTTTGTGTTGTAAACTTGCGTAATACTGGAACTGGCACCTCTGCATCGCTCCAGAAGATTTCAATCTAGAAGAGAAATACATCATCTCGTGGAAATAGTTTCCACTGCTTTAATTTGATGTGCACAGGATGATCTACTGGGGCATTACAGAGTGGTGTGTGATCAATGCAAAGGGGGTGGTGGGAAGAGGGGGTTGCATTTTGTAGGAACGCACCTCTTATCATACTACATGATTATCTCTATACAGATAAGACTTTTCTTACTCAGCAATTATTTAGCTACACGTAAGGACAGCTGTGGTGATTCTGGGCAGAAAAGTACTGAGATTTCTCTGAAGTTCAAATGCTTTTAAGATTGAAAAAAATTGTCCTGCTTTTTGCAGAGGATTAACACTGGAAAGGGGAACTGCCTTAAAGATGAATGCATGATAATATAGAGACCACAAAAATGGATCTGGGTCTGAAAGGGGACCAATGAAATTATACATGCAAAAGAAATAGGAAAGTTTAGGAGGAAAAAAGTTCTTACCATAAACAGTTTTGCTGCAGGTGAAAGCTGTTTCTTTAATAGCTTTTGTTCCCTCAAATTCATATAAGATGGTTCAATTTTTGTCTGAAATATATTCTAGTTTTGTAGACAGGTAATGTATTTTTTAAACAGATTTAATCCCACTTCAAATCTGTTTGTTATTGCATTTTGTCTTTTGATACACTGGAATATTACTCCTTTGACAGGTTTATTCTGTTTTGTGCTATTTATTTCAGAAGGTTGCATCACATTTTTAAGTTAGAAGCATGAACGTGCTTTTTTTCCTTTCCCTTGAAGAAGCCTCAGCCTTCAAAAAGTTATTTTAGCACAAATTTATGTACCACTCTAATTAATTGTTAATAACAGACACATTCGTATTGCTCTTACTGAAAAACGCTCCTGACTGGGAAGACAAATCAAAGCTTCCTAGCATTTGGATGCATGTTGAACTAGTGAGCTGCTTTATTTTCTTTCAGTTTGGTGTCAAGACTGACTTAGAGGGGTTTAAGGTGTCCTGAGGGCATCCTTACCCCAGGTTGCTAAAGAAGCTGCTCTGAGTTAGGAAAGAACCTAGAAAGGGATGAGGCCAGAGGTGAGAAGCGCTTGGTAGCCTAAACCTGGAGGCTATAGCGTGTTGCAGAGCCCCAAACAAAGGTCTGACATAGCTTTCTCCATGAGCCCACACAGAACCTGGCAGGGTTACTCATGCAGGACCTACTCAGTTGCTTCCAAGAACTGGACAAGTAAGAAATAGTATGAGAGTATGAGACACAAGAGACGTAGGTATGGAACAGAGCACTGCTTAATTGAAGAGTATTCTTAATAGAAGAATAGAAATAGAGGGGGGAAAAAAAAAACTTCCTTCAAGACACGTCTGAAAGTACTGCTTCAACTTAGCAAAGTGCAGAAAGCTTCCCAAGATCTCATGCAGCCCGCATAGAGCAGACTGACTCCCTCATGCATTGACTACGTGGATCACTTCTTACTGTAACGCAGTGAGCTTCCTCCTCAGCTTGCAGGTGAAGTCTTAGCCATAGGTTCTGTAGGCCACGAAGGTGCTTGGACCACACTTGTCAGCCAGGCTCAGGGGTGGCCTGGTTTCACACTTTGTTATATCCACACCTCTGGACTTTGCTCGCTGCTTTTGTAATTTCTGCAGCTGCTCTGGCTGTGGGGTTTTAATGATAACCACGAGGAGAGCAGAGTAACGGGCACTGGCTGGTGAGAAGGTTAATTAGTTGTTATTCAGAGTGTGAGCTCTGTTCTACATCCATGCCATCATCCTGCACTGAAATGCTTCTGGCTGCATCAGTCAAAAGATTGATCCCGCTCAGCATACCTGAGACCACACAGAAATTAAGTCGCATCTGTAAATTTGGACTTTGAGAAATTTTGCTCTTTTTTTCTTTTTTCTTTCTTTCTTTTTTTTTTTTTTTATAATTGAAAGCCAGTTTTTAAATAGCTCTGCATAAGTGGAGAGTTAAAATGGAAATGTGCTTTCACCTTCTGAACCATCACATCGCTCGTAGACATCGCAACGGCTGCTCTTTATCCGAGCTCTTCTTTCAAGTAAATGTAATAACCTTTCTCATTCCTGGGGCCGTCTATCTGCTGTTAGCACAAATTAAGTGCTTCTGCTCCAAAGAGAGAGGAAGAAAAACAGGAGGAGAGAAGAAAAGCCTTTGTGGTGGATTTACCTGGAATCTCTGGAATCAATTATTCTCTTACTGCTGTTTTTTAATTCTCATTCAGTTCAGTAACACTAATCTTGCTTCCTTGCTGTTTACCCTCATCCTCCTGCTGATTCAACCTGTATGCCTGATAATCTCCTATATAAATTCCGCTCAGTTTCTCTGTCCAGGACTGCTTTGCTTTGCTGCTCTCTCCACTTAGAATATGGTAGAAAGCTTTTGGCTTTCATCATTCTTTCCACTCCTTTTGAGCTTTTTTAAAGAAATGCGAATGTCTCATTGTGCTCTGAAGTCAGAGCAAGTAATCCTGTGCTGTTTGCAGACCTCAGTAACTGGGGGCGGAAAATTGGCACAGCGATGTGATGTGTAGTGAGAGGTGGTGGTGGTGCTCCTTTCTGCTGAAATGCAACAACAAAAGGCATAGCCAAGGTGAAGTGTTGTTGTTAGAGGCCTGCCCTTGTGTCTGGTTATCTAAGATTGAGTTTCAGAGGTGTAGATATAATCTGAAAATACAGGGGAAAAAAATTCTAGATTACTTTGATGCAAAGTTACTTTGAATATTTTAAGGTTACTTGCAAAGGAGGTGCAGTAAAAAGAAAGGGAAAAAATAGGAAATACTGTTTACTAGTGAAAGGAGAATAATTGTCTTTTGAAATCAGCCTGCAGGTCTGTTACGTTCAGCACACTGCCTAGCCATTATATGCTGCAAAGAAATCACTCTGATTAATTGAGTAGCTTCTTTGAACTCCTAATGACTTTTAACCCTTTATTTTTCCTTATTTTTTCTGGGTTAACTGTTACTTTGAGGTAGTTTTTCTGATTAGTTTTTGGTTCAAGAGCGACTTTCTCCCCATAGGAGTAATTATTTGGTGTTACAATTTTAAGACCAAACCTAGTCTTCACCAGGAGTAATTACTGTCTGTCCATCCCTGACACTGGCACTGCCCGTTTTTAGGTGCATCAGTCCCTGAATTGCCAGGTGTAGGATTGCCATCCTCCACTCAGATGCCACCTCTGTTTCTCCCTTCCCCCCATTTGTGAGAGGTGCTGTGTTCTGACGGCTGTTGGTCTCAAAATGGCAGTGCTCAGCTCTGCTGTATGATACCCAAGGCATCCCCATAAGTCTTTCTGGATCTGTGAAGGAGATGGCATCGTTTATTACTTACTTGCATGAGCATTTAGAGGATTGAAAGTAGGAGTGAATATCAGTCTAGAAATGTCTAATGCTACAAATGAATACTGGCTGGTAAGTGGAAGGTTTTTCACTTTCCCAGTATTTTGAGGAAGAACTCAAATTCTGGCTGTTGGAATCACTTGCAAGCCATCTCCCAGCTCAGAGCAGCTAAATGCGTCAGCTCTTCCTCATGGGCACAAATTCTTTCAGCTGAAGAAATCATCTGGCACATCTAACTCTGGAATACAAGAGGCAGCCCACTCTGCTGGGATTCACTTGGAATTTCAAAATTCCTGTCCTCAAGTTATCAGCCAGGGCAGTGCCAGCTTTAACCAGGATTTGGAGCAGTAGGGATGTGAGAAGGCTGTGAAAGCCCAAGGATCTGGTGCAACACCAAACCATTTTGTCAGTAGTCAGATACCTCTGCAGTCCAGGATTCAGGTGTCTGCACCCACAACAGGGTGGCTGGGGTAGATGTCAGGTGCCTGTGAGCAAATCACTGAAGCCATCGCTGCTCGCTGAGCCATAAACCCGACTCCTCCTGCCTGGTGAGGTGAGTGGCTGCAAAGAACGCATTTGCTCTGATCTCTGCAGTGACACAGGAGCAACATCTCCCAGGAGCACATAGCTTGGGCCGTGTCCTGTCTGCAAGGTGCCACATCTCAGTCTGGGAACTGTGAAAAGCTGAAACGACAAAGCAGATTAGGTCAGTGGGTAGGACTGCAGTCTTGAAACAGTTATGAACATGTAATGGAGTGAATGACGGTGCCTGTGGAAGTCAGATCTGTGCCCTGGCTGCACTTCTAGGACAGTGCATTTTGTACAGTGCATAAATGTACAAAACGTGCACAAGCACGTATCCCTGAAAGCTGTAACTTGTCTAGCAGATAAAGCACAGACCGGGAGTCAAGGGAGCTGTGGTGTTCCCTTCTTGGGATCTGTTGTCTGTCGTTTACCTTCCCTATTAAGAAAGTAAGCTTAGGGCAGGAAATTGTCCTACTCGTGTTAGTGCACTGTAATGGAGTCCTGCCTTCAGTGGGGGTCTCTGGGTGCCACTGAAATACACACAGCAATAACAGCAGTGACCTGTGCTGCACCCTGCTGTAGCAGCATCCAGGCTGCGGTTACGAGGAACAATTTATCCTAGGAAATGTGGTGGAAGTCACTGCTAGAAACTGGTTATAGTAGTTTTGTTTTTCCCTTCTGATGTAAACAGAATGTAAACATTGTTTTTCAAAGAACAAATGTTTTTAAAGGTATTCTTATGAAATGAAACAGCCAGTTTTTATGGGTGGGCTTCTGAGCTCAGAAGATTTCAGGTCCACACGTGTGACAGAGAGAAGCAGAACTGAATTCTAAACTCTTTGTCATCTTCTGCAACTGCACAACAGCCCATGGACCTCAGGCTCCCAGCACAGACATGTTCTCCTTGCCTCCAAATGGTGACGGTGCAGCCATAGCAGGTTTAGGCATCTACAGGAAAATTACAATGGAGTGGCAAGAAAACAGTGCAACAGTGCACTTCTGTAGGATTGCTTCGTTGCAAAGATTTAAAAATGTGAGCTCAGGAAATTACTGGCACTGTCATATTATCAATTCCTCAGTGCTATCAGCTAAGACAACTTCCAAATGGTTGGACTAGTAGCCTAAAGGAATTGTTGGCCTTTGCCAAGATAGATAGGAAGAGTTGCACAGAAGATCCGAGTGAATCAGTCACTACAGCGTGTAGGTGTCAGGATGGATAATGAGGCTTTTGTCTCTTTCTAGAGCTGCACTAGTCTACAATGGGAAGAGAAATCTCAAATAAAAATACACTCTGCACACATTGCCTGTAGTAATAAGCAACAGCCTGGCAGAATCAAACCAATCCAGGGAATCAGAGGATGGAGCTGACAGCACATTCTGATTTCTTTTTTTTAACGTGGCTCACAATTGGTGAGGGCACTCAGATGGAACAGAAATGGGTGGGTCTGACTGCACTGTTCGTGGCTATAAGCGATTCTCCAACACCTATCATTTAGGGTCATAGGAGTAACTGCAACACAAGTGAAGGGTAATTTGGAATGCTACTTATTTGCACATCAAACAAACGGAGTTTCAGCCATTTTCAAGGTAAAATTGTACCTTTATCATTTATTTTGTTATGCAGTAGTGTCAGGATTGCCTGTGCAATGACATAAGCTCGCTTCATGGACAGATTTGTTCTAGGAGATGTTGTCAAACAATGATGGCAATATGCAGCTGATATGCTATTTTATTTCCGTGCTCAGGAGTCCCTTCAGTGTATTTTAGATGTGTACACAGAAGTTACTGCTGAGCTCTTAAGTGAATGGGAAAATTGGTGGACGCAGCAGAGCGGTGCAATTGTCAGGGACAGAAAGCTGAAAATTACATGTGTGCCTCAAACAGCAGAGAACGTTCTTGCTTGGTAAATATTGGATTTTCCTGTTGCAAACTAGATTAACAGCTTAGCTTTAGGAAAGCTGAAATCATACCTTTATCACTGCATGTGGTGATATTTCTTGTTTTGCATTTATTGTGTCATTGTTCTGTGTTTACCTTTCAAGATAAGATGAGAGGAGCATACCATACTTTATTCAAGATCTGATCCTTGTCCCAGGAGGTCCATTGGCTTAGGCCTTACTCGGAACATACTCGAAAGCCTGTATTACATGTCGTGATCGTGGCCACCTCTGGACTCATCTTTCAGACCTCACACATACTAACGAGTGGCAAAGGGGCAGAAAAGCAACACAGCGAGGCTTTCTACTGTCTCACCAATACATGGGCTCAGTGGAATATCCTTGCTCCTTACGAGCAGCTGCTGTGTGAGCAGAAGTGGTTCAGCTTTTCCAGGAGGTCAGCAGTAGGGTTGTGAAAAGAGCAGAGCGTTACTGTCTTCTCATGACAGCACTGCTTTCACCTCTTATTGCCTGTTCTGCATCTGATCTGCGGGGGAAGACCTGGCTGATGCCAGCAGCAAAGGTGAAGCCCAAGTTAAAATTGTGATCTCAAGTAACATGGATCCATTTAACACCACCAAATGCAGATGTGTTATTCTTAGTAGTAGTTACAAAGATTAAGAATATAATAAGAATTGGCTGATTTAGTCTTCAGATTACTCACAACTCAAATCTTGCAAGGCTTTCAGAATTGAGCTCTGTGCTTTAAGTGTTATTTAGAAAAAATTATGTGCAGCATGTGACAACATTGGCAAAGCTGAGGTATATAATGAACACTACGTTATTGCAGGGCTAAGGACTCTGGAAGGCAGATTATAACAAATAAGTAAAAGAAATGCTTTGTGAGAAATATCTGTAAATGTCATTTTTAGGTGTGTAGGATGTGGTGTTTAAAGAAGTTTCCTTTCCTGGACCACAGAAGAACTCCTGCATGGAATACATGAGGGGGGGCTCTGTGGGGGGGGGTGTGGGGGGGGGGGGGTGATGCTTGTTAATTGTGTAACTGTCATTGTGTGCTCACTGGAGCCAGGCCTTCCAAATAGTGAGAAATACAAATTCGTTCTGGTTTAAGAAAAAAAAAAGTTTCTGCAAGTGGTATTATGGGATATAAAACTGCAAACTTCTACATCTTCCATTTTGATGAGTAAGGCTTGCACCTTCACTTAAGCTGCTTGGGATGAAAATTATAACTGCTGTTAATGCTTCTGCTTCTGGGTGTATGCTGAATGCATCACAACGTTAAACTCCTGAATACAGCATAACATTGCAAAATATTAGTTGCCTTACCCTGGGATTTTACACCCTGCTACTGCCCAGAAATTTCTGGCATTGGTCATTCTAAAAGGCAGAAAGTAAATGAGATGGCCTGCTGCAATATAATTGCAAATATGTTTTTAGGCTTTCAAATGAATATGAGAACTGGATAGTTGCAAGATTTTTCTACAAGTTCTCTCTTTATCTTCTCCCTCCTTTCCCTCCATCTTTTAAGGAGCTTCCACCCAGAATTCCAATGCAGTGGAGCCAGAAAAGCAAGTTGACAGCACAGTGAAAATGGCTGGAGTTATAGCTGGGCTTCTGATGTTTGTTATTATTCTCTTAGGAGCAATGCTTACCATCAAGAGAAGGTAAGTTTCTGCTTTGCTTACATCTTGGACCTCCTGGCTAGAATGCTGCTGTTTCAATAAAACTCTAAATTTGGCAGACATAAATCATTCCATCTGTGTTACCGGGGGCAGCAGTGAATATATAGTTATATAATACTGCTTAGAAGTTGTGGTCACAGAAGGGGTGGCTGTTCTGCCAGATCAACTCTCTGGTTGTTACTTCAGAGAGTTAATGATCTAAGAGGAAGAACAGAAGATGAAAATGTTGTGGAGGGTCAGTATTCTTTGCAAGAATTAGATTTAATTTATAGGGGGATAAAACTTAAAAAAAAAAACAACAAAACAAAACATGTCTGATAATGACATTTGTTCAAAGAGTTCATTTTATGTGATTTCCTGTGGACCATTTGCACTTCTACTTTGAAGAAGGCCATTGTAGCTGCTACTGTTTGAAGAGCTTCTCATTTTCAGTGTAATGCACTGATTCAGCAAACCACTTAGAGATTTTCATAAGGAGAGGATGTGTTTTGTATGTGTTTTTACCAGTCACATTTTTAAAGAGAGCTCTACTTTTCATCACTAATTTGATTCCAAATAAAATGTGAGCAAGCCAGCCTTGCAGCCCCTTGTCTAGGGAGCATGCAGTGGGACTTGTGAGAACCCTGAAGGTTCTTCTTGGCCTGCTGTAAGGAGTAAGACTTGGCAAAGTGAAACTGTTCCTTGGAGATCTCTTTCTCTCTATGACAGTCACATGCTTCAATCATACAAAAATAGGAGGAGCAATTAAACCTAGATATGATCTTCTCTGTGATAATGCAGAGTGCACATGCACTGACTTTGTGCTGCAGATGTGGAGCAGAGGGTTGGGTTTGCAAAGGAACTCAGGGGGTTGGAGAAATGGGCTGTGGGAACTTTGGGAAGTCTAGCAAAGTCCTGCACTGTGGGATGGAGTAACCCCACCCAAGGTACAGGTCTGCAGAAAAGAGGCTGGAGGTCTTGGAGGAGGAATGGAACTCAAGTGAGCAGTGTGCACTTAGAGGCAGCTCAGTATATCCTGGGCAGTGCAAGCATTAGGGTAGCCAACAGGTTGCGGCACGTGTTTATTCCATTGCTTGTCACTGTTGAGCTTGCTGTGGGTAGGCAGTGTCCAGTTTTTGCAGGATCTCAGCGCAGTGACAGCACTGACACACAGAACAGCCTAGAGGAGGGTGGCCAAAAGGGTTTGGAAATTGGAAAATCTTTTTCTTTTAGAAATTCAAAAATTTGCCTTGGATGAAGCCCTGAGGGACTCTCTGTAGGTGGGACTGGTTTACACTGGAGGTCCGTCTCGATGACTTTGCAGTAGCTTTTCCAAATTGTGTGATCTATGTACTGAGTGCTGTGAATTCCTGTTGACTCAGATGAAGGTTGACAGTCTAAATTCTGAATCCGTTTTTTGGTGTGTGTAAAATGCATCAGACTCTGTGGACAAATGTGCATGCATTTTGTTCTCATGCCTACTGCACTTGTGTTCATTGTGAAGCCCAAAAGCTGTCTCCACTTCCAGCTTCCCTCCATCTTCTCTGGTCATAAAGAGAAAAAAAAAAACAAATGCCTTCAGTTAAACAAACAAACAGAAAAAGAACTTCAAGAAGAATTGACCTGCATTTCTGGTCTGTTTAATATTCAGCTGTCATCCGTTCCTGCTACCTTTCTAAATGCTCTTTAAGAAAAGCTGTACAGCCTGAAAGGTAAAACTTAGGAGGAAGCCCACCATGACGTATGGAGTAGTGCCACCTCTGAACATCCTGGTGTGTTCCACAAGCTATTAGGAGTTGATAACATCTTTTGTTTCTGCCCCACAGTGTGTTGTTATTGTAAATTATGTGCATTGCTGGGCAAAAAAGACAGGATTTTTCATGATGACCAGGAATTCATTACCTGAGGGCAGTCTTTGCTGTGGTGTGGTCTGCCAGCAGCTCAGAACGAGGGGTGAAAGTACCCTTATGAGCCTTATGCTTCCCTGTTCTGAAAGCAGACAGGCAGAGTCAGCAGGCAGCATCTCTTTGCCAGCTTGCTGTTGCTTGCTGACTTACCCACTGGAATATGCACTATAATAACAAATAATCAGGCTCATTGACTTTAAAATCTTTTCCCTTTTAGAAGCTGTCACAGTGCATGGGAAGGTTCTGGAGGTGTGTGCTCTCCAGGTCTGTGCACCCGATAGACCTGCTGCTTGTGTCAGCCCTGCTGCCCCTGGGGCAGCACCACTCACATCACAGCGAGGTGTGGGGCTAAGCATGGACATGCACTCCTCAAAGACGAGCTGAAGGCTGTTAGGCTCATTTTGTTTGTAAGCCATTGTGGACTGGGAGCAGATTTTATAAAGGGGAAGGCTGCTTTGAACCACAGATTAATCTGAAGTTCTGGAGCAGCACAGCTGAAAGCTTGTCTGAGAGAGCAGCTGAACAGCAACTGTGTTCTCTGTGTGTTTTACAAAGACAAATGTTAGAAACTTAAGCTCTGGAGTTTGGCTTTTGCATTAACCTTACTTTAAAAGAGATCCTCCTTTCAGTTCAGTGAGGCTAATGCCTCTGTGTGCGAGACAGTTGTCTTGCAAGACAACAATGCAGAAAAATAATTAAATACATTTAGGGCATTTTCTTCAAATGGAACTGGCAAATATCACAGTGGTGTTTGTTTGTGGAGCAGGACTTCATAGTTCGTTGATAACAGGCACAGCCACGGATTTCCTGACTGAAGCTATGCAGTACGGAGCACTGGAAGGAGAGGGGCTGCGAGGGGAGGAAGCACTAAGAGCAGGAAACTGGTTGGGCATTAGGAGTATCTGTTTGTGTATGCGAAGTTCTCTTAAAAATATGACTGTCCTACAGCATTTAAAATCAAAATGGTATTTTCCTGGTTTTGGGAACCTACTGTCTACATCAGTTATGTTTTTGCAGCTCCAATATCATCATTTTTAAACTGCAATTCATTTTAGCTTGTTAAATTACAGCATGTGAGCTGGTGGTTATTTGCCTGCATATATTGCTTTCTTTCATGAACAGCTAGATATAGAATACCTTGAAGCACCTAATTTTTGTTGTATCAAGATATTACTAGTAATATAAAGAGTTAATTCATTTGCACTTCATATAGGTTAAACATTTTTGTGGAGGACAGAATCTAGGACCGGTTAATAAAAATGTACTGAAACTAGAAAACCATTTGCAAACACTATTTCTGGAGGAAATACCCTTTGACTTTGCACCCCAGAAGGACTAGGTCCTGGTCAATTCTGATTTCATCTGAACAGCTTTAACTCCTCTGTAATCGTGACTTGCATTTCCCTGGAGTAAAGAATGTGACTTCTCAGGCTTGTGCATCTGAGCAGACAAAGCCTCTACTGAACCCTTTAAGTATAAGACTGAATAAATTGGATCAGACAGCCTGTCATGGGTGCACTGTAAATAAGTTCCTTAAATTGCTGTTGGTAGCAAAAAAGGGGATTTGGGGCTATGTAGGGTCTAGGACTACTAGTTCCTTCTAGGAAACGCCAGCGCTTTATTCTGGATTAGGATTTAGGTTGTTATCTAAGCTGATAAAATAAAACTCAAGACTGTCTTGAGCAGAATGTACCCAAGCTGTAGGATAGAATCAGTATAGGGATATTTAAATGCTCAGGGACCCCAGTAGCTTCTTCGGGTTCCTTACTGAAGACAGATGATAGGCAGAATCTTCAGGTTGTGTTGTACCTTATAGGATTAAGTCATGTTTTTAGTGATCTGTAATTCAGATCAATTTTTACAGTTAGTCTTAATGTAGTCCTGAGGAAGTCCTTATCTTTGGTTGCATATTGTAGGTGGATTGAAGCCAAAGTGGTATGTCCAGTCCCAAAATTTTCTTTGCCTTCCTCTGTTTCTTGTCGTTAAGGAATAAATCTCTTCGAGCTTTCCTCTGCAACTTGAGGGATGCACAGCTTTTGAATGAGAACTGAGCCTCAAGTGATCACACGTGTCCAATGGCTGTGGTGTGAGAAAAGCAGAAAGCACAGCAAGATGTTCAGCAAGGAGATCCCAGTTGACAGTGCTGCATGGAGCCTGGCCCTGGTGCAGCAGAAGAGTTTAATTAAGGAATATGTTAGGACATGTAGGGGGTTCAGCTGTGTGGGCTTTCATTTGCCACATCCTGGTGGTTTTCCCTTTGTTTGGAGGTTCAGAAGAGCTCAAACTTTCATGGCGTAGCTCAGTGGAATCACAGCACCACAACTGATGCACTGCTGTCACTCATAGGCTTTCTGAGTTTCAGGGGACTCTGGCACTATGTTATAAATGTGTGCTCAGGTGTGATTTGGACTCAGGCATTCAGATAACTTGGAGTGTATCAGGAATCTGAATTTCAGACTTATAGTAAGGGCCACCACCAAACAACTTGTCGTTTTGGAGTAATCCTTTCCTACATCTGTAGTCGGCTGTCTTTGCCCAGAGGGAATCTCTTCATGGGGCAACAGATTGTAAATGTGTGAGGAAATGGGACAGGTGGTATTTTTTAATAAGGAATGCCAATTGTGCAAACAGTGATGTGTTCAGGAAGTGCATAGCGAAGAGAGTGGTTGTGGGAGAACACCCTGCTGAATCTGGTTTCTTGTGTACCTAGGGAATTTTAATCAGAACAAACATAAAAGTGAACACTTGAATCCTGCATCTCTACTTGTCTGTATTTCCTTGTATTCATGGTATCTTCAAGGACGGCACTTTGAAGTTGTGTAAAGGGTTGCATTATGTGTTTCATTGTTTTTCCTTGTCTCGACCATGATAGCCACTTCTGATGCTGCCTCCTGCCTTGCTGTTAATCTGTACTAGCATACAACACACCTGTTGTGCAGCAGCATTTTCTAAGTTCTCCAGTTTTAAAAGGGGTGACATCATCTCTTCAGTCATGACTGATTGCCAGGACTCATTTTGTCTTGCTGTAGCAAAACATTCTTTGTAGAAAAACGAACAGAAAAAGCTTAATCACACTGACGCAGAAAGCTAATACATCCCCCCAGTGATCATCTATAAATATGTAGTGATGCTTGAATTGTTAATGAACTATTTGCATTTTAGAGTTTGATGAAGCTTGATTTGTCATTGCACAATTTGTTCATTGTCTAAATATTCTGAAATTGAGATGTTTTTGCACTGCCACTTTCCTACTTGTTGTCATTCATATTGATAGCTCTTACATAATCCTTCCCATTCCTAAAATCTCAAGCACTTCACAGGCAAAGGTAAGTATCATGGTCCATGTTGCTGACATGGTCAAGGTGAGGAAGAAATCAGTGAAGGGATTTGTTCATGGCGATGCAAGTCAGTACCAGAAGTGAAAACACACCTGTGT
Organism: Perdix hodgsoniae; assembly: GCA_035772895.1. Lineage (NCBI taxonomy): Eukaryota > Metazoa > Chordata > Aves > Galliformes > Phasianidae > Perdix > Perdix hodgsoniae. The sequence goes on along the minus strand of JAPSGF010000017.1, from coordinate 4,580,011 downwards.
GCTCTATCTCCAGCTCAGCATCCATTCCCTGTGAACATACAGCTCCTGACAACAATGCTGGGGGAAAGTAGCTCAGTACCTGTGGTAGCACAGATACTTTGCATTTTCAAAAATAGCATCGAGTTCATATAAATCTAATTATGTGTTTTTCTTTCTTTTTCTCCATTTGGACATTTTGTTCGTCTGGCTGGCTGTCCATATTTAGAAGAAATGCATACTCCTACTCCTATTACTTGTAAGTACCTAGCAGGGGATGGTCCTTCTTGAGCACACTTACTGTGGTAATTTTGTGCTTTGTTGTATTCTTTTCTTTTACCACTTTTTTTTTTTATTTTTTAACCATTGTGTTCAATCATGTTTTTCCAGTAGATTGTGGTTTATTTTCTCTTTCACATTTATATATTTTCCCTGTTCCACCATTTCAGCTGTAACTATGCCTGCAAATACATAAATGTCCATAGGTCTGTCCGTTATGATTTATAGTTCTTTAAATGTTAATGGATAAATACAGAACAACTGTAAATTGTCCACCATACTCAGCCAGAAAATTCACACCCCAAAGTCGTTGCTGAGAATTTCTCAAGCTTGCTTTAAGCGTTTTAAAATTGTAAGGTTTCTGGCAACGAGGACTTGAGATTGCCTCCACAAATATCCCTGTCTGTGGAGCTGCCAGGTTCTGAGTGTCATTTCAGACCAGTGGATGATGAACGACTTCAGATTTTCAGATCTAAATCACCTATCCCAACCTAATGACAATGCTGCATAATTAGGGCAGTTAAGGCTCTTGAAAATGCTTTGCGCACCAGAACTTTCTGGGCCATCTGTTGTCTAAAGATGGAGGGCTGGAAGGTAATCAGGGCTGAGCTGGTTCTGCAATGATAACACGTGTCTGAGGATCAGGAGGAGGTGAGGACTGGATGAGTGATCTGAAGAAGGGAGTCTTGAAGTACAGAGCCTGGATGCCTTTGCTGTCACCAGAGAGTTGGGGGAGTTGGAGAAGACAATTTTTATTACCAAGAGAAACAGGTCTCCTCTCCACCTCTCACAACCAGCAGCCGTATTGCCCTCACAAGCAGCAGCCTGCCTGACTTTTAGGGCTCTGACATGACAAAAAGAGTTGAAAGGGCCACATCTGCTTTGCTAGTTTCTCCTAGCCTGCCACCCTTTTCCTTCACCTGTTCCTACTGTTCATCTTTGTCTTATGACGTTGTCCTGTGGACACATCTGAAAGATGTTCAGTAAGTCAGTGAAATGAATGTGTTTAAACTTCATTTTAGTGAAGTTGGCTAATTTTCCATGGTAGCTTGAGTTTCATCCTAAGATCAGGGCAAAAGATTTAAGAGTAGGATCCCTGTTCAGCTGTGGAGTGATTTTGCTTCTTGATGACCTATCAGAAAATAATTGGTAGAAAAATCTTCATGGCTTGCTATGTTTGCAAGAAACCAAAAGACACCCTGTTGAGACTTGACTTTACCCAGCTAACTAATTGTAAATGGAAGATAACTGTTTTCTCTAGGCTCCACACTAGTTAACCACAAATAGAATTTGAACATTAATAGAAAGATTTCAAGCAAAGCTTAGTTTAAAGCCAAGGACAGTTTTTGCATGTAGTTGCATTTATTGCTACAACCTTTCCTCTTCAGTGCATTTTCCCTGAACATCAGGAAAGTTCCATCTTCACTGCTTTGCATTGTTAAGTTGCCTGAAAAATACAGTCCCTGTTTTACCCATACAAATTCATCTTCTTCCTGCAGGCAGTATGTGGTCAAAATGTTCCCTACTTTTATTGTATTTTGAGATTTGTGCATTTAAAAGCATGTCAACTTCTCAGCCCTATATGACCCATTTTTGCAGCTGCACCACAGTGTTGTTTTAAGTAGTCAGCTGAGGATTATTCTGTACTAAAAACAGAGAAAGAGAAAAGAAGGGTATTGTTAAGCAGTCTCTTTGCTGTCTTTCAGTGGCTTCTGTGAATCAATATACTAGTACTTTTCTTCCTGGGGAACGGGAGAGTGACTTGAGAAAAGTGAAGAGACAAAACTGTGCAGGTCACCGAAGCCTGAGGTTGCAGTGAACTTCAGCAGCAGCAAAAGCAAGTGGTGATGGGCTGCAGAGATGTAATAAAGCAGTTGTGCACCATGCAGTATATCACAATAGAGGAGGGCCTGAGGTGTCACCAGGCAAGCTTTTGTGTTTGTAGCAACTCCCTGTAGCACCGAATGGGGATTTGAAGTCAAGATGCAGAAATCATCTAATGCACCCTAAAGAGAGAGCTTGTTCTTAGCTCAGTGCTTACGCTGTCTTAGGTACCACATCAAGCATGACCTCTGTTAGCTGCAACATCTCAGTGGCAGAGGTAACACTCAAGCAGTCCTTGCACAGTTAGCAATTCCAGCAGCATTTTGTGTGGCAGTATTTGGTTCCAGATTGACAGATGGCTTCAATCTGGCAAAACCAAGCTCTTTATTGGTCTCCTGAACAGCTGTTTGAGTGTGAAGGACCTTCCAATAGGTGTGGGAAGAGAGCAGGAGGATCCATCAAGGAGCATATAATGAAGCTTTATTTTCAAATGTCACTTGAAATAGGTGTTCTGTTGTGACTGCAGGTGAAAATCTTAAATTGCTAAGGATTGTGTAATTGTTAGCCAAAGCCAATAGAAATTACTACAGCCTCTTATGAACAGAAAGGTTTGATTTCAGTTTATTTGACATGTGAAAAAAAGAGCAGGGATATGTATACATATAGATTTTAAAAATAAAATTGGTTTCTATGCTACGACCTTGTATGAATGTTTTAGTCCTGAAGCAAAAATTGAATTGAGTTAACAGTATTGAAAAACATGTTCTCAAATAGATCTACTGGCACACCTTTAAATACAGCCGCATAGACTACACTGCTCTATTTTTAGTTTCAGTTTCTGGGCTTCAAAGCTGTGCTTCCTGGAGTAATTCTCATCTGCTTTCAGATAATTCCTTTCAACTTTTTGTCATCTGCTGCACAGACATTTCTTCTTCTTCAGGACCAAAGTCTTCGAACTTGACTCTTATTCTTAATGGGGTATAAAGGCACTGAGATTTATATCATGAGTAACTGATTCTTGCAGACATGGGCCATAAGGGCTGTAGTAGTTTCCAGGCTGAGTTCTGCCCGATTAGCTGTGAGGTTTTTGTATGGCAACACTCCATTTATAAGCTTCCTGCAGTGCATGGGAACAGGTATTAAACAGGTATTATTGTGGTTGAAAGAGAAGGCCATGAAGATCTTTAAAACACCTGCAGTGGGAGATACAAACCCAGCATGGCCCTATTCCTCACCTGTCATGCAGGATGACAACATTTTGTTTACTTCATTTTACCCCCCCCTTAGAAGTCAGCTGCAGAGAAATGTCCTTGGACAGAACCTGCTGTACCAGTGATACAAATCCTAGTTTGTGATGGGTGAGAAGGATGCAGAACTGTGAGTTCTGGACCAGATGTGCCCACTGCAGCCCAGTCACTGTGATGAGGCACAGGCCTTTCCAGAGAAGCGCTCTGAAATGCTCTGTATTTACATCAGTAAGAGCGTTGCCTAAGTTTTCTGTAGAATTGCCAGCTCTGACACATTGCATGCAAGTTTAATGCACTGTAAGATCCGATGTACTGTGTAAGATAACAACCCATCCACCTCTGAAAGTTTTTGTTTCTTTGCTTAGACGAAGCTGTAAAACATGGGTGGCATTACAGCTGCTTTAAAGGGGATTTTGCATGCAGTGACAGACACCTCTTTTCTCACAGTGTTTCACCTGCAGTAAGCCTTCTTGAGGCTTTGTTATTTCCTCACCGGGGGAAAAAAAAGAAAAAAAGAAAAAGTGGAAGTGTTTTACCTTCTATGGGTTTTTGGTTTTGCTTTTCAAATTGCTTTTTGTTTGGTTGGAGTTTGTTTGCTGTTGTTGTTTTTCCATTCTGCTACGCTCAGTAATGGTTGCAGGCTGGGATTTAATCGAGAATGCTGTTAGACCAGAAAAGTGTTTCTGGAAATGCAGAGATTCATATATGTGTTACCTGCCCTGCTGATGTTATTTATGGGAGTGCTCAGTGGCCAGAGCATCACTTCCCTTTGCCCTCAATCCAGCAATAGTGGTGCACTGCATGGAACCCCTTCAGCTCCCATTGTGATTGAAAGCAAACTTTAATTGCGGTGGTATCAGCTTGGAGTCTCTCTTTGTAGAAGAGATTCCATCCCAATTGTAAAGCTGAACGTATACTTGCATTTTTCTGAACTAACAGAATTTGTGCTGAATTTATTTCCACCACATGTGGGACATTGGAAAGGAAATAAAATAACTTTATTTATGGGCATACTTCTGTATAAATAATACCTACATGCCTATATTTCATATATTTCCAGTGATGGTGGGATCTGCCTGCACAGCTCAGCTTGCCAAATCAGAATGTTCGGAAGAAACTGTTTTCCTCATTAGATACTGGAAGAACAGTCATAAATCAGTGGCCATGCCAGTTTAATTAAAGCAAATTTAAAGAGAAAATTAGAAAGTATGTGAGAGCTTCTTTAGAACATGTCTGTTAGGTGAGTGCAAAGCCATAGAATATATTGGACAGTTTGGACCAATAGATAATATGACTGCATGGCTCTTATGTGCACCTACCTAGTCCAAAATTGATATTGTTGTGACCAAAGGTACTCCACAAAAAGTGTTTGATTTGCTCAAGTAAAGCTTAGAGAGTGTATCCCTGCATGTTTCCTGATGCTGAGCTTGTATATGCAGGGGTAAAAAACATTCAGAGCATCCTTTGCCCTGTACCTGCATTACAGCACTTTCCTCACACTGGGCAGTGCTTGTTCTGTGAGCTGCAGTGGTGCAGCTGGGCCCTCGCTCATCACACAGCCTTTTCTTTGAGGAATTCTCTTCTGCTTCAGCAATAAACCTTCCCTGAGTTTGGCTTCACTGCCCCGCTGTTCCCACTAGCCAGTAAGTGTAGGGGTTGCCCTTGGAGAAGCTGTGAGAACCAGTGAGCTACACTTGGAGCAGGACCTGCAACTCAGCTCTGGTAGGGGATGCTCATTTAGGGATGGAGATCGCAGTGCAGAGTGCTGGGCTGGGGAGGAGGAGGCACCTGCCAGGCTGCAAAAGGCCGCACTGCTTTATCCATCAGCCTGTGGGGCTGCAGCCTCTGGGGAGATCTCCCAGCACATCTGAGTGATGTGTTCAGCTTTTCCTGAGTCTCAGATGAACTGCCTTTCCTGTCATTGAGCCCCATTACTTTTTTCCCCAGTGCTGGAGACCAGGAGAAGAGCTTCCTTGCGGTATCCTCTCCTATGTTTGAAGATGTCAGCTCTTTGTCTTTGCTCTGGGTGAAAGAGCCATACTTCTTTTGGCCTTTTCTTGTAGATGGTGTTTTCCAGATTTACCTTCCTTGTTCTGTTCTGGTTTCTGTCCCTTTGGTACACATCCTTTTGAAGTGCGGAACTGCACGCTGTACTGCAGCGGAGCCTTTATCACCACCCAGAGCAAAGGGATTACCTGTGTCCTGCAGACTGCAGAGTCATCTATAATCCCCACCTTCTTTTTGCACAAAGATGGGCCTTCTTCTTCAAGTTGAGCTTATGACCTACTACAAATCTAGGGAGCGAAGATCCTTTTCCATAGATCTGCTGGCTCACCAGTGCTCCTGGAAGGGTGTTGGCATGGTTGATCTCTGCCTCAATTTGTGCAGATTTCATGTTAAATAACGTGTGTACTCCTAGCAGGCTGCTGCACACAAATATCTACTAGGAATTGTGTTTTGTAGCTTTCTTAAATTGCTTATTGGAAATGAGGGCAATATGCAATTTTTGTCTGTAGGAGGAAATTTCATGTTTAAGTTACATGATCTATACCTAATGTCTAAATTACCTGTGCATGCAAATCCGCACTATAGTATATATAATCCATCCTTGTGAAACATCTAAAATTAAATCTGTCAACGTACGTGTACAAGAGCTTTTTAGGAGTGGCAGTTACAGATTTAACATTCATGCATGTAAAATTGACATAAAAATTTAAATAAGAGCTGCTTTTAAAAATATAATCCTTGAAGTTTACCCAAGCCTTTGCAAAACTGGAATCTGATCCTATGAATACTTTGAGCTGAAAATATTCCTTGAGGTTTCTGATTAGTGCTCATGGTAGTGGATGCTTTTGACTTGATACTAAATTTGTATTCCTGGATTGTTAAACTGGAAGTCCCTCAATTTTAATTTAGCGTTTCAGCATTTTATATTCTGTGATGAGCAGAAGTTTCAAAAATAGCTAAACCAAATCTCCGTCGTATTTTTTTTTTCGGAATTTGTACTTAGTTCAGGTTCACTGCTAACAGCTCTTGTCCTTGCTTTAGTTGGGTTAGCTTCAACTGCCTGATTATGCAGCTGGTTTCATTGTTTTTGTTCTGCTTAGAGCATCTTTCTGTCTCATCCCTCCTGTGTGTGTACTGTGCCCATAAACATCATCTCTTCATTTATGAATCCTCTTGACCTGAAAAGGGCAACCCAGTAAACCCCATCCATGGATTCTCGTTTTCTTCCTGGCACTTTCTCCTTACACTTAAACGTAAAACAGCCACTAATATCGCTCCATTCACATTTTGACATTTCCATCTCTTCACCCTGTGTTGATCGTATCAGACTCTTCTTCCAAGTATCTGCCCAGTCCTTTATTTCTTCCCCTTTTCAACTGCATAATGCATGAGACAGAAAGTGTCTCCTCTGTGCCTGGTGACAGCCCGTGCTGGTTGCACGCCGGAGGCAGCCTGCAGCCGGCCCATGATTGACATTAATGCACTGATAGCAGTTTCCTTGGGATGCTGGCATTGTGCTGTTTGGGGGAAGCTGGTCAGTGCAGAGAACAGGAGCCGTGTCACTGATGCTGCCTGTCAGTGATTCAGAGATCGTTTCAAGTGCCCTATTTTTGGAAACAGCGTTTTCAAATAAATGTTTTTCTGATGCCAGAGGCATTTTGATGTGCTGGCAAATAAACCTTTACCTTGCCGTGGGTTTAAGTTGCATCCCTAACATTCTAGAAAGTGCTAGTCATTTGATTTTATAATCCTTTCTATGAATTATAAAGATGGCGAGGACCAAATAGGCTTAGTCCTGTGCTGCCACTCTATCCAGACACGTAAATGAGTCAGAAAAGGCACATTTAGAAACCAGGAGCCCCTTGATGTGTCTGGCAAGCTTAGCTCTGAAATCCTCAAAAGAGATCTGTCTTCCTTTTGCCTCTAAATTTAGATGAAGAATTTTTGCATCCTTGGAGGAGAGAGGGAGGAAGGTGGGAACGGATAACACCGCGTTGAAAGCCGCTCGTAGCGCTGTCAGATGCCCAACACTTTTCTGTGTGGCTTCTCCCGCGCGCTCCCCCTGCGCTTGCAGCAGCCTCCGCTGGTGAGCAGCCTGCGCAGGAGGCTGCCGCCTGCGGGTCCTAGGTCAAGAACCCTAAACTCATCTCACCTTTTCTTTTTAGGCATTCAAGCCAATGTTTTAGGGGCCTCTCTGTCTTCTACAGGACCAGGTAGAACTGCTTTGCCATAGGGCTTTTGTAAGCAGGCCTTTGGGGACTCACGGGTTTGGGTTTGGGGTGATTTTGTCCCTGTGCAGAACGTGCAGAAGTGGTATTGCTTGCCTGCTGATAGAGAAAGGAGCTTGCCAGCTCTTTGTGGCTTGTTGGCATTTCTGAAAGGAAACCAAGCAATGGGACTTAGGGATAATTACGGCCACAAATATTTTAATCTGGATTTAATAAGGAAGTCACCCTTTTTGACTCTCTATTTTTAAACATCAGTAGTGGTAGTGCGTAATGGCTCACCCCAGCAGTCCAGAGTGCTTGTTATTAAGGACTTGTGCATTTTGGATTAGTGCTTCCCACTGAGAAATTTTAATTCCTGTTGCCAAAGAATTCACATAGCCGTGTATGATTAGCAAATCTAAAGGATTAAAATAACCGCATAGCAGGGTTAATACGCTCCCAAACTATTGTTGTTACCTCAGGGACAACAGCACAAAACAAGGGGGCTCATGGTTAATAAATCTGGCTGTGTTAGCATCGCTGTGTGCTGGAAGCAAAGCTTTTAACATCATTAAACGCCAGCTTTTTGCTTCAGCGTTCAAGGCCGGTTCCTCTGTTTGCATCTTTATCTACAGAAGTGGATATCATGGAGATATTGTGAGATCTAAGTATGCACTCTATAATTATGTCTCCAATTGGAATGGCTGTGGGCTGGAATTGAAAGCACGAACAGCACAAGACTGAACTGACTAAGCAGATGAGAGAGATGCATTTGTTCACAAGTTTCCAGCAGACATTGGACATTTCTCCACAAATTTTTGCTCTCCTGGTCTGGATTCAGCAGCTTGCCTTAAGATAGCCGCTCCTCACTGAGATGAGCAGAAGGCTTCAGTTCTCTATGAGCCTTCCATGCCAATGGATGTGGCTGGCTCAGCTGCCCCACTGCAGGAGGGCTGGGGCTCAGCTGTGTGCCGGGACCTGCCTGTAAATGCCACTGACAAGTGCTGTGAATAAATAAAGCCTGTTGCAAGCAATATCCTTTTAAGAGCCTAATGAAGTTTAAAAGATGGGGAGTACTTACCATAAGCATGTCATTTCAGTGAAGAAAAACCTCTTTGCAAAGTGATTTAGTTGTTAGGATTTTTTTTTTCTTTCATTTAAGAGGAAAAAGAGAAAACCAAAGCTCCTACTTACAGTAATCTGTTTTTCTCCCTTTTATTTTGTTTTATTTTATCTGCGGAAGCCGTGTAAGCAAAGTTCCTTGCTAGTGCTGGGGATTTGTGTGCTATTTTTTCAAGGTGCGGGTTGTAGAATGTCACACATTCATTTTTAAACACTTTTGCTCTCTGGTATGAACGAAGCACAGGGCAGTCAAATGTCAGTGGAAGCTTAGCAGCTCACTTTTCTGCTTCTCTCCACTTCCTTACTATTAGCTGTGTTTGCAAAAGAGGAGCCTCTTAAGTTCTTGGCTTTGTTACTCTTTTTGGAGCTGGCAGTGTTTCTACTTTGATGTCTCCTCAAAGACCCAAATTCTCAGAAAAGGGACGTATCTGTACACAGTCATTTTTAAAATTACTGCAGCCTTTAACTTGCCCCACTCTTCCCTGAGTGCTGATCCTCAGAGCAATTTGTCTAATTCTAGCAGAGGCTGCCATCCTCCCTGCCCTGCCTGGGCCTCCTGCCCAGCTGCCCAGTGGCACAGCCTCAGGTCACAGTGCTCCTTGGAGCCTCCATAGGCAGCCCCAGGTGCAGGTGGCCCTATGGGATGGATGTGGAGATCCCATGTACCTCCAGTGAGCCTTTCCCATTGCTGCCCATGCCTGGTGCCCTCTGCTCTTCCTGGAGCAGATGTCACCTGCTCTAAGGGCTTTCCTTATTCCCTCTTCTTTGGTGACGTAGTGCTCCTACTGCTGGGGTGATGTGGGTTTGTGCACGATATGTTACTGGGAGGGACAGCCAGACTCACAGGCTGGCATCACTGCATTTATTTGACTCCATAATACTATACTAAAAAGCTGTGGGGTTTTCTCTCTTGAAGTTCCATGTGCCCTGCATGTCTCTTAAGTGTGATAATTGTGATTTTTGAGATATTTTCTCACTGTTTTGTTTCTAATGAGGGAAAACTGACCTCGATTTTTCCCCTCTTCAAAATACCCTAAAGGAAGCTAGCCAAGAAGCAGAAGGAGACTCAGACCAGCACACAGAGAGAGATGGGTCCCGTGGCCGCTTCAGACAAGGCCTCTGCCAAACTCAGCGCTGTTCACAATGAAGAAGCTTTCTCTTCCAGCTGCCAAGATGTTAATGGATTCAGTAAGTTTAACTTGCTTGCAATGGATATGTCCCCTTTGGAGAGCTCTGGGTTCTTGAAAGGACCTATTCCTATGGGCACAACAGTGAGAAGCTGGGAGTGGCAGTGAGAGGGTTCGTTGCAACAGCTTGCTAGAAATCAGTTGTTGAAATGCTTCTAATACTGCCCCTATTTTACCTCTCAGCTGGGTGGGGAGCATTCCTTCTCACTCTAAATCTACCAAGAAATAATTTATAAAGTGTTTGAATAATTGCATCAGACATTCAAAAAGGCACATGTTCATTTGTTCTTCCGAAACAGTTTTTCCTTTGTGAGTTGATGAGTAAAATCACTTAGCTGACGTTTAGGATGGAAATATCATTTTCTGTATGGAATTTTTATGAAAGAAAACAGTCTCATGGTTAGAAATGGAAAGACATCATTTCTTCTTTTGTCTGTGTTCTCAGTTTATCCTTCACTCAACTTCCGTAAAACTAACAGTAGTTAATAATTGTAAACCACTCAGACCTCTGTAGCTGGAAGACTCTGGGCAAAGCAGCACTAAATTACCCTTTAGTCTCACTAGATCCAGGTTGAATGCATGGTGGACTGCATGGTGGATTTGTAAAACTTTTCGTATTAAATAAATTTTAACTTAGACACTATGGGAATGTCACTTCTTCTTTTGATGCTTACCCTATAGTTTGAAGAAGGTTCAGCTCTGAAAGCAAAATGCATACTTAGAATTCTTGTTATTTTTTAACATCTTTAGTGAAGTGTTTTTCCCCTAATTATTAACAACGAATTACCTATGATTTAAAAAAACAAAAAACAAAAAAACAGTTTCTTATCACTAAAACTTCTCTTTGTAACCTCAGATTGATCGCTTCAAACTGAGTGAATTTTTCTTTTCCCTCTGTCTATAGGTCATGTCAAATTCCATCTGCATGTATTGCTACTGTCACTCTATGTAACATACCTGTGAGATGGATAAGTAGGTGTTTGGGACCATCAAGGCTAGCAGTGAACACTTCTCTCTGATATTAAATTGACTTGACTCAAGATCTAATTTTCTCAGGTGCTGAGTAGCTGTGCCTCCTAAAGAAGACAGCATGAGTTGTCAGTGCCTCGTATCTTTGAAAGACAGGATAGCAGAGGGCAGCATTGTAACAGGCAGCCTAGAAACAGCAAAGGTAGTTTGTTTGAAATGTATGAGGAAAACAAAGTTTTTCATTTTTCTTTGGAATTGGATTTTTAAAACTTGGTTGTTTTGTTTTTTTTTTTTATTTTTTTTTTCCAACCAGAAAATAAAAGAAGAGCCTGTAATGTGACCTCATTTCTTTCCTTGGTATTTTGAGAGACTAATTAAAACAGCTGAGTCATTTGCTTGAAATAGCAACTATAGGAAATGTTATATCTAATTTTGTAAGAGAAGCATACCTTGAGGTTTTCCTTTTTGTTCTTTTAAATCAGTACAGTCCTTTGCTTGTCTGACATCATTGCAGATTTTATCACCACCTCCCTCTGTAACACAGCCTGATTCAAGTCATGGGCTGATTCTTTTCTTTTTTTTTCTTTTTTTCCCTCTTTATATCCATGAGCAATAATCACTGGTAAGCCTTCATGATTTCTCCACATTTTTTTTTTTTCTGCCAAGTCCAGGATGCTGAGGTGTTGGAGGTAAGTTCTCTCCTGTGCAAAAATGTGCACGTGCTGATGCCAGAATTTTATGGGTTTGTAGCTGATCATATAGTCAGGAAAAAAAAAAAAAAAAAAAAGAAAGAAAAAGAGTAAAAGCCTTTCTTTTAAAAAAAATTACTTTAATGGAGTTTAATACTTAAAGGTTTTTATATGGGCCCGCTCCTACTTTTGAATAACATAATTGGATTACTTTGTAACTCTCCTGCTAACTAATACAGTTTTACGGGGGCTATTCATCCTAGGTTTTGAAATCAGCTCTGTCTCTTAAGCAAGAGTAAAGTTCTGTCTTAAATGTTCTTTTTACCTCACAACAGAAAATAGTGCTCGTCAATGTCTCATGATAGGTGTTCATCCTCTCCTTCTTTACCTCAGTTATGAGACTATGAGCAGTCTTAGTTAGCTGTAGCAGTGACTGGGAAATACCCCTGCCCTCTACTGTTAAAAATGCTTATTCCTTCACCGATTGCTACTTCCTTGCTTCAGAAGGAATGTCTTTGGAAATGTTCAATATCAGCTCTTGCAAATGGTGCAGTCCATAAATTCATGCCACGTTGGCCATGTGCAGATTGCTTGATAGACGTGTTTGCTGTCAAACGTAATTATGTCTGGAACATCTCCAGCCTCTGGATACAGGCTGGTTGGAAAATGAATTGAGAGCAGCCCTAAGGAGAAGGACTTGGGGGTGTTGGTTGATGGGAGACTCAACATGGGCCAACAGTGTGCGGTTGCAGCCGGAGGACGAAATGTACTGCATCGATGTGGGGTGGGGGAGCAGCGGGGTGATGGAGGGGTTTGTGCCCCTCTGCTCTGCACTTGTGAGGCCCCAGCTGCACTAGTGCATCCAGGCCTGGGATCCCCAGCACAAGAAGGGTGTGAAGATGTTGGAGTGGGTCTAGAGAAAGCCATGAAGATGCTCAGAGGGCTGGAGCAGCTCTCCTGTGAAGACAGGCTGAGGGATCTGGGGGTGTTCACAGTGGAGAAGAGAGGGCTCTGGGGCGACCTCAGTGCGGCCTTCCAGTGCTTAAAGGGGCCCTACAGGAAAGCTGTACTCTTGCCAGAGAGTGTGGTGATACGACAGGGAGCTGTGGTTTTAAACTGATAGAGGGGAAATTTCGTTTAGATGTCAGGAGGAAGTTGTTTACTCAGAGGGCGGTGAGGCCTTAGCACTGCTGCCCAGAGAAGTGTGGGCGCCCCGTTCGCACAGGGGACCAAGGCCTGGTTGCATGGAACCTGGGCACCCTGAGCTGGGGGGAACAGCCAGCCCACAGCAGGGAAGGGCTGGAGGGCTGTAAGGGCCCTTCCAGCCCAAACTATTCTGTAATTCTGTGAAGCTATGCTGAAGCAGGGAGACTTCAGATCTTGCTGAAAAGTGGAACAGAAACAAGCTCTTAAGTTTTCTGGCCCAAAGATAAGCTCTTTATTCCCCTTTCAACCCCAGAATGATACTTGTTATTCAGGCCAGTTCCTTACTGGTACTTAAAAAAGTTTTAACTGCAGAGTTTTTATGGAGATTTCAGCCCATGTCTCTGCCACAACATGGAGTCAGAATAGATGTTTGCTGAAAGACAAACTAGTCCAACATTATTCCAGTTTGTCTGGTTTTACCCAAAAGTCACATGAAGTGAGATGTATGTTTTTCTCAAATGCAGCCTTAAAAAATAATAATAAAAAACAATTGTATATTTATCTTAAATCTCTTAAAAGTAAATGCTGATATTTGCAGTATTCAAGACCACTCCTTATCTTTCAGGAGAGTTTGGAAAGCAGTGTCATTTTCCTTGGAGTGGCACAGCATGGCCACATGCAGACACTGACTCAGTGCAGGGTTGTTGTGGAGCAAGGCGACGAATGGCAGACAAGGAAGACCTAAAATTATCCCACAGTATCTGTGCACCAACCAGAAAGGTGTGCAAGGGGTTACTATTGCACATAACTTTTGTGCAATTTGGCAGCCCATCTGTGTGATGAGAGAAGCAGAAGTACATCATCTCAGCAGTGATGTGCTGCTACATCGTGCATGGAGGAGACTGCTTTCCAAATGATCCAGAGGAGTGACAACGGTACAGTCCAGGTGGATAGCCTTAACATTACTGGCAGGGACACAGTGTAGGTGCCTTTTAGGATGCTTTAAGGAATTGAGATTTTCATTAGTAGTGGTATTGTTACTGTGCTCTTAGTAGCAAAAACAAGGAGAGATAGGAAAAATGTGGTTGGTACTCAGGTTATTAATGATCATCTTTAATCAAGATCCATCTAAATCCATACCTCTTTGTATCCTGCATGCTTTTGTGATGAAATGCAAAGGTTTTACAGATTTGCCGTAGGCCAGAATATACAGTTGCATCAAGATTTCGTTGTTATTGCTGCTCCACAGATGATCTTCAGTTTTGGGTAGGATATATTCTAAGCATCTGTAGGATCGTGACCATGAGACGTATTCTGACATTCTTCAGGCAAAAATTCTAAAAATAAAGAGTAATAAAGTAAAATAAATAAATAAATAAACAAATTGAAAGACCCAAATCCCCCCCCGTTTTTTTTTTTGTTTTGTCTTTCATGTTGATTTGCTATTTTTTCAGAGTTGATTTCTTTACAAAATTTTAAAATAAATTAGGGAGAGTCATTTTCATAACAGGGAGAAACATCCACCATTCTGCATGAGTAGGGTGGCCTCTTGTGCCACTCCTGTGTATAGAGTTTTAATCTTTGATGTGAAGTCCTCTGTGGAAGCATCTCTGAGACCTGCACACACTGGTGCTGGTGGGTACCTCTGGTGAAGCTTTAGCACTGTGTGTGCATCTGTCCTGCAACAGCCACCTGGCTGACTTTGAGAATAAGCTCTCTGAAAGTCTGAATTCACCTCCCGTCTCACAGATATGGTTCATTTCAGAAACCTTTGTTGGAAACATTTGTAATCAAATTCACTGATGGAAGTGATGTGTCTACATTTAGATGCCTGAGTAATTTATAGTTGGCAATTCCTGGAAAAGTTGTGGCCCAATGTAATTTTGTACTCCCAAATTTCAGGAAATCGGAGGATTTACCCTGTGACTCTGGCCAACCAAAGCATTCTTGATTGTGCTTGTCTTATACATCTGTAAAAGCGGCCACGTTCCAAGTGTGATACAGAGGAGGTCTTATTTAGGCTAGCTAACAGGGAAGAAAGTGGAAGAGGTCCCAGATGAGAGTTGCTTTAAAGCAGACTAAGCTATGAGAAATTGCATTATCTTAATGTGTTTTCATATGGTCAAAGTCTGACAATGTAGCAGAAGAATGCAAAGTGGAGCAAGTTCATTATAAGTTGATTATAAAGTGCTTAGGAAGTAATTCTGAAGACTTTGTGAAACTCCCTAGAATAGTGCCTTCTTTCATTCACTCCATAGAAGAACTTGAAATTTATTAGTGGTGTTTTTTCTAGAGATACAAAAATTGCTTCTGAAAATACTTTGATGTACACTGACTTTTATCTACTTCTGCTGGATTATGGAATACTTTTTCCTGTATTTATCTATTGTCATCTTTCTGATGTACTGAGATTTGTATTAGCTTGTTTCCCAACGTTTTGAGGAGGAGATAAATGTCTGTAAGTCTAAGAGTGAATGCAGAATGATAACAAAAGAATATACATTCAGAAATGATGGATTATCGTAAGAATGTACATGTATGCTATTGTGGATATAAACAATCTCGTACATTGCTAGCAAGGAAAGATTCTGCTATGAAGATGTGGAGCCCTGCCTCCTTTCCATAAATATTTGATCAATATGGGAATTATCTGTGGATTTGTTCCAGAGAAAGATGATGCTTTAGATGGGAGAAAGTAGGGATGTATGTCCTGCTAAGAGAACCTATCTCACAGGGGAGAAGATTATAGGATTTGCTATTAAGTGTTCTGCATTGAAGAACAATTCCCTTCTTATCTTGTATGGTTTTAACAAAAAATTTGCTACTCTGCCTGTGTATTTTTGTGGTACTAGTGTACATTGTGCTTAGCAGGCTTATTTTACTGTTAATAATGCATTTTACTCTCTGTAGTTTGTATTTTGGGTGTTGTTTTTAAGTATCTTTTTCTTAGATGTTCCTTTGGTTTAAAGAAAAAAAGAGGTCTGTAGAATATAGTCCTATATGTGTAGGAACACACTGATTTACAAATACTATAATACTATATTTGGGGTCCGGAGTGTTTATATTAAAGAAAATCCATCATGATGACATTGTAATAAATGTAATATGCATGTTGAGATGAAAAATATAATTCATTTTGATAAGCCTTATATATCCCATATTACTGTGTTCTTTGAGGAACATTCTCCCTGTTCTTTCTCTCTCTTAATATATGTCTAAAGTCTTTTCCTTATGTCTTTCCTACCTAGCATCACCCTCTCCTTGTTCATTTTCTGTCCAAAGCAAAACCCTTCAGAGCAAATCTTTGTTGAATTCCTACTACTCAGGTACTAGTGCCAGACTTTTTTTTCTTTTCTAAATTTTCTTTACTTTTGTGCATTTCCTGATATGACCTATAGACTGAATTTGCTGAGTATGAGATGAAGCTAACCTTGTTTTCATTTTTTGTAACTTTTTTTTTCCTGCTGATCTTCTGTTGATTTGCAATGACGCGTGTCGTGTGGGTGAATGGAATTCCATCTCAAAGTATCATCAGACACAGTTCCTTCGACCACGCTGTTAGGTAAGACAGGTATGGTGCTGGTACTTCCTTCTCTGGAGAGAAAACACGCTCACTGCATCTTGCAAATAACTTAGAGAATGCTGGGTTTCAAAATCATAATTAATCACGTGATCGTGTACTGTGTTAATTGGAAAGTCTTTGGTTTCACTCATGCTTTCTTATCACTATTAATTGGTTCTATTTATTTGTTTAAGAAAAGACAGTTCAAAGTATACGGAGGTATGTGGAAATCGGAGTGTAGGTTTGGGAAGTGAGCCCAGCACCTTCAGCTTTGCTAAGTATTAAATGCTAAATATTGCAGCAGTCTGGTATGGATGTGACAGGGTAATGAAAAGGCAGGTTCTGAGAGGTGGAGGCTGTGCTGTGGCTGCTGGTCATTTTAGAGGGAGATGGTTGTCTGTTGCAGTATGTGCAGCTCCTAGCTTTTGGGTTTTTAAAAGTATGTTAGTACAGTAAGTTAACAGAGAGAACAAAATTGACAGAAACTGGAAGCTGATAAAAAGAAGTTATACAGAAACTTACTGGAGGTATACCCTTGAAAGTGAGTAATAACAGCCTGCAACTTTGGGCTCTCCCTGGAGGATGCTGCCTGCGTGTGGAATTTGAAGAAGGCAATTCCTCTGCTATGAATCAGAAAGATGATATGTAGTTGATCAGAATCTAACCAGTGGTATTTATGAAACCTGTCATTTTGGATTATCTACGGTAAATGTTCAGTTCCAGACACAGTAATCTACCATGTCTGCTTTAAACGTTACTCTGGGCGCGCTGAAGGCCTATAGTTAGACTAGGAAGAAATTACAACCAAGCACTTAAGTGCTTTGGCTTACAGACTAACAGCCAGAGAGGCTTGGAGGGACTGCCACAACACATACGTTTATCCTGCTATATATCAACATGCCTGACGGCGATGAATAAGCCCTCTTTTGATGTGATGGAGAAGGAGTCGTCTTTTCCAGAAGGTTTCTTCTTGTTTCCCAGAGACTCGTTGTCAACAGGAAAGTCTGAAGGTGGATTTATCTTTTGTCTGTGCTTTAAAAACAGTGCCCAGACCTGCATTTTGCTCTCACTGGTGCTCAGCATCTGTGAAAACGGGAACCGAAGTTGGAGGGAGGTGTTATTACCCAGAGGGCAAGCTGCACACTTCTGATGCTGTTACCCCTGTATCCAGAGAGCAAGCTGCACACTTCTGGTGCTGAAGCTCAAGGAGTAATAGAGTCAATCTGTGCCTCTCACAGGGCAAAGAAAAAGCCAAAAAGAGCTCTCAAAGCTTTCAAAGCACCCCATTTAGAGAGGAAAAATAAATAAGAAAATTGGGAATTAAAGTAGTCTTGTGCTTATGTATTCAGGACTCTACATACTCAAAACTCTTTAAAATTTAGCATCTACTACCCATTATCTCTAAGCTGAGTAAGGATTGATATCACACAAGACGTTAAGCACAGAGCATTTTAAGGCATGATTTACACACGCCGCTCACTCTTGAGTTGCACCTGCACTGAGCAGCCACAGGTACTGCAAAACAGCTCTTAGCACCAAAGAAATTTCTGTCTTGTGAGTTGTAGACAAATGGAAAGCCTGACGTTTTGACCTCTCAGACAGATTTACCAGACATTGGATGATGCTGTATGAGCAAAATGAGTTTAATTTTTGACGTTTATTAATTCCTGGGAAAGAAAAAGATCTTAAAAAGGGCATCAGTCATCTCACCACCAATATCTGTCTCTGGGCACCACCTGTGCTTCAGTGCTATTTGTTCCCATCTGTTATGCCTTCTGCTAATAAATGTTCTATATCTGCCATGCTAGATGACTCCCTAGGCTTGACTGTGACATGATTTCTTGATATTAAGATACAGGGGATTTTTTTGTACCTCTGCCATGTCTTGTGCTTGACTAATACTTTTTTATGTAATGCATGTTTTTAGCTTTGTAATTTAACTTCGAGTTGTAGATTCCAAGACTTAATGGCCTTCACAAGCATCTTTGCTGCGAAAGAGAATATTTAATACTAGCAAGTTAAGGAGGCAGTTTCCCTGCTTTTATTTCAGTAAGGTTCATGCTGTATGACTAATGTAAAGTCTGAGTGGGAGATGGTACTACATTAGAGGTTGTTTTTGGAGAAAATGTGCATGGCAGCCGAAGTCATTCAGCAAATGACATCAGTGCAGGCTCTTCAGGAGAGCCAGCCCACCTTCCCCTTGCATCCTTTCATGTCATCTTCTCAATTGACTTATGCAAGAATATCTTAATAAGAAGAATCCCTATCCCCCCAGGAGGATAAGGACAGTTGTACCTCGTGGTTCCTTGCAGATGTGTGGAACAAGCAGAGAAAGCTCACTGTTGGGATGTCTTCAACAAACCCTGGCTTGCATTTAAAAACAAACAAGCAAACAACAGCAACAACAAAAAACAACAAGAAATTTGTTCTGAATGTGGCTGTTCTGTAGCTTGGGTGGGCTCATGCTCATGCCTATTTAACCTGCTCTGAGTTTATCCACAACTCTAATGTTTGAAGAACAGAAGAGATACTTAGATGCTGATGTTGCTGATATTGCTGCATTAGCAAGTCTGACTTTATAAACTGCCTTGAAAACTTGAAAATCAATGGCTCAGTCTGTCTTGTGGCCATGTCAATCTCAAAGGGGTTGTGGGAGAGTCTTTCACTTCAGTTCATTGTGCTAATGTTGTCCTGCAGCAGAAGTGTCTGACATTGAGGGCTGTTGCTTGAGCTGAATTTCCCTTACATTTCTTTTTGACTACAGATAATCAAAACTGTCCCAGGCTTTAGTGGCATTTTGTGAGTGCTGCTTTGGAGTTGCCAGTAGCTCTTCAGCTGATGAATTGCTCTGTAATGCAGGCAGATCTGCCTCTTTTCACATAGGTTTGTTGATATCCACACATCTGAAGAACTGCACAGTGATGTGTGAACCCAGTAGTCCCAGTTTTCAGCCCATATCACCAAAGCAGCTTCCTTACATTTATAGCAGGGTTTTCCTGTGTGCTGATGGAAAGAAATAATTGTGTTCAGTAGTTCTATTAAGACTAAAATGCACTTTATGAACATGTACCAAGTTATCCTTAAAAAATCTTTTTAAATATAGAGAAAATTTACTCCAGCCATATGGCTTCTTTATAGCCTTTGAAATGAACAATGTATGCTTTGCTCTGTCAAAACTGATCTCAGAAAGCTTTTTGTTAAGGAACTTGCCTTTTATAGCTCAGTTGATATCATTAGGCAAATGATGTTTTGACTTTGCTTTGCCATACCGCTGATTGTATTGTATGTAGCATATTATAGCTGGATATTTACCATAAAATCAAGCCTTGTTGCACTCAAATAACAAATTAGTTTTACCAGGTGCCACCTTATTTATCTCTAGTGAAAGGAGAAGAGATATTAACCATCCTGTAGTCAGCCTTGGAAGATGTCAAATAATTGGCAACCTTTACTCTAGTAGAGACACTGAACATGCATGCAATAAAATCCATCACAAACACTGCTCAAATTTTATTTATTTTTTGCTAAAGATATTAAAGCAAAACTTTTGAAATAAACTCTGCATATTCAACGCTCACATGAGAGCAGCATTGCTTTCAGTTGCTTGAGGCGTAAGTTAGTTTTCTAATCTGAAGGCAACATTACAGTGTGTGTCTAGATGTCTGTTTTGCAGACTACCAAAGTCTTTTGTCTATGGAAGAAGGTAACTTCTGGAAAAGAATCTAAAGTTTCCATCCCAAAAGCTGCCCCGGGTGGGCAGGTTCTCTTCTAGGAGCAGAGGTTGCATGGGGCTGCACACAGCTGTTTGCAGGCTGGGCTCGCAGTTTCTCAGCTCTTCTTCACCTCGTCATTGACGTCTACAGAATTTTTTTTTCTTCTGTGGAGGGAGACATTTATTTCAGTTGTCTGGGAAGCAACAAATGTGTATAATAGAAGGTACTGTTGCAGCAGGTGAGCAATATTATCTTGCCCTCAGGGTTACCCACCAAATGGGGAAAGAAGTCACCTCATCAGCCTCTGCATGAGCTTTTCTCAGCATATGGTGCTGCTTTTTGTTTCTCTTGGCAGAGTAAGACCTCAGTTAACTCCAACAAGTTTATGATTACTTCTCCAGCAAAGCAGAGAGTCACAGAAATGCCATTTCATAGGCAGGGAGAACTTGAGAATATTAAAAGTGTAGTCAACATTGCTAAATTTTATTCTCAGCAGTTCCACTACCAAACAGATAAGCTTAGATGCCTGAAGAGTTCCACAATCAAGCAAGTTGTGTGTAAGCCAGTGAGCCGTTGATTTAACATCTTCCACAAAATTTCAGGGCATTCCATGTACTGTTTGACTGATAATGAAAGTGCCAGCTTCCAGAAATCAAAATATCTACATTGGCAACTGGTGTCTTAGCGTGGGGACAAAGCACATTGTGCTAACAAGGGCTAACAAGCAAGCTAACAAAATATTTTGCTGTTGCAGCTGCTAGCATTAGAAAAGAGCCTATTACGAGCAGTGGGTTTCCAGCAGCACACAGAATATCTGTTTTGTTTATGGTTGCACAAAAAAGACTTTAGAAAATTGGAGATGTCTGTAGGAAGGAACTGGGGTCCTGAATGCTGTGCCCAAATGAGACTTCAGAAGCACTCAGTTGATTTTCCTTATCAAAGAGAAACTGTAGAAGTGATTTGATCAGTGCTTGCACAGGTCAAGATTTCAAATACTTAGAGGGCTCTTTAATCTAACAGGGGGTATAATAAGATTCAGTGTCTGGAAACTGAAGCTTAGCAAGATCAAATTGCAATTAAGAAATGTTTAGACAGCAAGGGTAATTAACCATTGGCACAACTTTTGGGGTCAGGATGAATCACCATCTCTTGAAATCTTCATGTTTAGATTATTTCTTGATCTTAGCCTGTCTTTGGCATGAAGTCAAATGTGTTGGTTTGTGTTCCTATCAACAAAATGAGGATGTATGACTAGAAATAAGAAGGACGTATGAAATATCATCCTAAAAACCCAATTTGCAGTCTATAAGTTTACTAGTTTCTGAATATTACAGTAAATTATTTCAGGCATCTTTCAAAATAGTTATTTTAATTCATTTGTTCATCTCACTGAAAATTCAGAAAAGGCACAAGTGCTCCAGAAACACCAGCAAAACTTCGTTGTCATCCCCACTCAAAGAAAAGAGGGTGGGTGGTTGTGAGAGGGGGGCAGACAGGAGGGACTATTGTAAATTTCTATGACTTCCCATCAGTACAACCATTAGAGCATGATGTGACATGGCTGAGGGGCTGGTGGTTCTGTTGCCTTTTCCAGTAACAGCAGCACCAGAAGGCACAGGTCCCTTCTATTGCTGCAGCCAGCAGAATGGCAATGCGAAAGAGCAAAAGAAAGGCAAATGCTTGAAGGCTGCTTGGTTGACTGGCCCAATGAGAGATGGATTTGCTACTGCCTCCCCTCCTACCCTCCATTCCAGATTGCTCACAAATTGCTATGAAATGCACATCTTGAGGGAAGGGGCAGTGCCTTGCCTGAGCGCCTCATTAACCATGCTTAGGTTCCGACTCATGGTGTGATTACACTGGGAAAAGGAACAATATGTTTCTGGAATTGGGCTTTATTAGCAGAACATATGAACACTAAACTCACCTCATACATAGCAATTTATCTCCATAATAATCTCCTCTGATCTTTTCCTAGTCCCAGATAAGATGCTTGTGGAAAGAACCGGCAGCCCTCCCAAGCTGTTGCAGGTCTCAGGCTGTGGTTTTCTATCGGACAATGCACAGAGGCCACCTGGGATGTATTTGTCAAAGAAATCCAGCGGAGGTGGTGTTCCCTGTGTCAGCTCTGTGTGCTCTAGGGTTGAGAGCAGGATGACTCAGATTGTGTGACATGGGTTTTTTTTAGGAGAAGCAGTTGGCTGGGTGAGAGGTGATACTGCAAGAGTTGCTGCTGCAATCAGTAGGTTTTGTATTTCTGTCTGACCAAAGAGACCAAAAGCCCAGCTGTCACCATAAACTTAAAGGCTGGAGTCAGACCCTTTGCTGCTGAGCTTCATCTACTTCATCCAGTCTAGTTTAAAGGAAGTTATTGTGGAGAGGGGACTGTTTTCACCCCTCGCTCGGGTACTACTGGGAGGAGAGACCCAAAAATACCAGAATTAAAAAATGTGAAAAGGAGAGAAATTAATAATAGCCTGCTAATCTGAGCCCTGCTTTACAAATAGGCTGTGCTCTGCATGTGCCCTGACTCTATTAGCACTAGTATCGCACGTAAGTTTTAAGTCTCTCTCTCGAATAGGGATGTAGTAATGTCTTTTAATTGGGGCTGATAAAAATGTGGCATTACTTGTAGGTTCTTCAGAGAAGCCAATTGTGAAATTGGGTTTGTATTAAACCTAATGATGGAAAATTAAGCATAGTACGTCTGTCGGAAATGGTCCACGATAAAAATCTTCTCCTCTCCATTACAGGAGGTTAATAGGGAACAGGGGAGGAAAGATGCTCTGGGAAAGCGAATCCAACTAGGGGAATTAATAAGCCTTGAAATTCCCTCTGTTCGGAGTTCTCACACTATCATTAGCTGTAGCATTAGGGATGATTATACAAGTGCTTTGGATGTTACTCTTCCTTAAATCCCAAATTTATTCACATTTTGTGTGTGTGAAGGTTGCTTCACTAGTGCCATAGGTCTGTAAATCTTGTGCTGTCCAAGGAATGTGACTGTTTATGAGAATCTTGGCTTAAGAATTCTTTAAATGCAGTAGCCTCATATTCAAAGTGAATGATCGATGTGATGGCCATTTATTTCAGAAGCAACAGGACATGTTCAGCATCTCTGATAATTCAACCATCAGACTCATCTATTTATATCTGTATCTATATCTAATGTTCTACATCTATATCATCTGTATCTATGTATTGTAGGGATAATTTGCCCCGTGGCAGTGCATTCACTGCAGTCATTCCTTTTTCCTTCTTGTAGTCCTCTAAAACAGAGCATGTGCCTGTCTTGATAACTTACCTCCAATATAACAGTAAACCAGCTAGAGCATAATTTGTCAAGTTCTGTCATATCATTGTTTTGTCGTTTGCTGAAAAGGCAATCTAATGCCCTAATCTGTCTGCTCCTGCCCAATTTTCCAATGAGGAACAGAGCAGAGATCCTGACTGCTTATGAACAAAACTTCATGGTGGTTTCTCAAGGATAGCAATGTTTACAGTAACTCTGGCCATATTTCTATCTCTTAGAAATCACCCTGAAATTGCAACTTGATTCATTTATTTTTTTTCCCTCCTAAAACACGGCTGTGCTATTGCTGACAAGGAATACTGTTTGGGCTCTTTTCCAATCTGTGTTCTGTATGAAATGAGCCTGGTGTATGCAGTCTTCTATTTTTTCCTTTCTTTTTCTTTGAGCAGTGGAAGAACGGTATATTTTCAGTTTGCTAACAGGCCTTTTTGGGGGAAGACCAGAAACAATCCATGCAGGATGTTAAGGCCTGTATGTACCAAGGAACCCAAACCCATCAGGAAGCACTACTGTGCTGTGTGGGTGCTGGAGCTCTGGCATGGAGACCAGAGAGGTGTTGGATGTCCTCCATGGAGATCCCCAAAAGTCAATGGGATGTGGTGCTGGGCAGCAGCGCTGGGTGGCCCCGCTGAGCCAGAGTGGGACCAAAGAGACCCAGAGTGCCTTCAGCCTCAAACAACCTGGGAGTCTGTGATCTCAGATATCTGTAACCATAGGAAAAAAAACAATTGTTTCATTTGGTAAACTCTCAATCTGGTCAATTCTGGTAGATAAACCCCTAAACTGTTCATTTATTCTGAGTTTCTCCTGTTAAGAATAAATATTTTGGTAGGTATGGTTATTTAAGCTTCTGTCAGCTCAACAGGAAGTTTTGCTGTCTTTGAAGCTTCGCTTGAGGATATAAAAGATTACAATTCCAACTCTGTAATGATATTTTTTAAATATTTCTTTCAAAAAGATCTATATCTATTAAGTTTACATATCTAAATGTTAAGATTGTGCATTCAAGGTAACTGTTTCTGTATTTCTGTTCTTTCTACCTAACATTACAGTTCTTCAGTTGACATATATTTTAGGCTTGAATTTACAGAGCATTCTAAATTGCGTCTAACATCTTGTGTGGCTTATCTGAAATGCTGGTGGTTTCTTTGCTGTTAACTTGGGCCCCTTTCACTCATCTCATGCTTCGCCCCGAATCTTGCTTGCATGTCTCCCTCATCTGTTTGTATCTTTTGGTCCTGTTCTTTGCAGGTTTGTGAAGGAAGGTATGTAATCCCAGTGGGATCGTTATGTAGAGCTCACACTAAGTTTGCTGTTTCACTATATGTGCTATATCCTCATGCCTGATTGGCTGTTCATTCCATTCCCACCTTTGGGTTTGTCTCTTTGATACAAAAAAACAGTGGAATGGGAATTGGTCTTTCTGGCAGCAGTCAGCACTGTGTGTTTCTTACTGATTTCTTTACGTTCTTTTGCCTGAACCAGCCAATGGGGTGATGGAGAGGCAAGTGAAGCAGGAATGGGAATGACAGTCACTGATAGGTGAAAGCTTGTTTTGCCTCCCTGTCTTTAAAACAGACAGTAGCCATGGAGAGATGACTCAGCCAACCTTGACTATCCAGACCCACCCGTACCGGAGCTGCGAGCCAGTGGAAATGTCCTACCCACGGGGGCAGTTCCAGCCAGCCATCCGAGTGGCCGACCTGCTGCAGCACATCACCCAGATGAAACGTGGACAGGGCTATGGATTTAAAGAGGAATATGAGGTGAGAGGAACCTTCACTCGCGTGAATTGGTGGAGAAGTGGCAGTCACAAAGGAGGGGTGCTTGGGATGGAAGGTGAACTGTATGCAGAGCTCCTTTTCCTTAATTCGCTTACTCTCTTAGTTGTTGCCTTCCTCCATCTTATTTCTGTTGATAAGACTGGGATTTACAACACTGGCAATCTTTGGTGGCTTTCTGGTCCAGAGAAAATGTGTTTACTACTTTGTAAGAGAATGACACTGTGTCCATATGATATGACAATAGTGCAAGCCAGACTTGAAGAAAAAGAAGATTTTTTGCACTTTGGAACCTCTGAATACTCTGTAACAATTGATCAAATTAAATCATAGCTTAATGACCTCTGCATGCTAAATTGTAAAGGCAAAGGCAGAAACCTTGTGTAGTTCAAATGGAGTTTTTCTATATACTCATACCTCTGTCTCAAAGTACATTTAAGTAATCTGCTCTTGCAACTCTACATGAAAAGAGAGGTGAGCAGTAAGCTGCCAGTATGAAAGCAGCTCCTCCACTCCCCTGTCACAAAGCTGGAGTGACCAGAAACGTAATGCAAAGACAAGAACAATGGCACTGGGGAGGGGTTGGAAGACAATTATACATTTAGAGGAGAAGGAGAAAATGGGGAAATAACATCAAACATATGTGAGACTTTGCTGTAGCAAGCGATAATTATAATGAATGTAGTAAGCTGGTGGGAAGGCAATAAGTAATTAATATGCATAGTGGCATTAAAAGTACTTAAAAATAACTTAACAGCTGTGAAAAGTAAGTTACTTAATGAAAGCAGCTCACTTTTCCACCCTGCAAGTGAGAGTCCATAGGGTTTGTATCACTGATGCTGGGGTTTGCTGCAATTGCAAATAATCTTTTCCTGGTTCTCACCAGGGAGTACTTTTTTTAATCAGATGGCATCAAAGATTGTCATGACAAATATTTCTGGTAACTGTATGTTAACCAGGGCTGTGCACTCATGTGCCACAATCAAGGACACTAATTAAAGTATGAATTCAAAGAGCTTGGTTAAATATTGAAAAAGGGTAGTAATTCTCTTGGGAGATTTACTTAGCCTCTCTTGGCCTCCACTTCTGTGAACAGTACCCGAAACTACATTCAGCTCAATTACAGATGCCCTCAGATCTAGTTCTTGATGTTCGGGAAGAAAACAGGTGCTGGCATATATGTGATTTTCTGGCACCAGCATTGGTAGTTATCAAAATAACACATTAGCATGAAAAATGTCAATGCAACTTTCAGCTCCACAAGTTCTGCCTTTCCCAGAAAGTGCTATCTAAATACGTATGTAATGATGATGACATTATATACATTTGCATAATTCCTTCCTCCACAAGAAGTAGCCTGGAGAATGCCACCAGCTCTCAAATCACTCGCACTGTCCTACCCTGCCATCAGAGGCAGTTGCCCTAAGTGGCAGTCCTTTTAGTTGGTGGAATTTGGTTTCCTAGCAGCTTTCAGCCACCAACAGCAACACTGCAAATTGCAGGGAGGATGCTGAAGGGTTGTAACTTCTAGGAGGCAGGAAGAGTGATTTTAAGTTGTCTGGAAAACCTGCCTTGCAAAACATTGTGCAAAATGGTTGGTAAGCTCTGATTAAAGGGAAGGCCTGAAAATTTATTTTTGTCTCTTAAAATCTGTTTTCATACACTAATATCGTTGTCATCTGTGTGTATATTTTTTCTTCTAAGAAGCTGCTTTTCTACCTACTTTGCAGACTGATAGCATACATGGGAGCCTGTTTAGTGACATGTTACCAAATAATTGCACTCTCACGAACAATCACTTTGAACAGAACCTATCAGTCATATGTGACAATCTTTTATCTACGTGCATTCCCACTTCTGCTGAGGAATCAGGGAGTTGCACTCAGGCTTTTCTTTGATACTCCTTCACCTGCAGATCACTAGGGCACGTGTTTCACCGATGACAACTTGAAAGGAAGGTTTTCAAGTGCTGGCATCTTACATGTAACTCCACACTGAGGAAACGACCAGGATGTGATGGTGTAAGTGGTGGCAGTGCTCCTGTGAATTGGCTGGTAACTGAGTGTGAATGTGGGAACCTGTCAGCACTTGCAGTGTGTGCGTTATTTGCTTCTGCCAGCTGCACCTCAGGCCGAAGTGTCTGCTCCTTGTGGATGGCTGTAAAACGTGTGGGCCACCAGAGAACGATCCATCACTGACACTGGATGTAGATGGCACTATGTGGGATTAGGCACGGCCATAAACATTTAAACAGGACTTGTTTAACTGCCACCTGTTCCTTTCTCAGAGCATATCAGCCCTGATTTGTTGTGAGCTGCTAGGCTGGTCCCTAACTGTACTGCAAGCTCCAATTACTGTCTGCAGAGATAATAAGCTTAAGTATCCAAATTTCAAATATGATTTAGGGTGTCACTGAAGCACGTTTCTCCTGTGCATTACCAAGACTGCTTGCTTACTTTGGATTCTGTGGCTCCTTCCTCAGGTGTCTTAGTATTGCTAGTTTTCAATGGATTGAAAATCACCTCTGGATTTTAACCCGTTCATTTCTGGCTGCCCACAATGCCTCTATCTGCTCAAAAGACCAGACCCTGCAATTCAGCCTGTGACACAGCACTACAGAATGTCAGCAGGATTGCCATTAGATATGATGTCCTTGGATTACACTGGCTTAAGGCTTTCGTTGGCCTTGCTGTGTCCTGAGTGGGGAGCTGTACTGGCTGAATTATTTCTTTTCCATTGCTGGTTTGTTGTTGTGGGGTTTTTTTTCCTATTTATTTGTTTTCAGCCAAAGCAGTTTTAACCCTGGGTCACAGCAGAGTTGTGGGAAGAGCTTTGCCACCTCTGCTGAGACAGTGGCTGCAGGGATTCAGGACTACATGGCAGACTGTGGGATGGGCAGGGAGGCTTTTAACTGATAGTACTGCACTCAGCAACAGTGCTGCAGCATTGGGGTGCATCAGTGCAAAGGAATGATTCAGGTTTTCATGCTTCTAAATGAAAACCAAACTGCAAACTAATTAAATGCCTCCATTGGAAATTTATATTGACTTGCTCTAAGCCTCAGCTAAGCGTGAGCTCTTTGGTTATGTATCCAAGTTGTGGTACTTGGAAATTTTGACTGAGATGAAGCTGACTTTTAGAGATCTGGCCCTGTAATTTTGGATAAAAATTAGATCAATTTCGTTTAAAAAGCATCATTATGAATTCCACTGCAGAGAAGGTATTTCAGTATGCATTTTACTACTCTTCTCTAAAAGAAGAAAAGAAAGGAAGGCTTAAAAATTAAGCCCAGACTTTTGAACACCAACATTTTGTAGTTAATAAATTGAACAAAGAATCTAGAGTGTTTCCTATAGAAATACCACATGTGGGTCAAATTCTGATACCCAGGAATCCATCTTGGTCTGCCCTCATTCATACTACAGAGAGAAACAGAAGTGTTCTTTTGAGCACATATTTATGAAATATGCTGCGCAATTCACTGCACAAAACCTATTAGGAATGCAGCTCTTTTTCTGGATACAAGTGGATCGTAATTGATGTTTTTGCTTTTGTATTTCTAACACAGTTTTGATTCTCAGTATTACATTGTCAGTGATCTCATGGCAGAAGTGTCAGTGCTGCACCACCTGTGTATGTGCAATTAATCTAGTTTGTACAGCTGCTTGTATGGAAGAAGAGGTATGGTTTGTGTTCCTCACCAAGCAGATCTGCCCTTTGTCTCTCCAGAGATAGAGAGTTTCATGAAAAGTGGAGATTTCTTTGATTTTGAATGAGGTGAAAAATCTTGGGTTCTGCAATCTTTGGAGGCTGTGTAAGGCAAATTGGGAAACAGGAATTTAAATGGAGAATTTCAACAAATCACCTGAAAGGATGGCGTTAGTCGGAAGGAGTTTTTTTAGAACTGAAAGCATATTCTTTGGCCAAGATATCTTCCTCCTGGGAAAGAGATGAGGAAGAATTTATTTTACTTTTTCCTTTTCAGATAGCTGCGACTAGATGTCTAATGACTGTTGCCATTCTCTGGTCAATCTGCTGTAATTTCATATTAGTGGGAAAATAAAGCATCTTTTCCTTAATCTTTAAAGACAGAAATGAACTGTCCTTACCTCTTCTCTTTTACTCAGGGATTTTTTTTTGTTGTTGAGTGTGGGTTTAGTATTCTTGTGGGTTGGGTTTTTTTTGTACTCAGGAGATGAGCTTCTATTTGGAAGCAGCTGTCTGTAAAGGAAATATATGTGTGATCAAAGCCCTCGCCAATTACAGAGTTTATTACTCTTTCTCCTGGGCTTTTGAATAGGAACTTGCTGTCCCTGTCTGTTGTCAGCAGGCTCATGGCAGTGCTGCAGTGCCTGACATTTTCTGTCCTGGAACCCCTCTGGGGGAAATTCACAACGATTTGGTCTGCAAGAGGGTTGCTCTTATTAAATTTATTTGTAATGCCAGTGTTGTAGATCCTAATAATTGTGTCTCTCTGCTATTGCATTCAGGAACTGTAATGGACCTGGATGGCTTGTGAAGATGAATGTAAATTCATTTTCCAGTTGTCAAACTACCCGCTGCTAGCCAAGGCAGAGTGCAGTGTAAAAACTCCATAATTCCCTTGGGATTATGAATAGTACAGTTTGTAATGTTGCGGTTGATTTTAGTAATACAGGCTCGCATTAGGGTGTAGATCTTGGAGAAGGCCAAGAAAACACAGCCAAAGCTGTTTTTTTCCTCAGCTTTGCATTCAGCACAAGTCAAGGCCGGGCTGGCTCCAGCTACACCAGCTGTGTGCGGGTTGTGGCTTTCTGTCCCTGGGGAGACCATCCCTCATGGACAGCTCCGCCATCTCCCAAGGAAAGCAGGGCCAATCTCCAGCCAGACACCATCACAGCTGCCACTTTCCTAGCTCTGCCTTTATGACTTTAAAATCCTTACTGGACATGTGTTGAAGGGAAAGTAGCTCATTTGCTTATGTTCAAGCTATGTGGTAAAGCAGCTCTGTCTGCTGCTGGTTTCATAGAATCACAGAATGGCCTGGGTTGAAAAGGACCACAGTGCTCATCCAGTTCCAACCCCCTGCTATGTGCAGAGTCACCAACCAGCAGCCCAGGCTGCCCAGAGCCACATCCAGCCTGGCCTTGACTGCCTGCAGGGATGGGGCATCCACAGCCTCCTTGGGCAACCTGTTCCAGTGCATCACCACACTCTGTGTTTCCTAGCCTCCATCAAAAGGGTAAATCTGAGGAAGTTGACCATTTATTTTCACAATTTGTATGTTTTACCTTTTTTCTGCCTGTTTTCTATTGACATGATCTAATAATCTGAGCTTTTTGTTTTTCCTTAGAGAAAATCAGTGAGTGATTTGTATTACATCTCCCCATCACCAATATAGAAATAGCTGAAACCACTGTATGTGCTCAGCTGAAAGCCTGAGCCCTTTGTTTCCACCATCTGGGCTTCCTTAGCTGTGCACAGAATCACAGACTGTCCTCTCTTGGATCCCTGCCCACAGGGATTATTGAGTCCCACCCCTGGCTCCACACAGCACCACCCAAACCCAGCCCTATGGCTGAGAGCGCTGCCCTCCGCTCCCTGTGAGGAGCTGCAGCCGCCATGAGGTCTCCCTTCAGCCTGCTCTGCTCCATGCCCAGCAAACACAGCGACCTCAGCCACTCCTCTCACACACTGAAGCCCTCACACCCTTCCCCTCTCTAGCCTTTCTCTGGATGCTTTCTTACAGTTTAATGTATATATGTGAAATCTCCCCTGTTCTACAGGAGAAATGAGCTTAACCTGTGACTGTGCAACCAGAAACCAAGTCTCCTCATCCCTTTAGATCTGCATTAGCAGCTAGCAGAAGCCAAGGGATGCAAATGGTCTGCACCAAGCTCTGTTTTCTTTGTTACTAAATGTACCCTTTCCTCAAGAACAGCTGTTTGCATGGTTGACTACTGAATTATGCAGTCTCGTTATTTTTGCCCTCTTTTGCCATTGTAACCCACCTGCAGGCAGTGTCCAGATTTTTATAAACCTTGCACTGTTGTTTATTTTGCAGGCACTACCTGAGGGGCAGACGGCATCCTGGGATACAGCCAAGGAAGATGAAAATCGCAATAAGAATAGATATGGAAACATAATCTCCTGTAGGTGTTAAGTCACATTACACTGAGCTTTCTGTATGATTTCATAAGCATCTTATGGAAACAGGGTGTGCTTGAAAACCTTACTCAAAACCAGTTTGCAGTGCTGAGCATGCAGTAATTCAAATCTGATTGTTACGTGCTATGCTTAATTCTAGGATTTTTTTTGTTTGTTTATATTTTTTTTCTTAGGCCTTTTTAATGCTTTTTTAAATCTATCTTTTTATTCAAATCAAGGGCAAAATCATCTTTTCAGATTTTCACAGTAGGTGATTTTGTTCATTTTCCATTCATTTTTTGTTATATAACTCAGATCTTTCAGTGCTACAAGCAGCAAAAGAAAAAGGAAATGTGAAACAGTGGTCAGTAACCAGTGGAGCAGCTGTTCCTTGTCTACACAGAGCTGTTTTGATGACTAGGACAAGCTTAGCTTCTGCTAATCATAGAAAGGCAGTTGAGAATACACTAGAAGTTTGGAGTTGTATTTAATTCTATAACAAATTATAGTTGGTGTTATAGAGATATTAATATATTGCAGAACTGCAGGGCAGGGGAGGACTCCATAAAGCCACTTAGATCTATTTTGTTTCTGTCTAAGGACTAGTTCTACTTCTGTCATTTTTTGTCAGATTTTAGTGATTTTTTTTTTCTAAAGATCTCCAAAGTTAAGCTTTCCGAAAGCTCTCCAGGCAGCTTTCCCCAGTGTTTCATTATTCCTTACAATGTCTGGGAGGAATGAAGAGAGGTACAATAAATCATCCTTTTTAAGGGTTGCTAAGCAGTATCAAATTGGAGAAGCCAGGCCTGAGAAGATCAGAACAAGAAGAATGTAAATAGATGTGCCATACATTTAGGTGACCGGATAAATGTATGGAACACTGTAAAAGCAAAACTAGGTTGCATAGAATTATATGTTTAGTAGTGTATTTCTTCTCAGGTTAAATATATACTTGCTGTAGAACAAGCAGACTTTAATAAAGAAGTGGAAAAAATCTTGGTCACGAGATGTCTCTCATGCAGGTTAACTTTCCTCTCTTTCTTTTAAAGACTTAAAAGAAGTGATTCATGTTACAGTTTTGGGGGAATGGCGCAGAACAGCTAAGGAACCTCGTGGTAAAGGTGAAGAATCTGGAAATTAAAATGAAAGGTTTCTGAGCTCTAATCTAATCCTGTCTTTCTGTATTAGTTGAGAGCTGGACACCAGTTCCATCAGTCCTTGTTTCTCCATGTGGAAAATATAAGTGGTACTATTGGAGCATTGTAGTTAGCGTGGGAATCATTTCCCTTATCTTCAGCTGTCTAAAAGCTCTGCCTTGCTGTAAGCTTCCTGTGTTGCTAGTGGCAAAGAAAGATACTTCCAGACAGAGGTTCAATTTGCCTGTCTAGACAATTAGCTTAGATCAAATTAGTCTGAGAAATGAATCATCCAGCTATAACAACTGAACGTTGGTTTTTTGAAGGTGGAAGTGCCATAGTATGCTATAAGGAAGCTAACATGAAAGATAATGTTTCTTTGGAGGGTTTTGAAGAAGAGTTGACCTAATGTCAAAGTGGAGGTGAAAGAAGGCAAGACTGTGTGAGAGCCAACGTTTAAAGCTCAAATTTGAGGGATGTGGGAGAAAAAATCAGAAGGTTATTGAGGCAATGGGAAGACATAGTTAAGAAACACAAAAATTGTGAAAGAGCAGAGGGATGCTGAAGATTCGAAGGTAAATAACAAGACTGGATGGATTTTCTTCACTTCAAGTATGTATGACATAAAGATGTTGAGAAGGAAAGAGTAACTTCTGGATTTAGTAGTGTGTCAAGAAGAATGATGAAATAAAATGGATTGAAATATTTGCTTCACTTTGAAGATGCCTGGAAGAAGGAAGAGAGGTTGCCTAAGGAAGGTGGCATAACATTCATTACACGTTTTGTCAAAATGGTGGGAAATTATCAGTAATGTCTTTGGCTAAATCTTAAACCAGAACCTACTGACAGGTGATGTTGGGCAGCTGTCCTGAGTAAAGGCAATGGCGGGATCCAGAAAGGAGAATTGACAGCAGAGCTGAAAATAGCAGGAGAGCAGTTCCCTCCAGGGAGATCATGAAAATGAATTGTGCTCTGTGGGTACAAACTGTGCAAAACCCTGAGCAGAGGAGAGGAGGTGGAAAACGATTACATCCTTAGCTAATTTGTTGTGCTAAACCTACAATTGCTGGTAAAACCTGGAGTATGCACTGATTGCTCTTACCAGTGCATTTGGTAGAACGCTACAGATGGCAATTAACATTATTTGTTTAATCACAGTTGCAATTTCATCAGTCCTGGAACAACGTATTGCATGCTTTTTGGGGTGTGAATTGAAAAGCCAGGCTGTAATCTAACTTTTCTAACTGTTTCAGAGACTTCTGTTAATATGTGAGCTTATCAGCTCTTGCAACAAGTAGTGTTGCTCTGGGATTCACAGCAGGTTGGATCTTGTCTTTGCAGCCTCCCATGTAATAGTACACTCACAGGACGTTTTTAGTCAGCTCATCTCTTACCCAGTACGTTATTAACACTGTGCCTCTGTGTAAAAACCTAAATTTTACTGTCAGCCCCACTATCTGCTACTGCTCTTATATCTGCAAACCAGTCTTTGCAGACCAGCTTAAGAGGCAGAGCTAGGTAGTGGGTGCATTTATGTATGGAAATGATTTAGGTTTGGTTAAGCGTCTAGATATTGATGCTTGGGAAGTGCATCAGCGAGCGATGGTTAAGGGAGAGATGCTGCACTTGTGAGTTGAGCTGATTCCATTGCGTAGAAAACATCACAAAGTTGTGTGAGACCTTTGCTTCTGTTCTGTTTCTCCACATATTATCCAAATTTGGAGTAAAACTCTCAGGCGAGAGCTGAGAAAACAGAGACAAAAAGATTGTATTTTGCTTTAATTTTCAGGAGAGCACCATCTTTTTTCCTTCTTTTTTTTTTCCCCATTTTTGAGCATGTTTTCACAGGAGGTGTTTTGCACTTTCAGGGATGCTTTGACCAGCACTGCTTCAGATGATTCTCCCATCTGCAGTGGAGCTTTACCGTCTTCTCACTTAGGCCATTGTATTAGCATCCTGTGGTGGACCATTAAAACCTATTGAGTTGGTGACAAAAGGCAGTATTGAAACTCGCTTTATTTTCTTTCTGCTCTGACTGCTATATGCTTTAGACTGTAGGACT
The DNA here is from genome assembly GCA_035772895.1 of Perdix hodgsoniae. NCBI lineage: Eukaryota > Metazoa > Chordata > Aves > Galliformes > Phasianidae > Perdix > Perdix hodgsoniae. The sequence continues at coordinate 4,545,665 of JAPSGF010000017.1, read as the reverse complement.
GCAAATTAATCAGAATTGTGTGGTGGACTGACAGATATCAGAGAAAGATTGAGAGCTCCCAGCTGGAACACCTCACTATTACCCTGTTCTCAAGGTGGCTAGGGCTGCTGGGGATAGGATTAGAAGACAGTGCACCTTGAGTGGTCAAATCATCCTTTCTTACCAGAGCTATGTTGGTTTATTTCCAAAGATGTCTGTATTTCTCCATCAACTCAGTGGAGTGCCTTGACAGCCAATTTAGACTAGCTGCATAATATTTAGATGGCGAAAGTTGCATGAGATTAATCCAGCACTGGTGTCAAAATGATATGTGGAAAAATTGCAATGATATTTCAAATGATCACTAATGGGGATTTTGACAGAAGTATGAAATGATAACATTTTTTGTGCTAAAATGGGAGCACAATGCTTTTCAGTGAAACTCCTGTCACTTTTGAAATCTGTTTGAAGACCAATTTTCAGTCAAAGTACTCTTCACGCAGACTTCTGCTAACTTTCCTACCTGTAGGCAACAGGGAGAAGTAAGCTCATGTATACATTTGTAAAACGACGTCCTTTTTTTGCAGCCCTGAGATTTCTGTAAAGCATTCGTGGCACACAGAGATTTTGTGATGTCTGCTGAGTGCGTAGAAGAGTTGAGTGATGTGTTCGTTTCAGTGTGCCAGATCTGTTGTCTCTTTGGCTAGTGTAGTCCAGTGGAAAGGGTGCATAATGAGGGATTTGTTCTGGTCACTGGAAGTAGTGAGGATACCTGCCTTTCTTTAAAAAGCCATTTGAAGTCTGTAACTTAAACAAAATAAGCACAAAACCCACGAGCTTCTATTCAGAATGGCCTCCTAAACTTATGAACTTATTATTAAAGACACCGTTAAGACATCATTAATGCACATACACAGTTTTTCTGCTGCACAGTTTGCACTCTTAAGATAAATCACCCGCTGGTATTAATCACTTTCCTGTTATTTCCAGTAAGAATAACCACGTTTGGTTCAAGTGAACAAAAGAAACACTTTTTATTAGCTACAGAACACCTGTCATTTAACCACGACTGTCCTAAAGGCATAGATCATTCTGCAGTCCTCAGATCTCTCTCAGCCAGCTCCCTTGAGGAGGCATCCATTTTTCTTCTAAGTTTCTAACTAACGATTGGCTCATAGAGCTGAAATGTGATTTGTGAGCTTGGTTCAGTTACATGAGCAAAGGCAGGTTCTTCCTTAGTGGCTGTGCAGAGCACTTCAGCCACATACTGTGTAGACAGCATCTAAATCCCACTTCAAAAAAACCAACTTGAGATTCTTTTCTGTCATCAGGGTCATTTTTGGTCTCACGACTTCTCAGTTATATTATTATAAGCCAAGACTTTCATAACATCATTATACTGTGGCATCACAAGGATGATTAGTAAGTGTTCCCCTCAGAACCACTAGCTCTAGGGATTTCTCTGCTTTGCTTTTGTTCTGCGTGGCTCTTAACTAGCTTAGTTTCCTGCCTTGAATTGCAAGTGTGAAATTGGCTACAGGAGACTTGGTGTATTTCATGGAGATGTCCACCTTAATCAGCCTCTTGTCTGTCTGTGTGAATTGCTCTAAGTATAAATTCTTTTGTTGTCTGTCTAACCACATGATTTACTGCAACTCCTAGTGTGCTTGCCTTGAGCACCGGTAATTGTGGAGAGCTGGGAGCAACATCAGCACTTTGGGAAAGATACCTCCTGCATTTACAGCTTGTATTTATTAATGCAAGTATAGCGGAGCTTTTGATGGATTCACCAGCATAACCGTTTCTGAATGCAAATATGGCATTTGAGAAATACAACAGTGTGGCTGTCGTTTGTGGGTGTGAAAATCTCACCCAAACAATGAGCAAAGTATAGAATCATTGTTTTACATGAGCAAATGAATATTTAATATACATCGAAATCTCAGTTTTTGGAGCTGTATGTGCATCTGTCTCTGATTCTGTGTTTAATTAAGTCATGGCTAAAACCTTTTTGACTGAGTTACTGCAGAATCCCGCCTCACGTTTTTGTTTTATTGTGATGATTCTTTTTAATTGAATGTAAATCATGCTTAGGCTCATATTTTGCGAAGTGTTTCTAACCATTAATGCTTTACTGCCTGGGAGCTACCGTCTACATAGCTAACGGGAGGAAATAAACTTAATGGAATCCGTATTCTGCTTCATTATAAAAACCCTTTAGAAATGAGCCCAGCATGCCTGGCTGTGACCTCCGTAACCTGGCTGCCTTTCCCAAGCAACTGGTCCTTAGATAACAGCTCTGAAATTAATTACATGCCAGCACTGGGACTGCCAGCCCCGATCAGATCAACGCCCAGCTCGCTCAGTATCTGCTTTGACAGAGCTCAGCACCAGCTGTTCCAGAGGAAGATCAAAATATTCTCTTGGTGGAAAATTATGACATAAACTGCCCTCTGGGGTAGTTCCTTTCTGTATCTGAGCTCTAGAGCGTAATGGGAGAGGAGAAGATTGATATCTGTTATTGCCTTATCTAAAGTAACTTTGAACGTCCTCAAAAACACGAGCACTTTGTTTTTGCTGCAGTGAACCTGCCATTTTGCTGCAGTGGGTTCTGTGGGTTGTGTAAAAGAGCTCTGATTTCCTTCAGTATTTTCTTTCTATTCTTTGGATTACTCCGCTTGTTATTCATAGGATTTCTCCTTTAGTCTTCCATACCTCTGCTGTGGCCTATTTATTTTTATCCTGATTGTGTGTTAGCTCTTGTCTCAGTTTCCATGGTTCTGAGGAATACAGGGGGGCTGTTACCTCCCAGGTTGGAAATGGCTTTTGGAATGGAGGTACCTTCTGAAAAACCCCCAAGCCAAGCAGTGTCTTTGGTCTTTGCAAAAGCTCTGTAACGAATTATAGTGATGGCAGTGAACTTAATGAGCACTGAGTATGAACAAACATTAACCTACATACAAAAGAAAGGGCATATAGGAACTAGAATAGCTCTGATATTCTTTCACTTTGTTTTGTTTTGTTTTTTTATTGCTATTATTATTGTAACTATTCAATTACTCACTTGCAGGAATTGGCAGATAAAATAAAGCACTGACAAAGTCCTCTTTATCGTTACTGTCACTTTTCTCTTTCCTTCTTTCAGATGATCATTCAAGAGTGAGATTGCAGCTGCTGGATGGGGACCCTCACTCTGACTACATCAACGCCAATTACATAGACGTAAGGCTTGTGGACATTCCCAATGTGACAAACACTGCTGCTGACAAGTCTGCTCACCACTTTGTGGTGCATGTTACGTAGGGACAGACTGCTGGTCTGATGTGAATGACAGATGAACGTTATACAGACATCATGTTGTGACAGGGAGAAGGTTCTTGGTCTCCAGTCTCTTCTTTCTGACCAGTCTAGACAGATGGAGATTTCCTATGTCTGACAGCTCCACAAACACAAGTGAAATGTGGGGTAAATGCATGATGTATGTGGAAATCAATATCAGCCCCTTACAATAACATTAGCAGATATCTGATTCTTACTGACTGCATACAGAGTCACAGTGCAGAAGGTGTGAGTGGCTTGACATTTTTTTAAGCACTGTAAAATAACTTTTAAAAAGCTGCCTTCCTTGCACATACAGAATGCTAAGTGATGTGCACTTCTTATATGCATCTCCTCATGGTTAGGAGTGTGGCACTGTTCCGAAGAGTAATGGAAGAAACTGAAACATGCACTTAATAAGTTCACATACCGCTGGCATTCAGTGTTATCATGCAGGGGAAAACTCACACCTTTGTTGTTTTTCAAACACAAAGATTCAGCTTTTAACATGGTAGTTTCCAGAGCTGCCTGTGGGTTAGGTATGACACTTCTGTTTCTTGGAATGAAAAGTGGAAACTGTTCCATTCTTGTTTTCCCTTTGCAGTCATGAAATCCCAACACTGTGGGGTTTTTAATTAAATCATTTGACCAGAGTGAGATACCATCACTTAAAATCTAACAGGGCAGCCTTGTTGCTTATCTTCAGGCATTCAATAACCAGTGTTGGTGCAGAGCAGTTCTTGCTGCCTGGAAGATGAAAATGCTGTGCTCTGCTTAACTGTGACCTCAGGACATCACGTATTTGTCTTTTTTTCCAGGGGTACCACCGGCCTCGTCATTACATTGCAACTCAAGGCAAGTTCATTCTTGTATGTCTAAATATTTGTAAAATCTCTGATGTTTTAGATTGCTGCAAGAGTTATTTATAGGGTGACATCTTCTGTGTTGGGAATGCCTGAAAACTTGGTTTAGGGGAGCAAAAGGCAAAGAGATAGGATGTTCCAAGCTACTACTGAAGGCACTCAAACAAAAAAATCTAAATTATAAGAGTAGACATAGAGGTGGCAGAACAATCTGTAATGTGCCCTTTGTGCATGAAATATAAGGTTATAACTAAAAGGGACTTTATGGAGGTTGAGTTTACCTGCTGAAGTGAAATTGCTGTGGAAAGGCAGTATGAATATGCCTGTGACCGATGAATTTTTGTTAGTGGGAACTGGTAGCAAATTGCATTTGAACACCACCTTCTGTAAATTAGTTTCCTGTGCTTTTAGAAAGAAGCAAAAACCTCAGCAACACAATTGAACAGTGAGCATGTTAGATGATGAGCCTCCTAACTGCGCTTCTTTGCATTGGATTGCTGTTTTCTTACATCACTAGGCAAACTCTTTGGCCATAACTACTTTCCCTACAGTTATTCATTCTCATTCTAGTGCATTCCTTCCTCCTTTGGAAATGTGATATTCACATAAATGACCCTGTTCTTAAATTCCACTTTATGACTTTTTCACATTTGTCCCTATTGAAGGAATAAAGAAACAGAATAAAATTGGTGTCTGGATTTATAAGGGTATAGAGAATGCATCATGGCAAAGAACATGGAGGATGCAGTTTGGGCAGAGTGGCTGAAGGATTTAATTTACACGGTAGAAGAGAAAAGGGGAATAAGAAAAGAAGTTCCGGTCTAATAAATCATCTTTTGTGGATGCTAACTGTTTGGCTGTTGGAGCCCAATGTTTTTCCTTGTAAGAACTCTCAAAAAAGGACTAATTTCTGAATGCTGTCTCCTTCATAATTAATAAACTATTAGGAATTGTAGTGTTGCATCTGGTACAAGTCTCAATACTGCCTTAATTGCAGAATGACTATGGGGTTCATCCATATCCCTTTGCTTATACATGATTTCCTACTGGAACTGTCATCTCCGCTGTTTACAACACAGCCATCACCTGTTTCTGGCATGTTGGAATCCCAGATACCTACTGCAAAGAAGGTGAGGTGTCTGATCCATCTGAGAGCTCCAGGCTGTCTATAGCCCTGAGTCACAGAAAGATGCTCTGAAAGGGAGAGTAGAATCCTGTGAGAACAGCACAGCGGCAATGGAACAACTGGAATGGGTTGTTGGCATTAGATGCACTCTCTGAAGATGTCTTTTTGTCTTTTCTCATGCCCCAGGGCCGATGCAAGAGACAGTGAAGGATTTCTGGAGAATGATTTGGCAAGAAAACTCTGCAAGTGTTGTCATGGTCACCAACTTGGTGGAAGTGGGCAGGGTAAGGGGACCATTTTCCTATCACTTAAAAACAAAGCATTGCTGGGTGTAGCGCTGTGTTGATGCTGCACAATGCTCAGCAAGTGAAATTATTTTTGCTTACTGTAGCGAAGAAAGGAATTAAACCACTCAGGAATTTTTTCCTGTAAAATGCTAGATTTTTGTAATACTTAGCTGCTTCCCTTCCAGACTAATAAGGATCTTGTTCTTGCTGTAAGTATTGCTTTAGCAGAGTTATACAAATTTATGCTAGCTGAGGAGATGTCTCCTTTTTCAGTACAGAGGGAAAAAAATGTACTTCTGTAATAATTATTCTTTATCTGTGTAATTTGAGTAATTCTCTACCCACAAAAATCTGGAGGCATGAGGACGTGCAAACTGGTGTTTGAACTGATCAAAAGAGATTTTTAAATGATACTTCAAAGTTGCGAGTTGCTGATCATTTCAGAATATCACCGTTGTGTTGTGGTGTGAGCCCATGCACAGCTGGATCCTGGGGCCACCTAGGGGCACTGGCCTCTTCATCATGCACAGCTTTGCCCTCTTGGACTCAGCTAACCAGGAGTCTCTGCGTTAACACAGGGCTATTGCTAAAGCACACAGTGGGAGCAAATGTGAATGACTCAGAGGCACAGATCAGCTTCAGAGAATCAGAAGGAGGCACATTTGGGATGTGCTTCTCCTGGCACGTTCTCCCCACTCCTGGTAGTCTTTGGTTTAGAGAGATTCTCAGCCAGACACCAGCACTTCAAAAATGTTCTCCTTCTGTTTGTCACCTTCCATTCCCTTTGTACTAAAATAAACGTTTAAGCAATATATTATTCACAACTGCTAGTACTTCAGCTGCTTTGTGTTTGATTTCCTTTAGATCTCATGTTTGAATGCTGCTTGGTTCTGTTCATTTATTGTTATTTATTCTATTCTACCTTCTACTGACACTTCAGTTTGAAATTAACTCCTCTGTGTAAAAAACAAACAAAAAAACCAACAAAAAAATTCCAAATCCTAAACTGATCGTATAATCGCAGCCTCTTTCTATGACTTGAAGTGGAATACAGAACCTCCTTTGCAGGAGCTATTTGGTTGAGATTTTTGTTCCACCTCCTCATGCTAGAGCATTTAGTAGCTTTATAGCCTTTGTTAACTTGTATAAGCTGCTCTGGCATTTATTTCTACTGTTAGTTTTGCACAAGGCTTCTAAAAGTAGCTGTGCTATGTGTTCACATGATGAAGTAATTTTTTTCGTGAGCCTTCAACTTGAGAGTGGGGTAAAATGTGGATCAGCCCCGCCTCACTTGGAGCTAGTTCTTCTCAGTGGTTTATTTCCCTTCCCACCAGGTGAAGTGTGTTCGGTACTGGCCAGATGACACAGAGGTCTATGGGGATATTAAAGTCACATTAATTGAGACAGAGCCACTGGCAGAGTATGTCATACGCACATTTACTGTGCAAAAGGTAAGGATATCTTCAGTCAGCTGATCTTTTGATGTCGCGCTCGGTTTGTGATCTGAAATGTGAACTCTGGGTGAAACATCCAGAGGTATGGAGATGGGAACAGTTGCTGTATGGCTAGTTTTCACTTCTGGAACCTAAATTTTTGACAGATGTTCCTGTTTTACTTAAACATCTTGATGTAACAACAAAGGTAAAATCTACAGTGCACGAAGCTTAAATAAATCCAAAAGCCAGCAGGTAGTTGGCTATCCCAATTCACAGCAGAAAACTGTAGGTGAAGAAAAGGTATCAGCTAAATTGGATACCAGAGAGGTTTCTTTTTCAAGAGAAATAAAGTATAATAAAAGCTCAACTATTAAAATTGTCCCCAAATTGGCAGGATTTGGAAGATTTATGTTAGATACAATTAGAAATTGAATATTGAAATGTCAGAGTATTCCAGGTCTGTCCAAATTACTCTCCAAACACTCAGTAAGTGGTTTTAAAGCTTTTCAAAAATACCTACTAAGCCACACTGGGAATATTGTTCAGGTTTTCTAGCTCACGAGGTCCACATTCCATTGAATCACTGAAAAACCTGACAGGAAATGCTAATGTCAAAATCTGACAGGTTAGTGAACTCCACATACATTTTCTATATAGTAAAAGGTCACAGCTAGCTGACACTTCTGTGTTACCCTTGACAAAACAAATACAAGTGATGTCAGTTTTCATGCACCAGCAGCTTTTCTCACCAGTAGGGCCAAGTGGTGGATCTAGGTACCACTTTCTGCCCCGAAGAGGGCAGATTTACTCTCAAACTTGTGATATTTTGGCAGGAGGCAACAGAAAATCTAGTTTCCTGGGGCCTCTGTATTTAGCTGTTCATTCCACAGGCTTTTGCTTCAGTGTCTAAAAAAGGATTTGAGAGTGGTGGTTTACGGAGGTATCACCAAAGGCGAGCTGGGCTAAGTGCAGCCCCGGTATGCTGGGACAGAAGTCATCCTGTTTTGTTCCCAGTGAGCTGATTTTGAATGCTGAGACTACAGGTTTGAATCAGGTGCTGGCATTCACCTCCACAGTCCTCAGCTGTACTTTGCCACTTCGTTTGTAATTGGAGTGCATCTTGATCCTTCACCTTGAAATCTCTTGGAGTGAAAAGTGGTATAGGACATATTCCTGCACACGATCAGAGCTAAATTGTTCAGCCTTCTGTATGAGAGTAGGGAGCAGTGGGCAAAATAGGTTGATCGCAGTCTGGTGGCAGAAAAATAGAGGCTGTGCTGTCTCCTCAGAAAGGCTACCATGAGATCCGAGAGATTCGGCAGTTCCACTTCACCAGCTGGCCAGACCACGGGGTTCCTTGCTATGCCACGGGCCTCCTGGGCTTTGTTCGGCAAGTGAAATTCCTCAACCCCCCAGAGGCAGGACCCATCGTTGTGCACTGCAGGTATGTGAGCTCTTGGTGCCTTTCCTCCATCAGTTGTTGGTTTTTTTCCTGCTTTTTTTCTTCTTTTCGTCCAGCAACGACAAACTACATTTTGTTTGTTTAAGAGTTTAATTTGTGGGCCTTCTGGGAAGCTGAATCCGGTTTCTTTTCTAAAGTGGCAGCTTTGGAGCTTAGCTAGCATGAATTGGAGATAAGTGGGTCAGAGAGGGCCCTTGGAATGTAGAAGACTCTCTGGTGGCCCATACTCTCTTAGATGCTCACAGCAGAGCTGGGAAAATGGTAAATATCTGGGACAGCAAGTCCAGTCATTATCTACTGCAAACCTCATGTGGCAGTAGGGATGATGCCTACAAACAAACAAGGCTGCAGAGAGGGATTTTAAAGCAACTGTGCTTTTTTGTACCCACATGTATACTGCAGTTCAGCTTTGCACAAGGGTCACTGGTTTTATCTCATATGTTTTTCTGCCTTCCTGGGTATGGATACCAGCCATATGCATCTCAGCCTCCTCAAAACCCAGTCTGAATGGGAATTTCAGATTGAAAGCCTGCCCAGGGCCTTCCAGCTAGGAAGTAAGAAGCAAATGTATGAGGAAAACGGCTTGGCTTTACAGCTGTGAGAATTCAGATTATTGATTTGCATTTTGGCAGATGTCTGGGTTGCTTCTGGTACTGTGCATTTTCTGCACTGTCTTCTTCCAGCTGAAGTTAAGGCTGTGCTGTGCAAGGCAGTACGTGAGTAGGGAGGAGAGTGTCCCTGGCATGGGGAGCCAGCAGTTGGAGGTGTAGTCAGACATGCTGATGGTGTTGGGAAAGCAGAGGCACCCAGGGCTAGCATCAGGGCCAGGCAGAGAAACCAAATCTCCTGAGCAGGACTATCCTAATCCTTACCACCTTTCTACATCAGCTTGCAGCACAGGAAAAACTGGAAGGAAAGGTTATACTGGATTGGATCAGTAGATTGTATCATTTATGTGGGTCATTGTGAGGCAGAAGAAAGTAACAGACCTCAAAACAGACTGTGCTAGTGAGTTTTAGATGTGGGTCAGTGTCCTTTTTTCTGTCTGTACAGTGAAAGCAGTCGTGATTCATTCTGTGATTCTGTGATTCTGTGATTGTAGCATACCTAGGTTAAGAAAACTGTCATTATTGCATGACTTCAAATGCAGAAAGAGACATTACTGCAAAAAAGGAATTTGGGTTTGTAGTAGGTGATTCTGCAGTCACAGTGCACCTGTTTTGGAAAGGAGATGGAGACACAGCACCAGGCCAGACAGCGGTGCTGAGCATTCCAGAATCTCACCCTGAGCTGGGCACACGCACTTACCTCCTAGTGATGGGCTCTGCCGTCAGGAGGACAGAGAGATTATGTCCCACAGTCACTTTGAAAAAGAAAATCAGCTAAATCTTTTTAACAGTATGGGGTGTTTGGGGTTTTTTTGTTGTTGTTTTTGTTTTTTATGATTTTTTTTTTTTTAATTTAGCAAGTGATGAATCATATCCATAATAGAATGCAGCTCAACCAAAGGAGCTGGTAGAAGGGAATTCTTTCAGAGCTTTCAGGGCTTGAATTTGTTGCCTTGGTGCTGTGACATGGAGCTGGCCTTGGAAGGAGTCTGAACCTGATTCATCGTTACCAAGAAAGCAAGAAGAAATTTTTCATCCTTCACATTTTAATGAATAAATGCCATTTCCTCTCTGTTATTTATCTGCTTTTGAATTTTAATGACTTGCTTTAAGTGGTAATTACCAAATTCTCCCTACCGATGCCTGGCTGGATATTATCACTATTCGATATTTATGAAGTGCTGGGGTCCTCTAAATATAGAAGTGTTATAACTATTTGTTAAAATTCTGAAAAGCTGAGAGATAAAGAGAGAGGAAATGCCATTTATTCATTAAAATTCTGCAAATGAAAAATATCTTCTCTCTATTCAGCAGTTGATTAATCTGGTCTATTAATGTATGGTCATTCATATCTCCTTGCTTTTGGCTCTGCTGGAGTTTTCATGCAACAGAAGTTTCCCTGATTTGAGCTGAGTTTTCCTTTTCTCCTTTGGTGTTATGTTTAGAGACATTCTCCTCTTTCTATCCTTCACACCTAAACAGCTTTGGATGATTTCCCAGGAGGGAAGGAGGACACAATGACAACACACTTTGCAAGAGATGCTTCAATTCTCATGTGCAGCTGGGGGGAGGTCTAAACTGAAGGTTTTGAGTAGCCTCGGGCTCCTTTCTCAATAATGTTGTACAGTCCATACCTTGAAATCATCCTACTTGGGACCCAACCTTCTCATTAAGAAGGGAAAAGAAATGTTTGTGGCAATGAACTAACCCCCTCCATCGAGCCCTCTTGAGTAAACACGCACACCTTTTAGTAGACTCACGAGAAGGAAAACTATAGAAGCAGATCCCACCCCTTCTGAATTGTGTATCTTTGCAACCCAGAGGCTGCTCTCCCACATCCTTTGTGATGTGCATGCAAACTGACCTGTAAAATCAGAGTGACTAGTTTTGTAGAATGATGTTTTTGTTGACGTTTGAGAAAACAAAGCGTTCTGTGTCCCTTCCTGGGCCCGTTGCCATTCCCAGAAATATTAGTTCACCTCATTCCTCTAAATGCAAAGCTAATTTAACTAAGCACAAAAATCACTCCATGGGGAACAGCTTCCAGGAGAAGCAGCTGTGTCCATGCAGCTATTTTCTGTATAGCTATTTTCTGTGTAGCTATTTTTTGTATATCTATTTTCTCCTCCACAAAGCCCTGCCTCCTCACAGTCCCTTGATCGTGTGGACCCTCATTGCCTTCTCTTTTTTTTTTTTTTTCCAGTGCTGGGGCCGGGAGAACAGGGTGCTTTATTGCCATTGACATCATGCTTGACATGGCAGAGAACGAAGGTGTGGTTGATATATTTAACTGCGTGCGAGAGCTGCGCTCCCAGAGGGTCAATTTGGTGCAGACAGAGGTAGGTGCCAGCAGGTCTCCTCCAACCTCTGCTGCTCTCCTGGCAGCTCCTCTGCTTCACAGGGGCCAAACACTTCATTAAGTCAACACTTGCCTCCCCTGTGATGGGATTATACAGAACTTCCTTTGCTAATCGTGGCTGGATGGGTGCTGAATCCCATTCACATGCTCAGACCTCAAGGCATTGATGTTTAGGCCTTGGCGTTGCTGATTGATTTATTCTCATGGTAAAAGAGGTTGTTCCTGAATCATTCATAGGTGCACTGCAAACTCTGTACCTATTTTGTATCAAGTGCAAGCTCAAACAGTGAAACATCCTGGATTTAAGCAGCGGGTGCTGATGAAGCAAGCTGCTCCAGAACATATCATTTAGCAGCTATATAAACTCCTGTCAGACTGTTATCCCACTACACAAGTTTGATTTGTGTTCCTCTCCTGATGGACAGAGCGAAAGTTTAGAACAGAGAAAAGCTTTTAACTTTGCAGGCTTCTCGTATCTCACGTTTTGTTTAAGGAAATATCCTTTCCCAGAGTACCAGATTCTCTGGGAGCTTTGCAGAGACTGGTGGAGCAGACCTCCATTTGTGCTGTGATTGTCATTGGTCCGAAGCACGAGCCATTCTCAGTGATAAAGAGACCATTGCCTTGCAATTGCCTCCTTGAATTCCCCCCTGGCCCAACCCTGTTTTGTCCCAGCATTCCCAGTACTGGTGATTTACCATTAGACTTGTAAATTTGAAATGAATACATGAGACCTCACATTCAGTGATGGATGAAATATGCTCACAAAGCTGTCACATAGCACAATGTGTAATTTGTCTCCACATGAAACTGAGCCAAATATGCATAGCAGGAATGACTTAAGAAAAAAAAAAAAAAGTATGATATTTCATGATCTGTATTGAAAACATGACTTTAATATCTCATCCCCTTCCCTGTACAGGAACAGTATGTTTTTGTCCATGATGCCATTTTGGAGGCGTGTCTCTGTGGCAACACGGCCATTCCAGTTTGTGAGTTCAGATCCATATATTACAACATCAGCAGGATAGATCCACAGACCAATTCCAGCCAGATAAAAGATGAGTTTCAGGTAATGTCATGTCTTGGTCATTGCAGTTGCTGTACTGAAGATGTTTAATCAATTTCTATGTTATTTTATGGTTTCCAACATAGCAGAGGAGAGTGACACTGCGATGAGGTCTGCTTTCTGGTGATTTTTGTTGTGTTAGTACTGAATCAGGCAGAGGTTTGTTTTTCAGCATGAGATTTTCAGCCTTTGGCAAGGAGAAGTTCCCATCACTTCAGTAGAGCAAGGATTTTAATTTCCGCAGATAACGTTGTACTTCTCATTTCAGCAAATATTCAGTTGTTCATTTCCTTCTGTAATTTATGCAGAAACATTTATGCCTCAAGGCCCCTTATTAACTGTTCTTGTGGCTTGTCTGTTGCTTCAGAGTCTTGACAATCAACTTGTTGATGTCCTTCCATACAAAGAGAGTGAGTGCTGCTTTCTCTAATACTAATTTTCAGTGAATTGAAGACCTCAGTTCACCCAGAAGGTTTTTATGAGTACCTTGTGGCCAGATCTGAAATGTCATATAATAACACTCACAAGAGCAGCATTGTTTGACTGGAGCAAGAAACAGGGACTGCTGGGCTAACAGCAGTGCTTATCCCACTCTGATAAAATGAGGCTTGGGACACAGAGGCTACCAGTTCTGTGCAAGAGTGCCTCCAATACAGCGGAGAGCTCACCCTTCAGAACAGTGAACTAAGCTTCCTAGGCTGATTCTCAATATATCTGTAAGTCCCTTCAGCATTTTCAACCAACAGCATAATGTTGTTGGAAATTTAGGGCAAGATGATTTTGACTGTAAAGAGAGACTGCTATTTATTGAAGAAGCTGTTCTTAGTCAGCAGTGAAAAGATAGAGATTGCTTTTATTGTGGGAGATGTCCCTCTGTCCCCCAGCCAAGTGTCTTTTCCAGGAGGAGGCTGTCAGGAGCCTTCTGAGCAAGATGCCTCATTTGCTCCTTCTCTGCACGAAGACAGAATGTGTGTATTTTATCTGAAACCTTGCAGGGAATCATCAGGGTTGATGTAGTGAGATAAAGAGCGTGGATCCCAACTGATGACACTTCAATTAAAAAAAAAAATCTGGTTTTATCAAGTGATATCAGATCTGTAAAAGCGTTTCTGGCTGTGGACGCTTGGCATGAGGGAGCCGAAGCCTGACTTCATCAAGTGCTGCTGTACTATTAAAAAAATGACACCGCTCAGTGTGCTTATTTTGTCATGATAGGAAGTGAGATTTGTCGCCTGCGTGCTTGTTCTTTTGAGCTGCCAGGGGCTGGCAGCTCCTTTGGGAAGGAAATGCTCCTCCATGCTTTGCATAAGAGGTTCATTTGCTGTCTAGTACTAGGATGCTATTTTTACAGGGGTTTGGCTTAAAGCATTCTTCAGCCTTAGTTGTTTGGCTTTAATGCATAGGATGGTATCTTTTGCTACAATCTTTATGAACCAGTTGATCTAACTGTATCTATTAGTCCAATCTGTATTATTTAGGTCTCGCTGTCACTCAGGTAAGACTGGATAGATTTCTCATGCACTGCACATTGCCTGAACATATAAAGCTCATTCTGGGGAGTCCTTATGTTCTGAGTAAGTCACAAAAAAAAAACAAGTGAGCAAGGGGAAGGGCATAAAATAGTCAGGAGTAAATCACTAACAAGTTACTCACCTAATTATCTGCACTGCCAGAGATTTCAGGTTTCATTATGCTTCCCTGCCAGACTGTCTGCTTCTCATCCTAGGTAAGGGGATTTGTGTGCATAATTTAGAGCAACTACATGTTTTCTCATGTTACTTTTCTATATGTAACTTCCTATAACAGGTTGTCTGACCCTTCTCGTTTCTCCATTCACAACCTCTCTTGGGATGAATGACGTCAACCTCTCTGTAAAAATGGTTGGCCTTTCAGTATTTTGTGTTCATCTGTTGGTTGCGAAGGAATTCACAGCATGACTGCTTTGCTCAGGAAGGAAAACATGACAAGTAGAAATGAAATGCCATCAGATAGCTACTGATCTACCATGGTTTAAATGACAGTGTTAAAGATGCGTTCACTTGGATTTGCTGTTTTTAACAGCTGCTGAGTAACCTGGGCTGGTTTCTCAATGGATAACACAAAAGAAAATTGCGTTTAAAGAAACACATTCTGTAAAGCTGTGGGAAAGACAGATAAGGGTAAAAGACCGACAGCAAGACCCCAGAGATAAGGTGTGACTGGGGAAAGGAAGCAGCCTACATGTCTCTCCACGAGGAAAGGAGCAATCTAAATAACAGGGTAACAGCTTGACTGACTGTTTAAAACAAAACAAAACAAAAAACACAACTCTTTTCTCTCAGGTTTTTGTGTGTATTGTTAGAAGAAATCAATAGTTTGCCTGAGGAATCGTGAGATGGTTTGAACCCAGTTGGCCTGTGGCTGAACTCAGGTACTTGTGCACAGGATCTTCTCAAAGAGCGAGGATGTGTGCGCCCACCCTTGAGAGGCTTCACTCCATCACCAGGTCAATGCTGCTGCATACAGCTGTGATGGCCATTTCCAGCCTCTGCAAAGAGCAGAAATGTAATCTAACTGCTGTGGTGTCTCACAGCTGAAATTTGTTACGTGGTGTTTAGTGCCCTCCATTTATGCTGGGGCTTATGGTGTGTGGGAGAGCACCTCAGGAGGATGTGCGGTGTGATGTATTCGAACAGCAGTGAGCTTCTCCATGCTCTTTCTTTTTCCTTCTCTGGATGCCAGAGATCTTCTGTTCTTTGGTATAGGCATACCATGGAGATGGCATTGTTTTTGGAAGTGAATTCAAAGATGCTCAGCCTGCTTCTGTGTTTCCTTCCCTTCTTCCCTGCCCCCTTCACAGACTCTCAATATTGTGACACCGCGGGTTCGACCAGAGGACTGCAGCATTGGCCTCTTGCCGAGGAACCACGACAAGAACCGCTGCATGGACGTGCTGCCCTTGGACCGGTGCCTGCCCTTCCTCATCTCTGTGGATGGCGAATCCAGTAACTACATCAATGCTGCGCTCATGGATGTAAGCAGCTCTGCGCATCCCCCCTGTCCCCTTATCACTGCACTGGGTTTATTTCTTCTTGGGTTGTTTTTCTGGGAGAACTGGATCCAAAGCAAGAAGCCTTTTTCTTTTTCTTTTTTTTTCCCTTTTTTTTTTTCCCCCCTCTAGTTTCTGAGTTTCTTCTAGTTTCTAGTTTCTTGATATCTCCAAACTGGGCAAAGCCACGTGAATTTTCTCTCCTTCACAGAAATGTGTCACTTGGTAATGTGATAAATCACCGCCTGTGTCGTTCTGCCTCGGGCTGCTGGAAAACTTTTGGCTGAGAAGCTTGTGAGCGTGCAGTCTGAGGGTGCATCTTAGAATGGCAAATGAACGAAGTGGTGGTGGGACAGCTCTTCCCACTGGTTACTGCACAGGTGGGAAGAGAAATGCTCACCAGGAGCTGCCACGTCAGCTCTTTGAAAAGAACAGTTTGTGGCGTGGAGTGAGTGATTTATCTGAGCTACTTCAGTTAAGAATATGGGATCAGATGTGCGAAAAGCTTAAGGGATGAAGGACATGAGCTAAGCTGATGTGAATCTGTCTGAAGGCATTTTCCCTTGCTTTGTTTATGGACTCACAGCACGGGGCATCTACAGTGGCTGAATTATGTTGAGGGTTTCTTTTTACTGTAGTACCTAAACTGCTTTTGGACTGAGGTGTCTTTGAACTGCTAATTACTGCAATTGGAGTATATGTAAATATGATCTGGGGAGAAGTGTCATCATTTTTTCCCCAGCAAAGTTGAGTAGAGTCGGTCTCTGTTACCTCCTCTTTCAGGTTTTGGGGAATAGTGATAGTATTGCATTTAAGAGGTTAAGAAAAGTGGTCATATAATTAATTTTAGGTTTTTTTTTTTTCAAAAAATTGTGATGTTTATTGCAAATACGCTTAAGGAAACTTTTTGTCTTCCTTTCTTTAAAATTTTGTTTTGTGCACTGGCA
Source organism: Perdix hodgsoniae (assembly GCA_035772895.1). Classification (NCBI taxonomy): domain Eukaryota; kingdom Metazoa; phylum Chordata; class Aves; order Galliformes; family Phasianidae; genus Perdix; species Perdix hodgsoniae. The sequence continues at coordinate 4,529,183 of JAPSGF010000017.1, read as the reverse complement.
GATCTGCAGGTGCACAGTCAGTTGTCTCATTATCCAGGCCTGTTGTTGTGTTTGGCTGTTGCAGCCCTCCTTTCCTTTAAGACGCTCATCTCCTTCCACACAAAATTCTGCTAATCACTTTTATTTTATATGAAGAAAGAGCAGCTCTTCCAGACTCATGACTTCCCAACAGCTTTCCTTTGCCTTCTCTGTACTTCACTTCCCATCACCTGCTCACCTGTGCACCCCAGAACACAGTGCAGCCACTCTGCAGAGTGATGCAAGACATGCACAGCTCCCCTCTCACCGTGGGCCCATTGCACCCACAGCTGGCTCACAGGGAGGAGAAAAGGCAGCTGATACCTTAATGCTTAGAACATTTATTTATTTCTTTTCCTTAAAACCCAAATCCGATTTTTTTAACCCAGAATTATACCTTTTGATTCAAGTCTGCTTCACAGATGTACAGCACAAAGGACAGAGCATTTGTAGGCTCATCTAAGCATCGCATGCTGTGGTTGGGAAGAGATAACGTTTCGAGCTGCTGCCCTTTCATCTCAAAGTACCTCACAAACATTCATTACCACAGCTCTGCAGAGGTTGGGACCGCAGTTTCTCCGCTCCGTGGTTAGGGAAATTGAGGGCAGAAGGCTCTTTTGATGTGAAAGAATAGCAGCAGAAGTTGAATGCCAGCGATGTGGACTCTGAACACTCCCCATGTCCTGTTAAAGAATGGCTGCCACCCGAATGTGCCACTTGGGTAGCATTATGCCACCGGGGGGGAATGGCAGATGAGGGCTAATCCCTCCTCTAGTTTCTGGAGTCCACTGCAGCAGAAAGGAGTGCCTTTGCTTCTAGCTGTTTTGTTTCCCATTATTAACATTACTGATAGTAGTAGTAGTAGTAATAGTCGAATTAGTATTATTTGCTGAGTCTCAAAATATAAATAACTGATTTGGGTAATCTCTGCTCTTGTGACACTTCCTTAATGAAATGTCTTCATTGGGTGCAAAAGAATCCCATTATGAGACATTCATTCATTGCACAGTGATAACAAGGAGAAGGATATGTGATTTGTATAATCTGGTTAAATGGCTCAGATTGCCTAGCCATAGCCTCCCGGGTGTAATATTCGTTTGAATAAAAGTTGATTGAATTTTTTTTTTTTTAACTAATCTTATTCTTTTGTTAGAGCCACAAGCAACCTGCTGCCTTTATTGTAACCCAGCACCCTTTGCCCAACACCGTAGCAGACTTCTGGAGGCTGGTGTTTGATTATAACTGCTCCTCTGTAGTGATGCTGAATGAGATGGATGCTGCACAGGTAAGAGATTTTTCATCATCTCAGCCACGCAGCTTTGTTTTCAGATCCAGAAGGTTTTCAGGGCGTTTCTACAGCCATTTGTTTGTGACCAATAAATAAAACAAAATAAAGAATGGGAGCTGGAATGTAACAGGCAATGTTTTGGGGTACTGTGGAAGAGCAAGGTTCAGGTCTGCATACTTGAGTCCTTCTAAGGCAACTGATTCTTACTGCAGTTAACTGTAATTAACTATCTACGTATGCTGCTGTTGTGGGCCTAAGTTTCCTCCCAGATTAATTCCGATTTCCTCCCAAGCACAGGTACTCCATGCCTGCCTGCTCACCCATTATTTCCAGAAGAATAAAAACTAGCACTGTGCTGAAAACATCGTAAGGATCTTCTCCCTGAGGTTTCCAATGAGATTTGGTGGTAGTGAGACGTGCAGCTCGCACCGCTTTGGAGCAGCACGTTGTGCTGTGCATTTCTCATTCGTTTCTTTCAAGTGCCATGTGTACCCTGGTTCGTTGGCTGCTGACCACAGTGCTCTTTTCAGAAGTCGAGGTGGCAGGGCAGGAGCTGCTGCACCGGATTGCAGGCGCCTTGCTGACAAGTGGTAGAAGATAGCAGCTTTCAAAAAGGTGCAATCATGCAATTTGTGTGGAGAGTATGTTTGGCATCGCTAATTCACCCATTACAGCACTTGTTAAACAAGAGAAGAGCCCTCAAGTAGCCGGTACTTCGTGGATTCATTTTTCATTTGTCTCTTTGCTGTCTTGGAAGCCTCAGCACTGAAGGCAGTGGGACCATTGGTTTCTTTGGCTTGTTGCGCTCTGGTGAAAGCTGTGGGATTTCATTTCTGTTTGTGTAAGGGCTGTGCTCAGAAGTGGCCCTCCTGATGACGGCGGAGTCGCAGTCCTCTGTGCAGTCCTGGAGCCCACGTGTGGGAGCAGATTGCATTTTTTCTGTTTTTTGCAGACTCTGTAAAGCACAGCAATTTCTGGAAACCAGGAGTTCTTTCTCACACCTTGTTCCTAGAAAGCACAAAAACATCAGCCTCAGCCTGCTACTTTTGCTGACTGTCTTTCTGCTAAAGACTTTACCCATGTTTTTTTTCCCCTAGAAAGTTGCTGTTTTTATCAGGTAGTTTGCAGGCACAGGAGAGGAGGTTTGGCAGTGCATTAAGTCACTCTGACAGTCATTCCAGCATGGTGTCACCTACCTTGAGTCTGCAGCCAGAGCTGAATGCACTCAGCTACTGCAGGAAGTAAGGATAGCTTTAAAGTTTGTATCTTAAAAGCTCCCAAGGCAAGGTGTGGAAGTTTGATAGCAGTTGTGAAGGTGAGATTTCTGAAGAGGAAGTGTAGCTGTGTAACAGCATTATGCTTGCGCTGTTGTTGTACAGCAGGGTTGTTATCTAGCTGCTCATCGTTGCCTTACCCAAGTGCTACACCATAGGCATGACATGACTGTCAGTGTACAGTTGTGTGCAGAAGGTACCACATTTGTGTGCCTCGGTGGAACATCTCACTCATCCACAGGAGTAAAACACAAATCTAAAACCTGCTTATACAAAAGCAATGATTAAAAATAAGTATGTGGTTAGTAAATGAAAATGTAGTAAATAGGGAAGTGAGCAGGGAAAAGTACAAAGCAAACTATGTTTCAGAGAACACAACAGAGCATTTTAAGCACCATACATACATCAGTCTGGATGATCATTCACAGGCCTGCTTTACAAATTGTGATTTTTAAAGTTAAATCTTTCTGTTCTTTGCACTGCACCTTGAGGTTGGTTCCTACAGCTCAGCTCCCATCTCCTTGCCTACTGGGGAAATGCTTTGAGAGGAGGTCTGGAGGCTGCTTAAAAATCTGGATCAAGAGTGAAGATAACCTTCAAAGGAGAGCTTGCTTATGTGGGCTCTGTGTGCTTTTGTAATCTTGAAAAAATAACAAGGGCAAAGATGCATAAAATCTCATTAATATCCCACCCAATTTCAGCCCCATATGATCAAAGGAAGAACGGGAATAGAGAATTAATGCAGTGGTATGCACACACTTGGCATTATTACTGACAGTGATTGAACTTGAAAAGCTCGAGATCAAGTTCAAATGAGCACCTGGTGGTTGCAGAACTTCTCAAAAATTACTCTTGAAAATAGGAGGAAAAAAACCCAGAAAAATACAATCTCAGCGGAAACTCTTAATGAGATCTCATGCAAAATATTTTCTTGCCATGATCTATTTCCAGATGGATTTGAAATACTTAGATTGTAATTTGTGTGAATAGTAGGGTTTTGTATGCTGTGAATTCAGTAGTATCAGCATAAAAAGTTCATTTTGCAGAAAAAATCCTGTTTGCTTGAATTAAGATTAATTTTGTTGGTGTGTAGCATTTCCTCGTTAACACCACACTTCTGCGATTTTATTGCATTTACCTGCAGACGCTGATCTTTTAATGTTCTTTTCTAACTACATGTCCATGTAGGAACTTCATTTTTCTGCCACTTTCCTTCACCTTTACACCCTGGATTCAATGGTTTCATACTGAAAAAGACCAAAAAAAAAAAAAAAAAGAAAAAAAAGAAACATTTAAAAGATGTTTCTTTTTGTCTTCAGACTCATAATATCAAGAAGTTTCCTGAAGCTAGAAGAAGGTCTTTTCTGAGCAAATGCGTTCTGTAACAGAGGATTGGTTATGGATTTTGTGCTGGCTGGCCATGTGAAGTGAGACAAGAGTGATGGTGCATTCCCTTGTTAATATTAAGGTGCTTTCTGTTTCTTTTCAATATTCTCACTAGCTCTGCATGCAGTACTGGCCAGAGAAGACGTCCTGTTGCTATGGCCCAATTCAAGTAGAGTTTGTTTCAGCAGACATTGATGAAGACATCATCAACCGGATATTCCGGATCTGCAACATGGCCAGGGTAAGAGCAGAGAAATACCACATTCCTTATTTATTTTCACAAATACATTTTGGCGTGGGAAAGAGGCAGAATCTAGTCTTTGGTTTTGAGATGCTGAATCGCTCACCTAGTAAGAAAATTCCACTGCAGAAATTCAGTAGCTACTTCCTTTAATTAACATTTAATTGCATTAGTCTGTATTGGTGAGAGCCTTTTGGCTGAAAGTAGAAAATGGATGGTATGAGCTGAAAATCTGGATTCAAATGGAATGCATCTTTCTGTATATATTTGGGAACAATTAATCCATTAGTAGAAACAATATAAGTATCAGCATCATAGGAAATAAGCTGGAGTAGTATCAACTGCTCCCTATCTGTCAGCTGCTCTGCAGTGTCTCTGAAGACAAATGCAATATTTATCAGCTCGATTGGGATTCCTAATTGCCACCGTTCTCCTGTAAATAAGCGGCTGCCATTTCTGCAAGCAACTTTTTGTCTGTATCCCTCAGCCCCTGTATAGTTGACATGATAGAAGCAAGGTTTGTCTGCATTCTGGACTCATGCAGTACAACTTCAGGGCTGCGGCAAGAGTTTCAGCAGAGGATTTTTCTCCCATTAATTGTTTCCCAGATTGCTGTTCTTTTATTATTATTTTCTTCCCAATCAGAAGTGGAAATAGGCTCCAGAAATTACATTTCCATACTGTCTCTGATTGTGTAGTCAGAGCCTGTGCAGCAATTCAGTTATGTCATTGTGGAGTGAGTCGTGGGGTCTAACTATTTGAGCAGATGAACCAGTTACCTCTGCTCCACTCCACATCCCAAGCTGACTGCCACTGAGCTGGGGACAGCCTTGCAGTCCCATGGCTGATAACATGCATGCTGAAGCTGCCTTGTAAATGCGCAGCTCTCAGGGTGAGTGCTGTAAACTCACGTTTCTCATACCCACCTGCATTCAGCAGCAGTATCCATTTCTAAATCCTTATGAGGATCTTCTCTGCCATAGTCCCCAGAGATTTTTTTGAGGACTGTCTTTGCCATCACTTGCTTTGACACAATGAATCTCCACCACAAGGTACCAGGAGAGACATAGCTGATCCATTCTCACAATTCAGTGAGACTTTTTTTCTCTACTGGAAATAAAACAAGGGGTCCTTAGCATCTACCCTGGCTTTGTAGCATCTGAGATCATTGTTATCACTCAAAATATGGAAAACGCCTTGTATCATGTAACCAGAGTGGAGAATTCTAGCACTGTTACCAAATTAAGAGGGGAAGGTGTGTGTGATCAGTGCCCTCTGCTTCACCCTCTCTCTGCTTCCTGCCTCATTCCCTTTAGCATTGCAAATGCTCTTTGTTTCAGCCCCAGGATGGCTATCGCATAGTTCAGCACCTGCAGTACATTGGCTGGCCTGCATACCGGGACACCCCTCCATCCAAACGCTCACTGCTGAAGGTGGTCAGGAGGCTGGAGAAGTGGCAGGAGCAGTACGATGGGAGGGACGGCCGCACTGTGGTCCACTGCCTGTAAGTAGGGCTGGAAATCATCTGTAAGCTCATGAAAGAAGTCCAGAAGGTTGATTATGGATCTGGAAATCTGGTTGTTTGCCAGGCTTCAGCTGGGGAAAATGAAGTTAAATTTCATTTGTAGCATACTTTTAAGTTGAATATTGTGCTGCATTATAACAATGTGACCCAGAGATTTTACTGACTGTGGCGAAGAGAAGCCAAAAGCTCTGCTGCTTTCTGCTGTGAGCCCCACGGGAGTGAGGAGAAGCAGGGCAGTGCCCAGGGCTCCCTCTCCACTGCTTCCAGGGGTGGAATTAGCCCTTCCCTTGTGCTGTGCACTCATGCTGCCCTGCAGAGCTGCGCTTTCACAAACCCATGAGCTTCCTCAAGTAGGCTGCTGAACGCACCCCTCTCCTGATGTACGTGCTGATTTGTAAGCTGTGCTTTCATCCCTTGCCTGGCTTCATCTGTTGCCTCTTTTCTTCTGCACCCAGGAACGGTGGGGGACGCAGTGGCACCTTCTGTGCCATCTGCAGTGTGTGTGAAATGATTCAACAGCAAAATATCATCGACGTGTTCCACATAGTGAAAACGTTACGGAATAACAAGTCCAACATGGTGGAGTCACTGGTAAGCTTGTTTCTTGCATTTTACTCCACCCAGCATAGGCATGGGGACTTCATAATAGGAATGAGATTTTATAGTTCGGCCCAGCATGAATCAAAACCACACGTACCATAAATGCAGCAGGATTAAAGCCAGCCCTGCTTTGGCATGTGTGAGGAATCTCCCAGTCCCACTGCTTCTCTCCTTGAATAGATGTGGAACAGCTACCCTGGCAGCAAGGTGGGTAACATCTCCTGCACCCAGAAGGTTAAACCCCAAGCTTCTGTCACCTTAGCCTAGGTAGGATTTGTCATCCTGAGTATGCATACAGCCTGGTGCTTGTTGCTGTGACATGCCTTGAAATCATGGAGGGAGGATAGTGCACCTCAGACCTTGCACCCTGCTGAGAGAGAATAAGCCATCCTGAATTCAAACATCCCAACTGATCATGCTGAATTCTCTCCTCAAAAGCAATGTGTAATGAGGGTGTGAAGCAAATAACGAATAGCCCATTGGGTAGCTGTCTCTTAGAGCATTTTTCTCTTCCACTAATTATGACAGCTCTTAACAATACTTGTTTAGTATCACATAGAAATACAATTCATGTGTGCCTGGTCCTGTCAAATGGACAGGACCATTAAGACCACTAAGGAGAGTAGAGGCATTTTTTTGCAGCTTGCAGAATGAGTGTCCAAACAGTTCACCTGTATCCTAATGTCACTGACTTCTATTTTCTCTTTCAGGAACAGTATAAATTTGTATATGAGGTTGCACTGGAATACTTGAGCTCCTTTTAGCCCAGCAGAGAGAGGGGAGCCTCCGACATGGCAGACCCCAACCCCTGGCAGATGCTTCTCCCCTGTCCCACACTAGAAGGCGATAACAAGTGTGGGAAGGAAAACCTCTCCTTCCTGGAGAAAGAGACTGAGACTGCACAGACCAGCTGGAAGGAGGAGATGATGCCTGTGTTTGCTGCTGCCTGCTTTCTATTGGAGCATCTACCGCTTCTTAAATAACCTACTGTAAAAATAAGAGAAATGGGAGACAGGCTGAAGGACTGGACTTTCTAATCCCCTCTGACTTCTCTCCTCTTTAGGATTGTATTTTTTGCTGTCCTTGCTGAAGAGTGGGGAAAGAATGAAACCTTTAGGAAATTGTCTTCTAAATGTCTCCTTTTTAAGTTATTATTTTGTTCTCAAATCCCAGTCTTTAATTTTTGAATTTCATGCAGCAGTCATTTGGGAAAAATGAGATAGCCATAGGGAATTTATGAAGTGTTTCATTACAATTTGCCTATGTCGTCTGTTTTTGTTTTATCTTCCAAATGAAAAGGCCAACACCAAAAAACACCGGATATCTTTCCGCATCTGGTTCCTTTTAGCATGAAGATGGTGGAAATGAGGAGTTAGTTGTTCATGGATTTGCATCTTGGCTTCTACACGTTTCCTCCCAGTTTCTCCCAAGGCTGTGCATGAACTGGTTACATCTCTCTGGTCCATGTTTGTTTCAGTGCTGGTGAAGCAATATTAATGAGTTTCCCAGCCACTTAAACCCTGAAGTTAAATATTTGCATCAAACAAATTGCATTTGTCTTGCAACTTTGGTAACGATGTTACCATATTTTTCAAGTATTTGCTGGGGTGCAGTGTGTCTTTGAAAAACAGGGTATAACGTAGGTATTATTGATCATATACTATGTATTATTTTTTTTTATTTATTATTTGTATTGCTGTAGAACTTAGGACCCCTAGTCCTGACAGGTCCCTGCTGAACTAGGCTAGGCACTGTGCAAATGAAGAACAAAGAAGGTTCCTGCTCAAGAACTTTGAATCTGAAGGTAATCTTAAAATTGAGTTTGATCAGGTTTTCCTCGCTGTTCCCAAACTGTTGTACAGTCAGACATAGTTGAGTGATTTATTCAGATTTCCAGTCCCTGCAAATTTAAAATGGTAACCCATCCAAGCTGCAGGAAGGGTGATGGACGTACACAGAAACCTGTTCTGGCATCTGCTAAGAAAAGGCTTCAGCCAGCACAGCAGCTTTCCATCTTTAGCAAAAAGGCTTTTCTTTCGTTCCGCAGAAACGCCTGTGCAACTCTTCTTCTTTGCAACAAACATCAGAAGGGTTTTGCCATGGTTCTGGATCTTGGTCTGGCTTCTTAGAAGCTGAGAAATTGCTTTTCTGAAAGACTTTGTTTTGGGAGCTAATCACTTGTATCTACAGGATAATCTCTGAGATTATTCTTAAAGGAACAATAGATTTATGATGTTCAGTATTTCAATTTAGCCATTTATTTATCCTGAGAGTGCGGGGATCCAAGATATTTCTGTGTGTAAATTAGCTTCTTGGTGATGTAGGTTTCTTCAAACATAGACTTGCTTAAAGCTAGATAGGTAAGGGAAGAGTTTAAGGAAATTCCACTTTCTTACCATTTCATAGTATTCCACTCTCTGGTAAATGCTCAGAAACTGCTGAGAGCTCAGTCGTGTCAGTGCCTCACGCAGAGAGCACCAGAAGCTCAAAACAAAATTGCCAATTCCATATATAAATTCCAAAGGCACCTCTGCTTCATGGTCATTCTTTGCTTGGTAATTATATCTTTGTCTCGACAATTTGCTTGGAACACTTACTGACTCAGATATGGCAGTACCTAACAAAAAAGTTATCATCTCTGTCAGGACCCACAGCAGTCTAAGAAACAAGGCTCACTATTTGGAAATGGAATCTTTCCTGCTGAGCAGATGAGGGATTTGCGTAGGATGCTGAGCCACCAAGCTCACGTTCTTTCTAAGAAGCTTTGCATTCTTGGCTTCTTCCAAGCGAATACCTTGAAGGTCTCAGGCAGTTGTGCCACAAAGCGTCAGTGGGAACCTCCTCACAGGTGCCCCTGCTGTGTGTCAGGTTGGGCCCCTACTTTCTGCAAGAAATCACTAAATCAACATTGGAATACATTGGTGCAGCAGGTGAATGTCTGCTTTTTCACAAAACAAATTCTGTTGCTGCTAAGCTGCACAAACAACTCTGCTGTAGAATAAAAGGCAAAGCAAAATTATGACACTTGAGAAGGAAAGGATAATATTACTGTTTGAATTACAGGTGGTTGCTTGGGGGCCGTTTGCAAAGAAGAGGAAAGAGGGAATCCTGATCCCAGGATGGGATTTTGCCATTGCCAAGGTGAAAAGAAGCTACCAGAAAAATGTTCATGACTTCACTAACTCCAGAAAGCCAGAGGGAATAATTCCTTATGGATGCTATGGAAATATTAATTAGTATTTAGCATTCTGTTAATTTTACATGGGAACTAGTATACCCATAGGACCCTTTCAGGAGTTACTGAAAGTCAGGTTCAGGCACTGAAGTTGATGGCCTGGGTAAAAGGAATAGAGAGGTAGAATAAATGACAATGTAACCAAGAAATGAAGGGTAGAAGGTAGTTTCAGGCTAAGCAGTAGCGTGAAGAAAAGTGGATTACAAAGCCAGCAGTCAGCCTATAGGAAGGATGTATACATGGAGAGAAGCAGGTGTTGGATGAGCCAGGCAGAAGAGCTCTTGCAGTGAAGTTGTTTAAGGTCCTGAGGTAGGTTTAAATGTATTTTCATGGTATGAGGCATGCTAGTACAGGGTCAGGTGCAAGCATCAGCTGGCCTGCAGTAACACACCACATGCTTTTAGCCCTCTGCAAATGCAAAGTGATAACATAGATTTCAGTGAAAGGTCTTTAAGCTACATTGTACCTTATATTTGCAAGGAACAAGTTCGGTGCAAATCACGTTGGTTCCTACAGCCCAACTGTTGGCCACAACTGACTGTGTGGCAGCTCAGGTCTGTGATTCAGCCTTCTGGTGATGTTCAGCCTACAGCCAGTGTGGAAGGGTGCTCTGCAAACACTATGGGTGATGTTGGTTGTGGTCCAAACTGTTCCATCATCACACACAGGTACATTGATTTTTGGGAACCCAGCTGCTGTCTGTATTGACTCAGGTATCTTTGCACTGTTCTTTGCTGCACAATGCTTATATGTTGAATATGAATTAATGATAAAAGGAAAGAGAAAAGAACTTGCTGTAAATAATCTTCTTACCTTGAGGTTGTTTAAACTGGAGAGGAGCCTGTAGCAACATAGGAGATGTGCTTGAGGCAAGGTTGTGGATGTTGGGTCTGTCTTCTCTGAGAAAGAGACAAATTTTGAGATAATGAAGTAGGCTTTCTCACTCTTGAAAAGACTGACAATCCAGGACAAGCTTTCCAATCTAAGTATTGCTTGCTGCAGTTGGGGAGCAATAATGTAAGGTAGAAAAGGGGAATTCCTCAATGACTGAATTTTAGGCTGTGTAAATATGATATTGACAGTATTTGAATGGTCATAATGAAAACGCTTATTCCCATTCTGACATCCTTCAGGATTGGGTGAGAACTGTTTGTTGGTAGCATAGTATTGGTCTAAAGTGTAATCTGAAATTTGGAAAACTAGAAATAAGAAGAGTAAGGGTACAGGGGTTATGTCATACACAGGGCATAAAACATCTTAAATTATTAAGAGATGTAACTGAAACAAAGAATTCCAAATCTACCTAGGCCAGATGCTGGAGAAGGAGGAACCTGACCTGTCAGCAGGAAAGAGATAGAGAGAACAAAATCTCTACAAGGTACAGTAGGTCTTGACAGTCTGTTGGGTTGGTTTGTTTTGGTTTTTTTTTTCTTAATCTCTGTGAAAACTGCATCCTTTGCTGCCATCTTTTGTTATTTTTTCCCCCCAGAGAATGGCTTGTAAAGAAAAGTGTAGTTGACCTTCTGTAGACGGACTTGAGGTACTTGTTCATTAATGTGAAGGAAGCAGACTGGGATTGGGAGGACAATGTCAGTGTGAAGGTAGGGACTACTGGTGGCAACAAAGTAGATAGGAATTGGTGGTTTTATTTAGTAGACTGAGGTAACTGGTGTTCTCTGATCAGGGAAGTCTCTGGGCTGTGGTTGGTAGGAGACATTTCAATTCATGATTGAAATTCATTAACAAAGTTGCATAGAATACTGCCGTGCTTAGTTAGCTTCAACTGGTTGATCCCCCTTGCTTTATTTGCATTAGAGCCATTTAAGTGAGCTAGAGTTGTCCGTGTTGGTCCACAGACACCAGGTAATTAGCAATGAAAGATTTTTCCATGCACAGAAACCCTCCTGTCACCTTTTGCACCAAATCAAGCCACAGTTCAGCATCCCATCTCTCCCATCCAGCCCCTGTCTACATGGTGCCCACATTTTAAGGATGCCCAGGGAACTCCCAGAAAGTTGATAGATATCATGGGCAATGTCTGTGAGCCCTGATTGGTCTGGTCCATGCACTCTGTAGGGCAGAGGTGGGAATTGCTGAGCATAGCTTTTGCCTAGAGAAGCACATATTTGTGTGTCAGTAGTTTCCTACCTTTTATTCTGGATCTGTAAGCTCCCCGTGAAAACATCCAGTGGCAATGCAAGGACCCCACAGCTGTAGATTTAAGCCCGCAGATGATAGAGTTGTTCTTCCATGTAGTTTGCATGAGTCCTTGAGGAGTAGTTGGTGGGATTTCCCCTGTGAATCTCAAGCCAGGCACTGTGGGTGTGCTGCCATCAGTGTCCCTTGGTCTGAGAAAGGAGAGAGGCTCCCATCTGCGGCAGTTGTTCTGAAGGCAGCTGAACCAGTTGCTGTCTGGAAGAGAAAGAAAGGATAAGGAATCTCCTTTGGGAGAAAAGCAAACAGTGGAGGAGGATTAAATGGTCCACTCTGCAGAACTCTCTAGAGAGGGAGCAGGCAGTGTAACAGAGGGAATAAATCCCGAGGGACAGAGATAAAAGATTTCCTTGAGAGGAACCTTCAAATCCGCAGCGCCTCTGTCTGTCACACTGGCAGAAATCTTTGCAAGTCAGCACGGAGCATTGCACGGTCCTGGCATATTCCTCCATTGCAACTCAGTCCAAAATGTTGCACCTGGAAAACACTGTCCTGTAATAAATTTAAACAGTGTCTCATTGGTAGCGCAGTTCGCTTTTAGTCGTTGCAAAGGGCATCTCAAGAATTTGGTTTGATTTTGCTGTGTTCTAATTTGAAGTTCTTCCATAAGTGTACGAAGTTCACTCCAGCTTGTTAGAAACACGGATGGGACCTTGTGATGAAAGTGCTTCAGGATGGTCACTGCCTGTGAGTGTGAAGCTCAGTGCACCTCCTTGAAGACCAGGATGCAGTCGAACAGAATAGTGCACCTTCCTTGCACAGACCTTTCCAGGAGCAGAAACTGAGAGAGCCAGCTAATTAAGGTTTGGTATACAGAAGATAGTAATGAGGATTCTGTTAACCCTCCTACGTTCATACTTATTTAGATTGCAGCCTTCTATAGCCATACATACATGCTATACAATTTAAATGCAAGTGCCCTTCCTTTCCCTGTTCCCCAGTTCCCTGTAGCTCTTCCTCCGTTGAGGGCCATCCAACAGCACAGAAGCAAAGCAAACTTTCTGCAGTTTTGGCGAGGGATGCTAGGAAAATGTATCATGTAGTATTTGTTTATTGACTTAGACAAATATCAGGCATCTTCCTCATCATAGATATACCCGAAGAATGTACAGCTGAGTGTAGCAGAGTACATTCATGCATTTTCATTCACCAAGGCCAAGTCCTGGTGGTTCTGAGTTTGATGGAGAGACAAAAAACTCACTGACTTCCAGTGGCCTCAAGTCTGTCATCATTATTTTCTGTGTTATAAGATTTTTAAAGTCTCCCTTATAAACAATACATGGCATTCAGTATCTACAGCTTCATGTCGGAGTAGCACAACTGTGAAAACCTGGCAGCTTCTTCCATTTGTGAAAACAAGCAAAATCCTTCTGTCTTTGTCCCAGTGCATTTGGCAGGTTGTTCACCCTTATTCTCTGGTTCCAACCCACACCTTAAGAAACAAAATCATGCAGCAGTCTGAATGATAGATGCGGTATTCCTGTAGTATTTCTTTGTGGAGGGCAAAAAAAAAAAAAAAAAAAGGAAAAAAATGTTTCTCTTGCAAAGCAGTTCAGCGTGAGCTGATTCTAAGCTGCATGGTTATGAGCCAGTTTGCACGGTCAGAAGTGAGGTTTGCTTGTTGTTGTGATGTGATATATGCCATAGGTGTAACCTCTGGGACCAGTCCTGTTCTGTTCTGTACAGGTTTCCAATAGAATAGGGGTCACTGTAGAGGAAGCACTTACTGCAAGTGATAGTATTTCAGTGAAGGTTTTGTAAGGGAGATCTGTTACCCTGGAAGCCAACTGTTTGGGGGACTTGGTGAGATGCTTGAGCAGGTGGCTTTGTGGAGGTGTACGTCCTTCTGTGAGCACTTCATCCTTCACTGGGCACCTCCAGGAAATCTTGCTTCTGTGCAGTTATGAAGGAATGTATTTGCAGGGGTGTTTCTGGGTGCATGGCTGGTGCTTCACAAGCTTCAATGAGTTTAGCTATTTGGAAAGCCTCTCCAGGGCATCTGATGGTTGTTGGCATTGCTGAACTAGCTCTAAAACTTCCCATGCAGGATTTCGATGTACATGGAGCAGAACTGGCATAACCCTCCTCACCTCTGTAGCCCATTCTTAAGTCTCCAGCACTCATGCTGCGTTTCGGTGCAAAAGCTGCAGCTGTGCCCTTACCACATTTAACCCCTACTGACTGAGCGCACTGACAGAATTCACTCCATGTTGATTTCATCTCCTTCCCCCTGCGCCAATCCTGCTGAAATTGAAATGCTATAGCATCACTTGTTGCCGGAGCCGTTACTGCTACAGTCAGGATGCTGTGGCCGTATTGGGGTGAGCAGGACCCTGCCCTGCACCCCACACGTGCTGCATCAGCGCGTCTCTGCTGTTGGATTCTGCCCCCATCTCCCCCTACTTTGGCCTTTATGGATTACTGGTGAAACTCACTTGTACAGTTTGGATGTTTGATAGATAAAGCACGTATGGAAAAAAAAAAAAAGGAAAAAAATATAAATACAGAAATCTCAACACTGTGCATTCAGTGTCTTTTCTTTCTAGCTTAAAAGAAGGAAGGTAAATAATGTCAAGTCAATGAATATCAGATATATTTTTTGACTGTACATTACAGTGAAGTGTAATCTTTTTTTTACAACTGCGAGTCCATCTTATTTATTCTTGTAAATGTTCCCAGACAATGTTTGTAATATGGGCTGTGTTGCAAATCCATAAAATAAATCTGTGATCTGAGATTAATGTTTTACTAAGAGACTCTTGTGCTCGTGCCTTTTCTTTGCACACGCAGGGGACAATATATTGCGAGCAGCACTATTAGAAACAGCGGGGTGGTGGCACGGGGAAGCAGGAGATAGCTTCTTGTCACATTGATGGGCAGCTGGCTTTATTTCACGAGCGCCGTTCAGAAGTGGCTCAACAGCAGCAAAGAGAATGCACCCAACATTTCAATCTAGCTGCAGCTTTTGAGGCAGCCCTCTCAGAAAGCCAATGTGCGTCTGCTGAGTGCTTTTAAAAACTACAGTCTTAGAAGTGCAACTCAGAACTGAACACGTTCTTTCAATGTTTTCCATCTAACAGGTATTTTACTGCCTTGTTTCCTTGGTGTTCAAGTGCTGCATTGCTAATGTTGATATTGCTAACGTTAAACACATCTTTCTGGTGCTTTCTATAGGCGGGTATTTTGTGTGCAGGTGTTGCGTGCCAAACTTGAATGCAGGATGAGATGTCGGTAGCAAATGTTTTCACACATCCACCAGCAGGCTGCCGTGCCCATTCATCACAGCCACGTGGCTGTGCTTGGCTTCCAAGGCAGTCTGTGAAAGCAGGAGGCTGCAGGCAAGGAAGTAGACAGGGATCCTCTACACCAAAGACCACTTTATTCCCTCAATGCAAGCACAGGTGCGTTGAGATTCACAGCTTAGCGCCAGGAGAGCTGTGTCTTGCTACACTCATACAACCCAAGTGGTAAGAACTAATTTGTTTTACATTGTTAATTAGCCATACTAAAAATAAACTAGACGGATGATGTGGCTCCTGTCTTTCTTAAGGCAGGGTAAATCTACCTTGGAAGCATATTCCTTTCTCTGTGTGTGTTGTCTTTTGAAAATACTTAGCTTTTTTCATTGATACAAAGAAAACCCCACAGCACTACGCTGGGTATCTGAGTTTGGCTTAAACACAGCGTTTGCTCACACATTTCCTTTTGTTCTGGGTAGGTAGACAGGAGGCAGAAGTTGATGCCAAAGCAAACTCCTCACCACAGTGTTGCACCTGGCACGTGCAAGGTGTGAACCCACAGTGATGTCATCCAGCTCCATCACTGCCTTCGAGGACAGCTGCTCTTATTTGCAAAGGTTAAACCTTCAAACACCACACTGTGCTGATACGCAGGTATCACTTAAAAGCAAAAATAGGATTGGTCTTATTAAGACATAACTGTCCATGTGACATCCGAGTCTAGAGAGGGGATGGAGAGGATGACCTGGATGGGGAGAAAAAGACCTCTCCAGAAGGTGAATTCAGCTTGGACAGCCAGGAGGCTGTCTTCTGGATGTGCCTGTTTTCTCCACTGATAAAGTTAGCTTGATGAGCAGTACCAACATGGACCATTGTGAGATGTCTGTTGTTAGAGGACATGCATCCTCCACATTCTGCATATCAACATGGAAATTATGCCGTATAATGGCATAGAGGAGGAACAGATTTAATTCTTCATGTCTGTTCTTGGAAATTAATAATCTAAGCCATCTGAGGTGGCCATTGGAGGTCCTCCCTCTTTGATCAAGTTCAACATTTGAAAATGATGAAAATATAATAAATAATATTTTTAAGGGGAAAAAAAAACCACTGTTCTGTATCAATTTTACTTTTGCACAAAATTGGCATACGTTTTTTCTTGTGTTTTGTTTAGCTTTTGTCTTGTGAGTCATCTGTGTGTGTGTTTAGGAGGATGTCATATTTCTTGCAGAGGATGTTTATAACTGGCTTGTAAAAGTTTATCCATTAAGTGTTAATGTACGGTCAATCAATAGCTAAGAGCATTTATGGGACAGGTCAGTGGGGTTACTTAAAAGTCTGTAACATTCAGTAATGTGTTTATAAACACCTGTAATGTACTCCTTATGCCAGAAGCAATACAATATTTAGTAGTCTTTTATTAATATAATACCCTGTAAATGATATACTTGTAAGATAAGCTGCAACCAGATGGATTTTTCAGCACTGTGGTGAAATAGCTTTTTTTTATTGCATATAAAAATGGTTCCCTCTAAAACATTTGTGAAAGGAAATCTGGCTTGCATAGGGGAATGAATGAAATATGCAGAACCTTTGGAAATGGTTAGAGCCAGAATTTGCTAACCATGATTCTCTCTGTATTCTCACATGTAGGATACTAGGAATGGCTTAGAGCAGCTCTCAGCTCCACTGTGGACTGTGGGCATCTCAGGAAAGTTATTTTGTTTTCTTCCAGCTGTGTGATGCAAGGTTTGAACAGCATTAGGAGATAGTCCATTGATGCTACCAGTCTCACAGGATGTCTTTGATACTGGCAAATTATATAGGAAAGGTGCCAGCAGTGGGTGCGTTTGTAATGGTCTTCTCTGATACAGTACCTCAGTGTGATATCACAAATGAGAAGTGATACCCACAGGGATCTTTCTTCCAAGTGATGTTTCGATTTGTGTCTGATCTGATTTAGGTTCCTTCCAACCCTAGGATCCATAGAATCATAGAGTCACCAAGGTTGGAAAAGACCTACAAGGTCATCCAGTCCAAACATCTATCACCAATTCTTCCCACTAGAAGCTCATGCAGGGATTCTAACCTAATGTTGAGTGTGCCAAGGGCACGTAAAGCACAGGTCCCCTTTAGGACTTTATGCTCATTTGTACATCTTCCATGCAAACATGACTGTTCCAACAGCAGAGCAGGGAAGTGATGGTGTGCATGTGTGTGTTTCTTCTGTCTGCCAGCTCATCCTGCTGCTGGAAGCTGAGCACAACTAATCTGCTACAACAGGAGCTACTGGAAGGCTTTATTGGCAGTGTTTGTGCCACGGCTGCTGATGGAAAGGTCAAAGAATGAAAATGATTGTCTACACTGGTGCCATAGGAACTATCTTGCAAAAATAAAAAATAAAAAATAAAAAAATAAAATTAAAAAAAGTATAACAAAGATGGGGTGAGCAGCCCCAGCTCCCTGTTATTAGCAGCCAGTCCCAGTGCATACATATCACAAGAAGCATCACAATTTGCAATAGCTGTTCCTGTGCTGGCTGTGGTTTGGAGGACAGCTGACCTGTGTCAATAGCAGAAGCCAAAGTAGGTCATTAAGTTTCATTTCTGCTTTGTGCCTTCACAAAATTGCTTGTTATATGTAGAAATGAAGTTTGTCGTTAGGGATGTAGATTATAGCGTACTCCACACCGATGGAAGCACCTTCGTGTTTGCAGACAGAGGCTGTGCTTAAGAAACAACAGGTTACAGTATTCTGTGGTATCTGAGGGAATTTACTGCTTTTGGCCACAGAGGTCCTTCCTACATACCTCGAACCTTTGGCACAGAACTGAGACCCATTGCTTCAGTCTTGTGCTGCTCAGGGACGTTTTGTATCCAGGTACAAATAATTCATTGGTTCACTATTCATTTTCAGTAGCATTTTACACCAAAGTCTAAAGCGTGCACACATTTGTAATGGACAGAGCAAGGGTCCCACCTTCCTGATAATTTCCAGTGCTTATCAGGGCTACAACAGTTTCCATACCCTACTCTCTGGGTCTATGGGAGAGAACTGTGATTTGCATTGCCTCTGACCCTGCCCACTGCTCCAGATGTTTGCTAGGGGTGGGCCTGGGGCCCTTCCCATCAACTGATGCGCAGTGCCCAACACAAACAGACTTTCTTCCTCACCTTGTTAAGCAAAATAGCTTCAAAAATATCAAGCAGTGAGAAAGCATGAAGTCAAGGCTGATTTCTGGCTGTAAGCATGCAAATAATTCTCACTGGCAGACTCCTACTGCTGCTGTTGCTTACATGAATCAGCTCTGCAAGTTTGGAGACTAATTTTGGAAACTGCAGGTTGGGAGTGATAAGTCCAGGTTACAAAGGCACTCCAACTGTGTGTGTGTGTGTGTGTGTGAAAATGAAAAGCAGATGCAGCTTGCTGAAAGAGAATGGATCCCCATCCATCCCAGACACTGTAGCAGCTCTTGGTCTGAAAGCATGTGGGATGAGGTCAGAATTTGGTACACATCAGTCCGTGGAAATTACTGTCATTGTCTCAGTGCTTCTTCATCGTCCACTTTTAAAACAGGAATCCCACTGAGGACTCAGCACGAAGCTGCGTGAGCAGTGGCAAGTCTTTGTATGCAGGGTGCAGGGAGAGACAGAAGGGAATGTTTTGTTCTGGAAATGTGAGTGCAGTTGTAAGATCACTCAGGATGCAAATACACACAATTTTTTTGTGCTTCCATGGAGTTTAGAAAAGCGTGTGGGCTTAGAAGTTATCAGTCCCACACGCGGCTCTGAGGAAGCGATAAGAACACAGCACACCCTCTGTGCCCAGGGGTGACCTTTTAAAAGAAATTGCAGATTTAACTTTATTTTTTTTTAATGAATTCACATGGAGTGCAAAGATCAAAATGTAACGTTTTCCTAATGCTTTCCATGCAGTTTTAAGTTACTTAAGCACTGAAATCATTCTTAGCTGCTTTATCCTATTCTTGTTTATTGCTCTACATTGGGAAGCAATTTGCTTTGGTTACCAGGGCTGCCCCCAGCCCACCTATCTGCCTCACTGATGGATAAGGCAACACTGCTGCATAGGACACCCCACTAGCTTAGCTCTCTTGAAAGGGGGAATCATGCTCACTTGGATACAATATCATTCGAGTGTTCCTGGCCTTATGCACTGTCACTTTTGGGAAATCCAGGATGATTTTTCTCCCAAGTTTAACTTTTGTGACTAACAAATCTTGTGTCAGTCACATATATAACTTTTTACAGGGCATACGTATATATACATAGCTTGTAAAGTCTACTTATATAAATATGTATATATGTATGTATAGAAGCTTGTGTGAATATCTAGATACGTAAATAGCTTTCATGGTACTTCCTGTAGGGTTATCCAACAAAGCTAAAGATGTGTGTGTTATCCTGGGAAGCGTTAGCCATGATGGATGTGTGCTGGAAGGAACCCTGTCAACAGAGACACGGGGTGATGTTGCTGCTGTCATCGCAAAGGCCACAATTTCATGGTTTTGGAATTTTCTCTCAAACCTTTCCAAACTTCCCTGTGTGTGCTGACACCTTTGATTCCCTTTGCAAGCACTGTGAGGATGTGGCTCATCAGGTGACAGCGGTTCTATTTTTCTTACAACCTCACTTCCCTGTTCACTATGGGAAATTACAGAGACCAAACCCAAAACCCTTTCCTATTTTTGCTCTACCGGTGCTCATCGCCCCAGCATTTCCAGCAGGCCTCCCTGGGTCAGTGCTTGGCCTAAATTTGTGTCCCTCCTTTTGGAGCAGCATGTGCACGAGCAGGAGGGGCTGTTTGTTTGCAGCACTGTGTGCACTGCATGCAGAGAAGCACAGGAGGCGACCGGCTGGTAAACAGAATGTAAATTTCTGAAAGCTCTCTTAAACCTGTTCAAATCTCTGTGCTGTGTAGATAAGGCCGAGCTGTTGTATGAGCTGACACAGTAGGAACAAACTTCTGGCGTACGTGCAGCAGTCACAGCAGTGGAAATTGTAAAGCACCTTTTTTTTTCTTTTTTTTTAATCAAGGTAGCAGCAAGTTTGAAAGGATGATTTGTGTGGTGTGTTTGCAGTAACACAGAAAAAATCAAGAGGGTTAGGAAGGGAGGGGAGGAATCTGAGCAAGCGGGAACAGTCTGATCTAATCAATCTGGGTGCCTCAAATGTCATCACTACTTTACTTCAATTACCTTCCAGTCTCAAGTTATTTCAGATTTTAATGTTCTTTAAATGAGCAAAACCCCACTCTTCCCCGATGCAATTCTTCCTTCAAGGAAGTATTAACCTAAAATTGGTGCCTAAACTGACCTTTAGCTTTCTCCTGGAGATAAAAAAGTACAATGAGCTGGAAGCTGACAAATCTGCTTTTCTGCACTGGGACGTCTTTGGGTTGGTACGAGCACATCACAGCAGGCAGCTTGGGGTTCTGCCAAACCACATTGCTATAAGGGCTTTGTTTTCCTTGGCTCCACAGCTAGATAGGAGTCTAACAGACATAAAAACTTCAGAGATGCTGACTTCTACCCAAAGCTGAACGTGAGTGCATTTTAGCAGTGTGACTGCATTAGGTTTAAAACATTCTGCAGCAAAGACATGCACAGAGCAAATGTCCCCACATGTGTGATGGTGCGTGACGTAGAAAAAACATCAAGGTAAAGTGCATTATTCGATGGCTTTAGTCCTAAAACAAAATACAGGGATGTTCTCAGAAGATGGAAAGAGCAGTACAGAAACTGGAAATGCTACTGAAATAGTGAGAATCAGGAAAGAAAGAGTGAAAGACTCAGAGCAACTCCGTCAAGAACTGTAGTCCACAAGCAACTCCTCCATAGAGAAGATCCCCTTACCCTACTGAACACAGAGCAGACAAAAAGAACTTTCCTCCTTTAATTCCACCTTTGTGGTCCACCTGGCTGTTGTGTCAACATCTGCTGTTGATGGAGAGCAAAGCTGTACCAATGCTACCTGCTTCATGAGAGTAAAGTGGTCTAGGAAGCATGGATGCTCCTCAAGACGGAAAAGATAAAGGTGCAAGAACAAGCTGTCACTGAGTGCCGTAAGGTGAGCTGCAGGGGTAGACGACCAGTGTGAATGAGCTGGGAGCCTACGTCCTCTGGGGATGGGGCACCCACACTTCTCTGGGCAGCAGTGCCAGGGCCTCACCGCCCTCTGGGGAAAGAAATTTCTCTTTGAGTGAAACCTAAATTTCCCTTTGTGTTGCTTAAAACTGTCTGTGTGCTGCTGCACAAAGCCACGGGCACACCTAACCTGCTC
>JAPSGF010000017.1:4453712-4507854 GCA_035772895.1 Perdix hodgsoniae | reverse complement strand
GTTTCACAGCAGTGCTAGCAAATAAATGCTATCCTGGGTCTTTTTCACCAAGAAGTGGAGGGGCAGTGCTCAGCAAGAAGGGATCCCCGTCTTGGTGGGGAAGGAGCTGCACGGCTTCTCTGTTCCTCTCGTCTCCTTAATCTCTCTTCCCGCCCCTCCTCTGCACCTTCCAGGATTTCCCTTACATCCTAACGTAATCTGTTCCCTTTTGGGGTGACTTTAACGTGCCTTGGGTGGAGAGCCATGAACATCTGTCATGTTGTTGGCATGTTCCTATTGGAGGGTGTTCTCCTACTCAGGGTATGGACTTGAATATTAACTTCTGCCTCCGTCACGTCAGTTGCTAGTCATTAGTTCTCCTGCCTTCTTTGTGGGTTGGTTGGGGGGTGAATGCTTTCTTTTCTACCCCCTTTTCTGGCCATTGTACTTGTGGAAGGAAGCCTTTGTTAGTCTTCATGTCCTTTGCCAAAGCCGCTTCCAGGTGTGCTTTGGGGAGCGTTGGCGGCCAAGGGGCTTTTCTGCAGGGCTGCTTTCCGGCTGGTCGCTCCTCCCGTGCCCTGGTGCCTCGGCTTGTTCCTCCCCGAGGGCAGGACTTTGCGCTTCCCCTTGCTGCAGTCCTTGAGATTCCCCTCAAGCCGTTTCTCCAGCCCACCCGGATCCCTCTGGATGGCTGCACGGCCTTCTGCTGCATAGAATCATAGAATCATAGAATTACTCAGGTTGGGAGGGACCTCAAAGATCGTCAAGTCCAAACACAGCCTAACCGTAGTACCCTAACTGCAACAACCCTCCGCTACATCCTGTCTCTGAGCACCACATCCAAACGGCTCTTAAACACATCCAGGGATGGTGACTCAACCACCTCCCTGGGGAGCCTATTCCAGTGTTTAACAACCCTTTCTGTAACAAAGTGTTTTCTAACGTCCAACCTAAACTTGCCTTGGCGCAACTTGAAGCCATTTCCCCTCATCTTGTCACCTGTCACCACTGAGAAGAGACCTACTCTGCTCTCACTGTAAACACCTTTCAGGTACTGGAAGAGAGCAATAAGGTCTCCCCTCAGCCTCCTCTTCCCCAGACTAAGCAGCCCCAGCTCCCTCAGCCTCTCCTCATAGGGCTGATTTTCCAAGCCCTTCACTAGCCTCACTGCCCTTCTCTGGACCTGCCCCAGCACCTCCATGTCCTTCTTGTACTGAGGGGCACAAAACTGAATGGAGTACTCGAGGTGAGGCCTCACCAGTGCTGAATACAGAAGCATGATGACTTCCCTAGTCCTGCTCACCACACCGTTCCTGATCCAAGCCAGGATACCATTGGCCTTCTTGGCCACCTGGGCACACTGCTGGCTCATGTTCAGCCGACTGTCCATCAGTACACCAAGGTCCCTTTCCATCAGGCAGCTTTCCAGCCACTCCTCCCAAGCCTGTAGGGTTGCCTGGGGTTGTTGTGACCAAAATGCAGGACCCGACACTTGGCCCTACTGAAACTCATGCCATTAACTTTGGCCCATCGTTCCAGTCTATCCAGGTCTCTCTGTAGTGCCCTTCTCCCCTCAGGCAGATCAACACTCCCTCCCAGCTTGGTGTCGTCTGCAAGCTTACTGAGGGTGCTCTCAATCCCATCGTCAAGATCATCAACGAAGATATTAAATAGAAGCGGCCCCAGCACTGAGCCTTGGGGGACACCGCCCGTGACCAGCCGCCAACTGGATTCAACTCCACTGACCACAACTCTTTGGGCCCAGACATCCAGCCAGTGCTTCACCCAGCAGAACGTACCCCCATCCAGACCATTGGCAGCCAGTTTCTCCACGAGGATGTTGTGGGGGAAAGTGTCAAAGGCCTTTCTGAAGTCCAGGTAGATCACATCAACAGCCTGATCCTCATCCACTAAGCGGGTCACCTTGTCGTAGAATGAGATCAGGTTTGTCAGACAGGATCTACCGTTAATAAACCCATGCTGACTGGGCCTGATCCCCTGATTGACCTTTAGTTGGTCCATGATGGTTCCCAAGATTATCCGTTCCATGACCTTCCCTGGCACCGAGTTGAGACTGATAGGCCTGTAGCTACCAGGATCATCTTTTCGGCCCTTGTTGAAGAAGGGCATCACAGGGTGGTCCTGTGTGGAGCCAGGAGTTGGACTCGGTGATCTTTGTGGGTCATTTCCAACTCGGGATATTGTGTGTGTGTGATTGTGTGATCTGCCACTTTCCAATCCACCGGGACATCCCCGGTTAGCCAGGATTACCGAAAGATGATGGAGAGTGGCTTGGCCAACTCATCAGCCTCTCCTCCCAGTCTGGGATCCTCTGCGGCCGTGTGAGGGTCGTGTAGAGACTGAATGCCTGCATGGGCAGGTGTCATGGTGTTAACTAGATCAATGTATGCCCGTGACAGGGTTCAGTAGGCCCCTGCCCCCCATCTCCCTCCAGCCCCACAGATTTGTAAAGAAGACAGGCGGGAAAAAAAAAACAGTGGCAACTATCTATGGAGGAAAATTTATTTTACTAACTGTGATATTGGAAGATAAAATAACACAATATAATACAATCTAAATTAAATTTAGACTAATAAATCCAATAAGATAGGAAAGAGAGAGTTCCTGAGATCGAGTCAAACCTGAAAAGCTTGGAACAGCTAGGAAAGGCATCCTCCAGCACCCACTGCAAGGGAGTAAGAGACCTCCTCACCCTGAAGGGTCAGATCCCATGACTTCCGTCATGTGCAGGGATAGGTACCTGGAATTGGAGCATTAACACTTTAGTTCCAGTACACTACACGATGTGCTGATGTGGAATACTGAAAAAGTTTTGGGCCCCTCGCTACAGGACAGACATTGTGGCCCTGGAGTGTGTCCAGAGAAGGGCAAGGAAACTGGTGAGGGGTCTGGAGCACCGGTCCTGTGAGGAGCGGCTGAGGGAGCTGGGATGGTTTGGTCTGGAGAGGAGTAGGCTGAGAGGAGACCTCAGTGCACTCTGCAGCTTCCTGAGGGGAGGCTGTGGTGAGGAGGGGTCTGGCCTCTTCTCCCAGGCCACAAACAGGACCCGGGGAAACGGCCGCAAGTTGTACCAGAGGAGGTTTAGGTTAGACTTAAGGAAGAACTCTTCCTTTCAGAGAGTGGTCAGGCACTGCAATGGCTGCCCAGGGAGGTGGTGGAGCCGCCGTCCCTGGCAGTGTTCAAGAGGCGTTTGGATGAGGAGCTGTGAGATCTGGTTTAGTGCTTGTGGTAGCAGTGGTGATGTGAAGATGGCTGGACTAGATGTTCTTATAGGTTGTTTCTAACCTTGTGATTCTATGATTCTATGAGGACTGCTGGGCTGTCCTGGTGACTTCTGAGTATGGCAGCTAGAAGTGCTGCAGCTGTGGAGGTAGGGCAGCCATTTGAAGGTGGTACTGAATAGAAGCACGTGTATTTATCTAATTGTGGATAATTTAAAACATAGAGGCACAGTATCTAATTGGACAGGAGGTAAGATGGAGGCTGTCCTGGTGCGCCACAGCATCTCATACCACTCTTTGTGCATGCCTGATGCCACTGATGCTGCTGTCACTGAAGCACTCTGCATTCCCCAGCCCCTTCAGTCACATCAGGAGAGAAGGAGATGCTAACAGTGAACTAATCAATGCTAACAACAGAACTGCTGCCTCCAGGCAAAGTTTTGCTAGCTACAGTTTTGCTCCTTTCAACTCAATGTACTGATTAAACAATGTCCAAAGCAGAAAATGGCTTGGTTTTATTTTTAAAGAATATTAGCAATAGTACTTTATAAATCCAGCAGTTTTTGTTTGGCTTCCTCCATGAGATGCAGTTGCCAAGAGTTGCTCAAATCCTGTCCCAGCTTCATGTTCCCCACAGCACGAGTGCTAAGAAATAAAACCCTCCTGCCATCATCTGCCTGATTTCTGTTTGAATACACTTCCAATTGCAAGTGTGAGTAGCAGTTGGAAATGGGAACATTGGTTAGCTTTAAAACTTGCTGGCTTACAGCTTAGCCTGGCTTCTATCACACATGGTCAGGTAATGAGCTGATTCCACTAGAAAATATGGGGTCCCACATCTGCACTGGGAGGGGTCTGCTGAGCCTCCTGTCCTATAGGAATCTTTTTTCATTTTCTGCTGATATTAATTTGCTCTGCTTGGTTAGAAATGTTAGACTCTGCACAACCTTGTTTTTGCTTTTGTTGCTCCTTTCTCCCAACTCTTCATCACACACGAAAGGACTCATGGGAAAAGCCATTAGGCTGTCATTCTGAACAGTCTTTATATCCAGATGCTAATGATGGGAATTTTAGCATTATATGGGTTGGTGGGTAAGCAAGAATGATGTTTCAGCACTATTCTTTGTTTTAAATCATTGCAAGCCTTCTGAAATGCCTGTTTTCCAAATCGTGTCTCCTTTTGGTGTTGATGTGTGAGCATTAGGAAGGGAAAGCACTGGTGAAAATCAATTTTGAAAATCAAACAAAGGTTTCTGCCATTCATGTTACTGAAAACCCAGGTTACTTTCCTTCTATTAATTCTGTAAGTGTATAGCTACCTATTACCTCGGAATGCAGTGCCTGCAATGGAGTTTTATAGACCTTTGGCCCCATCGCTATAAAAATCTTCCATGTTTTTGCCAAATCTCCCTCAGAAAGATTACTTTTGCTTTGAAGATGCCAATAAAGGAAATTGCTTTCACAAGGAAAAAGCTGGGAAGACAACCCTAGACCCTTCATTTGGCTTCCCTCCAAACTTAAATGTATTGAAACTGATGAGCAATCCTAAATATTTGATAAAACATATCATGGTCTGGACAGCAAGATCTCTTGGGGCAGTGCTTCATCATGTCCCAGTGCCCCCTCACCATTCTGCAGCTCTTGAGCAAAAGCTACAATAAAAAAAAAAATAAAACAGCAAAATTCACCCAAGCACCTGAGCTCGGTTGTGTTTGGCAGTGGGTGGTGGCTGGCTGGCAGTGGGCAGGGGTTGAGTCAGCCTGCTGTTGGTTGGTAAAGATCCCAGATGGTGAGGGGCAAGCCTGGACCTCGTCTCTGGTGGCCTTGTGCCACTGTGCTGGCAATGGAACGAGGACTGTTCTGTTTCCTCTTTTTTTCTTTTTTTTTTTCCTTTTTTTTTTTTCCTGTTTTTTTATTACCTCAAATTCCTTTTGTGCAATCTTAAGGGTGAGACACATCAGCGAACACCTGGAGAGTGCTGCCTCATGGCATAAACCTAGAAAGAGGGATAGACTGTGGTTTGTAGCCTTTCTGCTCAAAGGGACACACTGGAACAACAACAAAGCAGGATTTTGGTTTAAGGTACAAAAAAAAAGAGCAAACTTGGAAAGTGAGTATGAGTTCTGTGATTAGCTGAAAAATGAGGCTGTGCAAATGAACAAGCTCACTTGTGCTTTTTGCCCAGATTTCCTTCATGGATCTGAGAGCTTGAACCAACATCGTTAGCCCTGTGCAGAGTGAGAAGTGACACAGAATGCAGCACCTCTGTTCTTCCTCTTGCTGCTATTCCTGTTATGTTTTCAGCCCATACCTTACATTAGGCAGGCAGGTGACAGTGTGGGAGTGTTTCCATGGGCATTTGATTGAATTTAAGGGAATTCTGACCTCCTCTGACAGCAGCCCATGGTCAGTCTGATAAATCACCCAAACATTGTCTCAGTGCTATGAGTATATGGGTGAGCACGGACTCACTGCTGCACATATAAAGGCATTTTGGCCTAACATCAGGCAGTGAAAAGTGGCCCTGAAATGGCTTGTGTCTGCATGGAAGGGGCATCAGAGCTGGGCTGGGATGGCTGAGATTAGGTACACACAGTGCAGGGAGAGAGGGGAATCTGGGCAGGAGAATGGGGAAGGTTTGCTGCGGGAAGCAGTCTGACACAGCAAAGTATTAGTCCTGCTCTGTGTCTCTCCAACTTTATGTTTGTGTGAGAAATAATAATCCTACCCCTCCTCTGCTCTGAGGATTGGGACATACTGAATAGTACTGTTTCTCACCAATGAAGTCGCTTGATTTTTTTCAACATTTTTTAGTTTACCTTTTATTTTGGAAATGTTTGAATATGATGGATGGCTTGATATTTTAGAATGTTTGGCTGCTATTTGACCACGGGAAACATTCTGTGAGCAGTGCTCTGTAAGAAGGCAGAGGGACTGATTATACCAGCAAGTGTTCCACTGCCTGGATATAGGAGTGAGCAGTGGATATAGCAGTGAGGTCTGGATGCCCACTAATACATCCAGCATCAAACAGACGTACCTCCATTCCTTATGTGAATTACTGCATATAAGCAGGCAGCTCCTGTCCTGTCTCCTTACAACCACTGTGCTGGAGGCTCCAGGTGCATGAAGCCATCTAGGGCCATGCTGAGAGCAGCTGGGCCCTGCAGCTCTCAAGGCTTCAGATAAGAGGAAGGGGCTGCAGGAAATGCTGAGCCCAAAGCAGCAGGCTGCAGTTTAAAGTAAGATCCTTGAGTTCACTGAGTTTGTGAAGTCCTTCAGCCTGGACCTCTTTTCTGTTAAAGCTGGTCTAATCTAACCAAGAGATCTGGTGTCCTGGAAAGTATTTAGGAAAAAGTGAATACCTACGCATGCATATGGGATGGGCTGTTTCCCTCCATCCATCTAAAGCAGATCACAGACTAATTTAGGTCAAAAAGGGACTTCTGGAAACCTCTCGCCCCACTTCCATGTTAAAGCTGTGCCGGTTTCGAGATTTAGATCAGATTGCTGCAGACCTCATCCCATCCACTTCTGAATATCTCCACAATGGAGAAGTTACAGGTTCTTTGGGATAAGTTCCAGTCATGCCCTTCTGCTGTAAGTATTCTATGTCCCATGAGTTTCCTCTTGCAAGCCGTGACTGTTGCTTCTTGCTCTTTCTCTGTGTACCTCTGAGAAAAACCTCTCTCCATCTTCTCTATAACCTCCCTTTAGATTCTCTATCGCTTTTAAATAGATCTGTATAAATGCTTTGTTTTATTGTGGCGTTCATTCTTGGTGTTTGGCTTTCCTTACCTTATCACCTTCAAATTCTGTTCTTAGCCCTTGTTATGCCAAAGTTGATATCTTGATTGGACATGCAGAAATATCTGCATCCCCTTGACTTCATGGATCTGTAGTTATCTGCTTGATGATATTGTGTGGAGCTGCGGGGCTCTGCCCTTGGGGAGCTCTCCTAGAGCTGCACCCTTGATTGTGCATTCATCAGATCCTGTGTCCTTCTGGTCCAGAGCACAGTCACCCACTTTTGAGGTCAGCTCAATCAAATCACTACTATTCAAGGTTTCAGAATGCAGGGGCAAAGTTCTCTTTTGTTATCATATTCTTCAGTGATAATGGCTATACCTTGGTTTTCCTTGTAGTTATCAAGATGCTTTTCTGTATGCATCAAAGCAATAATAATTTGCCTTGTCTTCCTTGAGTAATGATTTTGTCTTGTACTTTTTTCAGTTACATTTATCTTCAAGGCATTGATTTCATTCCTTTTTAAATTTTTTAAAGTTCTTTCTCCTTGGACTTATTTTGTGGTGATTCTGAACAAATTATACTAGCTTTGCAATTATTTCAAATAGACACTACTTTTACATGTAGTACAAAAAGAAAAAAAAAAAGAAAAAAGGTAAAAACCTGAGGCTAAACTATTCTACAGGTAACTTTCCATGCACCCTCAGAAGGTTTTTTTGAAATAAATACCGATCTGTTAATAGTTTCAGTGAATATATTAACTGTAGTAATTGATTGTTTCCTTGTTCTGTGAAAAGTGTTTAATGCATATTGAATTTAGTGGTATTTAAGAGTATGTGATATAAAAGGATTACGTGATTTGTCACAAAGCTTGTCCAAAGCTCTGCTATGAAGATACAAGTCTAGATGCAATAGAAAAATTGGTGGCCTGAAGTGAAATGTTTGAAATGCTCAATTTTCTGCTGTCCTCAGTCACCCTGTGTGGCCATGGAGGGGGTGAGCCCCGATGGACTGATGTTTACAGCTCCCGTGCTGAGCTTTGAGCCATGTGGTGTTGGCATGCTCAGCCCAGCAGCCACAGGCAGCTGGTAGAAGGGTTTGGTGTGAAACCTGAAGGACTCCTCCAAAGGGAGGATTGATCAATCACGGCTCAATCGCTTGGAAATGCGGTGCAAATTCCCAGCCATCCTGTGTACCAACCCTCAAAGGGCACACTCACAGCTGGGGCTCTCCCTTACCTGTCATGGGAGATGGGTGGGGGTTGCCCAGCCCCTCTCCATGCAGGATGTAGAGGCTCAGAGAGTATGCATACACAAGGGAACCTTACTGTAGATCAGATGGTCACATTTAATTTTCCCACATTCTAAAGCAGAGGATTGAGCCAGCAATTTAGTTTGGTGTGACTCTGGAAATTGTGCCTAGCTCTGTATGCAGCTGATCAAGGCCAAGCAGAAGGGTTGCAGTGAAAGAAGGAAGGAGTGCTTCTGTGTGCATGGATTTGCTGAGCAGCTGGTGAGTTTGCATTTGATTCTTTAGAGCAGCAAATTTGCATTCATACCATACAGCCGACTGTGCATTAAGTCAGTCTCTACAATCAGTGGAATAATTTATTTACACAGGTTTGGTTTCCAGGAGCGTGTAGCGATGCAAATGCAACCAGATTTGATGGGGACTGGAGCCATGCTGACTACTTAGATGCAATGGGCTACACAGATTGTCAGGGTAGTGACCTTAGCTACGTGCTGTCAGCATAAGACCATAGCTCACCTCTGGGACTCAGGGCTGAGTGGCCTGGAGGCTGTGTGGGGTTGCAAGAGACGTCCTGGACCTTGAGAATGGTTCACAGCATCTACACAGCTCTAATCAGGAGCTATAGCAGAAACAAGGGGCTGTCACACACTGTTCTGTGCTGCTGTGACCTCAGCTTGAGCACTGTGTGCTGTTTTGGGGACCACAATATAAGAAGGTCGTAAAACTATTAGAGGGCATCCAAAGGAGGGCTCCAAAGGTGGGGAAGGGTCTGAGGACAAAGGTGTGTGAAAAGCAGCTGAGGTCCTTCTGCCCAAGGCCCGGCCAACTTGCATGTTGGCTGTGGAGCTCTGTCCAGGTGGCTGTGGTGGTTCCTGCAGCTGCAGAGGCTGCCAGGGGGATGAAGGCCGCGGCTCCTCAGCCTTCTGTGCTCAGCACTGAGCAAAGGCCCCGAGGCAGACCCTCAAGTACCCAGATGGAGAAGCATGGACTGGTTTTGTTTGTTTTAAAATTGCTTAGTTTTGTTGGTGTTTTTATTTATTTATTTGTTTGTTTATTTATTTCAATTTTTAAGGACGGGGCAGCCTTGGCTCTGTGTACAGACTGGGGGACAAGAGGCTGGAGAGCAGCCCCACAGAAAGAGATCTGGGGGTTCTGGCTGGTGACAAGT
This sequence comes from Perdix hodgsoniae, assembly GCA_035772895.1. NCBI lineage: Eukaryota > Metazoa > Chordata > Aves > Galliformes > Phasianidae > Perdix > Perdix hodgsoniae. Next base: position 4,498,467 of record JAPSGF010000017.1, on the reverse strand, counting down.
TGTCCATGAGTCACAGTGTGCCCTGAAAGCCAGAAGGGCCAGCCATCCCCTGGGGTGCATCAGGTCCAGTGCTGCCAGCTGGGCAAAGGAAGGGGTTGTCCTGCTGTGCTCTGCCTGCTGCGGCCTCACTTGTTTGGTGAGGCTGACAGCTGTACTGGAGAATGTTCCCAGGTTCTTTTTTTTTTTCTTTCTTTCTTTTTTTTTTAATCTCCTTCATTACTTTGTTCTTTCTTCTCATTTATGCTTTATGTAATGGTTCTAAATGTTTCGTTGTTAGATCTGTTTAAACATAGGTTTGCACAGTGCAACCTGATGACCACAAAATCCTATCATTTGAGATGTAATGTTCACTGTAATAATAGCTACATCATGTAACTTGTGACAGTGATGGTCCTAGCTGTCATATTAGGAGAGACACAAAATGTGACAAGCACCGTGTTTTAATTCTGTTAAAAAAAAAAAAAAAAAAAGCTTTAAAAAGTGTATGTCATGAATTCACATCATATCCATTTGAGAAATTCAGCAGAATTAGCAGTGAGAGCAATTAACCCATTCATACCTAGAAATTAGGTATTTAAAAGAAAGTGTATGCTTGTTCTTCAGGCTATCTACCTAGGCCTCAGAGAAGCTAACATACCACTTCCTTTGCTGAAGTACGGTCATCATGTCCAAAAAGAGCCCAGCTGTGGAGGTTAAGTATACTTTCAGTATAAAATGAACAAAGTCAAAATCTGACTAATTAAAGAAACTGCTGTAAGTCCATCCTCATACGTAGCACTGCTGCAAAATGCAGCCTGCTTTCACCCTGACTGGAAATAAGCACACATGGACTCACTTGGCATGGGTTCCTGCATGCACCAAAAATGAGAGAGAAACAGAAGCTCCACAGGGACTCAGAGTTCGCTAATTTGCTTTACATTTCAGATGTTCTGATACCATGGTGATGGGCAACAGTAGAAAGGCCTAAAATAGAGTATAAGTGTTTTCAACAGCTTTCTCTTACTAAGTGCACTTCATACTATCATGAGAAAGTCCTCTTGATTTTTTTCCTCTTTCTCCCACTTCAAGTAAATTGTCTAGTACCTAAAAGGTCATTTTGAAGAACTTTGCTTTTCTATAAATTACCGGATTTTGTAAAAACACTGAATATAAGTGACAATCTCTTGTCTGACTGTATTTAGTGTCTTACTTTCAGACTTCTAAGAGAGAGCCTTTAACCATTCTCTCAAAAGAAAAAGGATGAGGGAGAGAGAAAATACCGCGCTGCATTTTCCTTCTGAATTTTCTGTTTCTTGAAGAAGAAAGGAATGACTATCCCGGAATAATTAGTGTAATGATAATAAAGAAGACTGCAAAAAAGGCTTATCTTCTAAAAAACATGTTTGTTTTTTCTTTCTGCAAAGAGTGGTTTAAATGGCACCCTGTCTGCTGTGTGAAGCTTCTTGATAGAGCTGCATTTGAATAAAAAGCGGCAGTTTTGTGGGATTTTGCTGATCTTGTAATTACTTTTCCCCGGCCTTCTGGAGCTAATCGGATGCCTGACTTCAATAATTTTGAAGGTATTTGAGACTAGTATGTTACTTGATGGAGCTCAGTTTATTAATGATTCTGTCTACTTAAATCCACTACATGATCCCAGTGGTGACAAACTGGCAACCACAATTAGTGCCAGTAATTGAGAAGTAACATACTGTTCATGTAGGGCTGGCTTCCAGCCTGCTCCAGACCATGCAGCCTCTGTACAGAACAGTGGGTTTTTAAAGGCTAAATTTATAGCCAGATCATGTCACCTTCTGTTACAGAGGCACTCTGTGCATCTACAGTGTGCTTTGGCTCTTGCAGGAGCAAGTCTTCTACCTGGAAATTTCTCCTGTACCTTTCAATTTTCCTCTCCACACTCTGGATACATTTTGGTGCTGCTGTGATGCTCAGTGGTCCATTCCAGTGCAATAGTAAGATGCTTCCTGGCTGTGGCTTAAAAGTTGCTTTAACATTTTTCTGCACTAATGTAGATAATTTTTTTTCTACCCCAGTAATTTTCAGTTCTTAGCTCCTCAGGCTCCAGTAGTTATATTTTCCAGAGCCCTACCAAAGCTAGAGATCTCTGTGGGTCATATAGCATTTTCAGCATCAGGTATCTTTATGCAGGAGTATCTTTTTGCATCATCTAGTGCTGCTGATGCTAGTTCTTGCTTATCTTTCAAGTGCTGATCGGCACTAAGGTGCAGTTGTTTGTGCACTCATTGCCATATTACTTTTCTGTGTGTGCAGAAGAGCAGTGTGAGATTCAGATCATGAGGCCACCGTCTAAAACAATGTGGAGAGGAAGAATTGAAAAGACTGTGAAGGCAGGAGGATCCTTTATTTCTGCTTCAGTTTAACTCCTAACTAATCTCCTAGGTTTTCTGTCTTCTACAGAGGTCCAGGCAAGAGTAGAAGGAGGGCTCTCAATTTCTGCTCATGATTATTCTATTTCAGATATAATTGAAGCACTTTGTAATTTGCTCCTAAAAAAGGACAGGGTCACTTGAGCTTTTGTCACTTGCAGTGACTGCTTTGTTCGCTACTCTTCGTTATAATACCTTTTTCAATAGTATGAGGCTTGTAGAATAATCTGATGCTCCAACATTTTGGGGGGCAGTGTTCTACTTGCTTTCAGAACTGCCAGTTTTAGCGGGTGATGAGAATTCTCTTGGGAAATATTGGAGCTCAGACTTTAACGGACCGATCTGTACCACGGTGGAGTCTTTGCATTGATTTGCAGGGACTTTGCTTCAGGCCTTCAACTGATGCAATTTGGGATTTTAGAAAGTGGGGGATCTATGAGAATTACAGTTTGCATTTCTTCCTTGCACACACCCGTTTGGAGAGTCCCACAGGTCCTGTAACCATAGCAACAGAGTACCAGTTATGGATTTAGCCATGCCAAACCGTGCAAAGATGGGATATATCAATAACCCATTTTAGAGAAAAGGAGGTGAGAAAGATTAAACGATTTCTCCTGATTAACGCATGCAGAATAAGGCACTGCTGGAAAAGGCAGCCAAGCTGCTGTAATGGCTCGTTACTGCTCAGAAGTGTGATCCTTCTCCATCCTTCCTTCCTGCTGACAGGCCACCAGCCCTGCTGCATGGTGGCCCGTTGTCTTTCTGAGCCACACAACACTGTTATTTGTCCGTGGTTTGCTTCTGTGTAGCAAAGGGAGCAGAGGAGGGAGGTGAGAACTGGAGGTGGGCTCCTGCCCAAGGGGCAGAAGTGCCCGGCATCCCGTCCCTTCCCCATTAGTCAAACAAAAAGCTTTCCTTTTCTGAAAGGCTTGGGTGGAGATATAAGTCATAATGCAGATCCAGTTCTTACTCTTGGCATCTTTTGATACGTCAAGTGACATGCAGAAGCCCGCTTAGTTGGTGCCTTGCCTTGAATTACCGCATCGCTTGCAGAGTAGTTGCGATTTATCATCAGTGGAGCAAATCCTTTTGCTGTGCTGCTACTGCTTGTGCCTCCTGAACCCATGGGACTGGTGCTACGAGCACCTGCAGCTCCAGCACATGGTGCCTGCAGCCCCGTGCTCCCCTCATGCTGCTCATCTCCTGCTTGGTCACAGCAGCTCCAAAACCCCCCAGCTCCCTTCCTCTGCTCCCCAGGGTGCAGACAGCTCATCTCCCTGGCGTGCATTTCATGAGACGGCATATTTGTTATCGATTAATTCTGCGCTGGAAGTACACCCATCATTCTTGGCAACATATGGCAACTAATCTGTCCTTAAGCAGTTAATTAGGCACCATTTGTATGCACATGTCGCCCTTAGCTCACTGCAGATCCTGTCGGAAGCTGTTTGTTCTGGGCTTTTGCTTTCCTTTGTGTGGAAAAATGAGATGTTTCTTATCCATTGTCTTCGTGTGTATTCTTCTTAAAGAACAGAAGTAATGAGGCGCTGCACCAGGCTGTGAGGCTGGGATAAGTGAGCTGGGATGAGCGCAATCTGGTCCAACAGTGCTGGCCTCAGACTGGGATGTGGGGAATGCAGCTTTTACATGATTATGGGGCAGGGGCTAATTTGGCAGGAGCTGCCCTCCATGTGCACTGAGAGGGGCAGAACTTTTTCAGGCACGGATCCACTGCAAGGATCTGACAAATTTTCAAAGCAAAAAAAAACAAAAGAAGAACACAAAAAATGAGAACATGGAGCTGTCCAAGACTGTAAACACAGTGTAGATGTTACAAGATCCTTTGCCTATTATTATTATTTATTGTTTTGTATTACAGTCATCTCTGCAGTTCCAAAACATTGCTCATTTCTGTTAAGCGCTCTCTGTATAAAGGGCCATGAAAGTTTGAGGCTGGCGTTGTCTTACTTTTCTGATAGAAATAGGAAGGCTCAGCAAGGTGGGATGATGTGATGTGAATCGCTGGTTATAGATGTAGAAACCGACTCTGGGTTCTGAAGTGTCAGATCCAACTCTGCATCCAAAAGCTGCCTTTCTACCCTAGCTCGACTTGTAGCTTAGTGTCTTGTGTCTGACATCTGGAGGGTATTCTAACAATTTCAGAGGAAAAAATGTGTAATGGACAATCAATAAACTGCTTGTTGGGGAAATTTTCTCCTACTGGAAAGATAGAATCAAGAACTGAAAGGCATGAGTAGGATTCTCAGTGCTGTTCATCAATTACCACTGCTGTTCTGCTCCTGAAATTGAATGAAGAGCTCAGTGTCTGACTTGGTTTGAAGACATGGAAAGCACATGTTGCTTCATTACTCCAACTTCAGTAAACTCCTTGTAAATCTATGACAAATTACTAATCTGACTGCAATTTTTCATACCTGTCCTGTCTCCGTTTTGCTGTGCTTTCATTGTTATTACTGCATATTCTATCTCACAGCATCTTGTAAATGATCTATCAGCCTTATTGAACGTGTGGATCCCTCCTGTATTTGATGAGCTAAGTCCATCCTTGGATGCTTGCCTGCAGCTGAGTTGAGCACACATGTGAGAGTTTTCCCTGCTGCTCAATGCAGGAGGCAGATTGCTAAGCCAATTTCACAACGAAAAGGTTCTGAATTCCCCCTAGCAAGTCGGACTTTCTCCTATACTTAATAACAGCAGCTGTGTAGTGTTTCAAATAGTTTCAGACTTTCCTCTAGTGTTTACTGTATTCTATTACAGTTTAATGTTCTTTTCTTTAGAAACAAGTATAAACGCCCTAACTAGAAATAACACAGAGCAAAAGCAATGTTGTAACATGACTGGTTTGTTTAATCTGTCTTTGAATGTCCCTTCCCCCATTACCAGCCTTGTTAAGCCAATCTAATTTTTGTTTCCTTCCCACTGTGATTGCTTTTTTTATCGTGTACAGCTGATAAATCCCATTCTTGCAATGTAATGTATCAATCACAGATTTCTGTATGGATTCTTCAGAGTTCTTCCCAAGAAAGCCTGAAACCTGAAGTGCAGCAGGAGCAGGGGCACCTGTAGAGAGCTTTTCATCATACTTGCACCATTGCTACTCATGAGCCCTATCCGAATCCAGGTCCTGCTAACCTGGGTAAAATACACATTTAGCAGGAGAATATTGCAAAGACTTCTACAAAGGCTGCGTACAAAAGAGAGTTAAGGTATAGGGAAAGATAAATTGATGTGAAATCCATCAAGGCAGATTGTCTTGAAGTTTTAGAAGAGCGAGTTCCAAATAATAGAGAAAAAGCAGCAAACAGCAAACCAACACCACAAGGCTCCTTCCCGTGTTAGGGACAAATAAATGAGATAGAAAGCATTTTTTTACAGCTATCATTGTGGCATCCCCTGGCTGCTTGGGAGCAGCTAACGTGCTGCATCAGTTAGCAGAGAGGACAGGTTTGCTGCCTTTCAGGGCTGCCCACGCTAATGGGCTTGCTGTTCTCTGATCGTGTTTCTGCTATTCCACAGCAAAGAGATCCTGTGGGGAAAGAATGGATGATACTAACCACCAGCAGTTATTGGTTTGGCTGACTTTCTCTTTTAAGTGTGAAAGGATGGGACCAATACTGTATTGGCTATGAAAATAAAGCCTTAAAAAATGAAAGGGGGCAAAAGTGTATGTATTGGAGGAGTAGAAACTCCTTGAGATCAAGGAGAACAGCACAAAATCAAGAAACCCTCAGTCATGGTAGGAGATTCTGTACAAAGGGGGTGCTGAGTGCTGAAGTAAGTCATGTTTGCTGCACTGCTGTGGGGATGAGGCGGTTTAGAAGGACTTAGAAGTAAGCCAGCCCTGAAGGGAAGGCAACCATCTTTGGAATTAACATAGCAATAGCTATTTGTATGCCAAAGTGACATAGGGAGGAAACTAAAAGGCCAGAGGCTCGACAGAGAAGTGGGCTTCAAGTGCCATCTGGGGAAAAAGTGAGAAAGAAGAAAGGGAGGAAAAGGTGGCAGAAGGAGGGAGGTGAGAGGTTGCTACAACTTGAAAAAGACATTTGAAGTGCCACTAGATTAAATGAGGAAGGGCACCAGGGGGGAATATTTTGATTTGTCAAAAGTTCTGAAGAACTGTGCTAATAAAGTAAGGTGAGCATTAAGGCCAAGGAGGCCAAAAGTGAGCAATGAGACAGCTCTGCTGTTCTGACAGATGCATGGCCCTCCACCTGCCATGGCCTAGCCGTGGGACAAAGACTTGGAGTAAAAGGCATAAGATAAACAGCGGTACAGGAAGGCTTTAAATTATCATGGATCAATTTCTTTGACATAAAGTTTCTTTAACCTCAGTTCCTTCATGAGTCAGCACTTCTGACTGGAAATGGCTTACAAAAAGAAAAAAAAAAAAAGAGAGATTGGGCATGACTGCAGGCAGGGAAGGCAAATTTAAGAAAATCAGTGATTATGTAGAAAGAATGGAAGAAGATACAATTCTGTAGTTAAATGAGGCTACATAGTGATTAGTCTGTGAGCAGAGGCTGAATTCAGTTTGTTGTTCCCCAGATGATGGTTTCAAACATGCTGAGTTCCAAGAGTGGCTCTGCTCATTCTGTCTCTATTATAGGCAATGTATGCTTTATGCCAGGCTCCAAAGGGACTGGGCTTCCTCAAACTCTAAATAGATCCACTGCTGTGTGGGAGGGTGGAACAGTGACACTTGCCTATTAACCCATGAACTTAGCACAAGCAGGGACTGACCTCCACTGTGCTAGCACTTAAGTTATCCAATTTTACCTCATTTGCACACATAATTTGCTGCCAAGGTGACATTACCAAGTGCTTGTGGTGATGAGGATGTGTTATTTAGGGCAAGGGAGAAAGAAAAAACACAAGCTGAAAATCGGAGCTGGAGATAAGATTGTTTGAAGGGACAATAAAACAGAAAACATAAAGATAACTGTAGGGTAGGGCTTCTTCAGCCTCCATTAGAGATGCCTATAGGTCATGAAGCTATGTGGCTCAAACTGCTTTTGTGATACCCACAAGTGTTTTTAGAAAACTTGCTTGAGGTTTCTGTTGGATTTCTTTCTGCCATGTAGTTTTTAAGGTTTTGTTTTAGTTTTCCTTGCTTGTTTTCTATTCCTCAAAGATGGAGAAGGACCGACAGCGCTCTCCAAGTACAAGAGCTGGCTCAGGATTGGTTCAGACTGGGAGTGTAACACATTGTTTCTTTCTAATTCCTGTACTACAGTCCTTTTTACTTAATATTACAACCACAAAAGGTTTGAGGATCAGAAGGGTTAAGATTGGCTGCCACTTCTGTATCCCTCTGAGCTATAAAAATGAATGGGGAAAAAAAGCCTTTTTTAAGATGCTGAAATAAGTCCTAATAATTTTACATATTTCTCCTCATTTTAGAGCATTAGCTATGAATACTTCTAATGAGTCTTTTTATGAAAACCTCTTCTGGTGTGGGGGGAAGTTATTAAGCCTCCTACAAAGGGATTTTATGGTTTTAATTATAAACAGGTAATGGAGTCTATGTAAAAATTACCTTTTGACTTTGCAATAAAACCCGTTTCCCCCAAGGTAAGAACTCCATAAAGAGAGCATCGCACAGCAAGGCAGTGGAGAAGTCGTCTCCAAAATCAAGAGGTGCCTACTGAACAGCAGCTTTCGAGAAGCCCTGGAGATCCATTGACCTTAGTTGGGTGCCTATGTGTCATCCGCAGCCCAAGGAAACTGCAGAAGGTAAGGCAAGATTGTGAGGTTTTCCAGACTGCTTTGCTGTGCTTATATCGGCCTCAGGACTTCTGTAACATGGTTAATTATCACAGGACCTCCCAAAAAACACAGTTGGTGCCTGCTGCATATTGTACGTACTGCTTCTCTACTTTGAGCTGCCATGGTTAGAAAGAATGCTCTGGGTAATTTTCCTAGACTTTGATACCTTGGCTTTCTTACTGGGTTTGCCCACTCTCCAGCAGGAATTACTTGCATCTGAATCTCAGGCAAAGCTCCTGTATTGAAAAAAGCTTTCTCTTTCTTTGCTGCCCCCCTTTGTCTTGCAGCAGGGACTCACATGAGAACTGGGCTGCTTCCAGGGCTGCAGGTTATCCATGAGACCCCTGTGCCTCACTCTACATAGCCTCAGGTCAAAGGCAGAATGGGCTTCAGGTGCAGAAGTGCTGGGCTGCAGCAGGGCTGGGGTGACGGTGATGTGATTAGGGGCAAAGCAAGGCACATTGGTATTTTCTAGAGGAGGTCATTCTGTCTCTTCCTCCCTCTCCTTCACATCTCAAGGAAACTACATGAAGAATAAAGGAAAAATGCTTTGCTCTTTAATTACTGGTCAAATTAATTGCTGTGGTAACTGAGCAATAGGCTTAATGTATTTGTTTCTTTTTTGACCCTTTGTTTATTTTTGTTGTTGTTGTTTTATTTAACTCAGTCTGGAGAAACTGTGCACTTGAGGTCCCTCGAGGGATAAAGATGGGGCAGCCTCCTAGGAATGGGCTCCTGCTCTTCAGTCAGGGCCCCACAGCTGGTGGGAAGCACTCAGCTGCTCTCTCCTGCTTCATCACAGCAATAGGGTGACTATGAGACTTGCTTCTTCTTCTCCAGCTGCTTTGCTGGAGCCATAGATCACCACAAAAAAACCTTTTCTGTGAGCCCTGTTCTAAAGAGGCGAGGCAAAGTTTGAGCTGTCAGAACAGCCAGGGCTGGGAGTCACCACCTCTGTTTTCTCTAATTTGAAAGGAACTGGTGGTTTGCCTCCTGATGTGAAGTTTGTGGTTGTCTGATTATTAGAGACAGTATTTGCTTGGTGCCAGGTCCCTGAGCTGACATCTAGTGCTGAGCTCAGCCGTATGGTCCTGCAGGCTTCTCATGACCTTGAGGAAGTTGTTTCATTTTGCTTTGGCTTCCTCATCCGCCCCTCTTCCTTCTTCCCTTTCTTCCTGTCCACAGGGAGGTAAGTTCTTTGATGAATGAGTTGTCTTTTTGCATAAGATCAAATGATCTAAAGAGACTGAGTTACTGTGACTTAATGAGTTAATTACGTCACTTGTCTGTCAGCGGTAACAGGCTGTACGTGTGCTCTTAGCCGGCTCTGCCAGGAAATACAAGCATTGGTCTAGAATGCCATAAGTAGAATTACTTCAGCTAAGAGTCTTCTGCATTAGAAATTAGGAAATAAAGCAGGAGGTAGAAAGCCCCCTGAATTAAAATGTTTATAGAAAGCATAAAACTTCTTTATTTTCAGAGCACAACCCTGGTGTCCCAGCACACATCCCCATTGCAGGGCTCTGTAAGGCAGTGGTGGGAGCTCATCTTGCAGCAAGGCATCCCAGGGGAAAATAGTGTGTCATGCTCCCAGGCTGCCAGCTCTATAACGAAATCATTTTTCAGGTGCTTGAAAACTATCTAAGTGAAGACCCTTCAACAAGAGGAGTAAGCCAGTGCACACCAATGGCCTGGTAGCACTCTGGTGCTGATGGTGCCAGCCACTGTCATGGAGTGTGTAGCTTCCTGCAAGTGTCAGGCTCCTTCCACGTCTCTGGGGATGGATGTCACACTCCAGACCAATTGTCTACACCATGCACCTAAATTAGCTACTTTGGACTAAGCTGACCAACACAAGTTTTAATTGCCTTCATGGAGCTGGAAAACTGAGAAAGGTAGAGGTGAAGAGGGAAGAAGTAGTGTGAAACTGGAGTCTGTAATTTGCTGTCTTTTTGCTCTCCTTGTATATAATTTATAAGGATATACAGACTGTTATGGCTCATCTGTATCCCTCTAATCATTAATGAGCTGCCTTTCATGTCTTAAAGTTAAAGTCATAAAAGTAAAGTGTGTTTTCTACTGCAGGTCCATTTCCATTCTTTATACAAACGTCCTAATGCCCTTTATAATGTATTTGCTAGAAATCTTGACAGCATTATTTATTTTGTTTTTCTATCTAAATGCAATGTTGAGTAGAAAAAGGCTCATTATCTTCCTATTTCTGAAGAGGATTCTCTGCCTTTGAAAGGTGCACTCTTAACAGCCCTAGAGATAGGGAGACATACAGAAGAGGCAAAGCACAGGTGGGCAGCTGGAGCCCCCCTCCCTTGCTGTTGTGCTGAAGTGATGGATGAGTGGTACTTTGCTTATCTGTCCTGGACTTGTGGGTTCAGCAACCAGGAGCCTCATTCGCACCTCATCTTTTCCCCTGCTAACAGCAATGCCAGATGAAAAGATTTTACCAAATCTAGGGAAATAAATGTTTTTCTTTTTACAAATTAGTTTCCTTCTGTGACTTTGAGACAGTTGGCTCATAATAAGGTGACCCTGGTATTCTTATTTGTAATAATCATATGAATCACAGAGGTATTTGACAGTTAATGAGCCTGAATCTCCACCGTACCAGCCTCCCTTTTAGATTTTTTGAGGTCTCCCTCCCATGGTGTTTTTGTGGCCATCTCTGATGCTTCTTTGCTTTTTCATATTCTGCTTTTTCACTCTTCAGTGAGTGCAAATCCCCCCAGTCAGCATCTGTATCCTTACTGTGCCCTTGGTGATGTCCTTCAGGTCCATTCCTCAGTTCCTGCATGAATCAGCCCATGTGGCTGTAACATGGGAGAACTTTGGTCATCCAAAGGTCCAATGCAACTGCCTTAAAACAGGTTGTGCAATTTGATTTCAATGAGGTTTAACTGAACTCATGTCAGTACTTTATCTAGTGCTATGGCAGTCATTTTAGTTACCCAAAACACAGAGGGTGTAGCCCAGAAATCTCGTGCTAAGTTGAGGCCTGTAAACTTTGGCAACACATTGCCTTTCTTTTTGAGAAGCCTGTCATTGCATACACCGTCAGCCCAGGAATGGGGATAGGTTTCTGAGAAAGAAGGTGAATGTGCAGTTGATTTTTGAATCCCAAGTTTCCTTTTAAAAACCTTTGTTTCCTTGTGAGACAAGGAATCTGCTACAAACAAACAAAAAACATGTTAGAGAGAAATGGGAAAGCAGAGAGCAATAAATGAAAGGAGGGTAAGAAGGCAGACCATTTTGAATATGTCTCCTCTGCTAAAACCTGCTCTTCTCCAAGGCAGGAGCAGCTCTGTGCCCAGCTGCATCCTGGCTGCGTGATGAAGATGGCTTTAAGCCTCCACGAGGTCTTCCTAGGGCTGCTGGCAGTTGTCTATTAGATGGAGCTGATAGCTGATCTCCTCCTTGCATGTACCATGTGCATGTGCTTCTTTTGTGAGTCTCTGTGTTTTCAGAGAGCATGCATAAGCGTGTTTAGGGTATCATTCAAAGTCCTTTGAAATCAAGAAGGGTCTTTCTTTTTCCTTCAGTGGGCTTTGGCTGTTGGGATTATTCCTATTTCAGAGCAGGTTTCTTTTCTACTTAGGAAACTCCTCTGCAGCTTTGCAGGAGAGGTGAATGAACTGATATCTACACCTCAGGCCTCTTCCTGGGACTGCAATACTGTTGCATATCAGCATCAGTTCCAAGCTGCAGATGTTTGAGGAATTAAGAAGGAAAAAGCAATTTTTCTAATAAAAAAAAAAACAACCTCACATAATGTGGTCCAAGCTCAACAGACCACTCATTATGTTCAGATCTTGTTAATCTCATTGGGAATCCGCTCTGTATTTTGTTGTATTTCATCAGAACACAAACCTCCTGGCTCCCACTTAACCAGCAGGAGGGTTTGGATTTATTTCAACTTCAACACATTTACCAAGGGTTTTTTAAAACTTGCTTATGAGTTGTAAGTGTGTAGGGTCTTGTGAATTTATGTCACAGGCTCGTGTTGCTGAAATCTCAGTTTAGAAGAGTCCTTTCCTACATATATTAAAATCATTGGATATATGTCTTTTTCCTCCCACCTATTTTTCTTATTTTCAGTCATCCTGTCTGGTCTGTAGAAGCATTAGCTCCGCGATCCTCTTTGCACAGCCACTTTGGTTCAAAGAAATGCAGATTGGGTTGCTGCTTTACTTCAAAGAGCAGAGAGCAGGCAGGAAGGCACCTTTTGTGCAGTGAGCTGCTTGCGTGGCTGTCAGTGCTTCAGCACCTCAGAAAATGTCTTGCACCTGAGAAGATTTCTGTTACCAAAACGAACTTATCTGTTTTGATTTTGTCAATTAAGCACCGCAGTGATTTGGGGTGTGCGCTGTTGGAGAAATGCATCTTGATGGAAAAAACATTGTTTCCTGTTGGACGTTTTCCTTTGTTCTCCATGTGCCAGGCTTCCTGCCACCACCCAGGCATCTCTTCCAGAGTCCTCTCTTCTACAGAACCTGTGATGCCCCCGAAGCCCTGTCAGTGCAATCTAGTTAGAGGGAAATTTCCCTTTTTTTGAGAATTATTCTCTCTATCCCTTTCTCTTTGCTATCGTAAGGGAAGCTAACAGCATACATAGAAATGAATATTTATCTGCTACAGCATTTATATTCAGGTAGATCCCCAAATGTGATTTATTTATTTTTTAATTAGAGAACAATTTGGTTGAGCTATGCTTTTTGTTCTTTTTTTTTTTTCCATCTTACATCCACAGCTGAACTCATCTTTCATAAATTGGGTGTTTACAACTAATGGGATAATATTAAAAACATAGCAATTGCCAGACTCAGCTGAATGGTGCATCAGATATGGAAGTTTTTCACAGCTTTGGAGCTAATGAGTTGTAGACATTGGCAGATACTTACTTTTAAAATTAGAACTACTAGAGTTCAAGAGAGACAGATGGCTTTATTTATGAAAAGGGATTTAAGGATCACACACAGAAGACTCCATAGAAAGACAATGTGTTGTCAGAGACCATATATCATGAAATGTGATATTTAAAACAGTTAAAATTAAATTCCCTTTTCATCATTGCTAGCCAAACCTGGTGCAGCTGCTTTCTTTAAAAACAGGAATCTTTGAGCTTTATTTTTTCCTTATAAAATGAAAACAAACAGGAAACAAGAAGAAACTTCAAGAAGTCACCTCTGGATATGTTGTAAAGTTCCTACTGGGTGAGACTGAGAACCTTTGAACTTTGGCTTTTCTGTTAGTGCCACCATGCTTCTCTTCTTATCTCCATGCAATAGCTGTTGTCTCAAATACTGGTGACTTAGTGACCCATCCTTTGACTTTTTTCCAAGTTCTTCTTATTCAGTACCAAGTTATATGGAGCACACTGTTCCCTGTTAGAAAGGCTGTGATGACAATTTGCCAATGTTGTACTTGGCCATCACTTTGATGTACAAATTCTATTGAAGGTTTAGGTAGCCCAGCACCACTGGGATGTCAGTGGATATTTTGGGTAACAAAGCATGTTATGAGGAGAGGAGAAGATGTCCAATGGTGTATCGAACGAGAGTGATCAGAAAATACTGGAGATAATGTAGACACTAATGAATTTTTCACTCCTGCACAACATGAGCTGCACCAAGCTGGGGAGATTCCAATGGGATGGAGACCCACTGCAGACAGGGCTTTGAAAGCTGCCTCTGTGAGGAGAGGCGGGGGATAAGATAGTACAGTGGTGGGCAGTAGCACTAAACTTGTGCTTTATGATTTCAAGTGAAGAACAAATTATAACCAAGAATATTAAATATCTGTTCATGCTCTAAGGGGGCAAGTTCCTCTTAGGGGAACGTATTCTGCTGCTGCTGCTGTTATTTTCTTTTCCAGCTTTGAGAGTGACTCCAACAATCTCTTTCCTGTCAGCACAGCATATGTCTCCTCTGCTCTGCTGTTATCTGAACAGAATATAAAATGGAAGCTATTTCCAGAAAGCACAGCTAATATTAAGACATGCAGAAGTGCAAGGCACAGGGAAAAGAACATCCCAGCAGTTATTTGACTTTCCTGAATATAGTGTAGCAGGCCAAATATTCGTTGGGTTCAGACTGCTCTGAATAAGCAGACGGAATCTGAGCTGTTGTGTTATACAAGGTTAATGGTTTGTGTGTCTCATAACCTTTGTACGTCAGGGTTACACTTACATTTGTTTGTTTCAGTGCCTGCACCCCCAGAAAGCTGGGGGAGCCTGTCTTGTCCCCCCATTAGGGTCTCTGGCACTGAGGTTGCAGTTTTTGGCTATTTGAATGACAAAGATAATTTGCATAAGTTGTCTTAATGAAGGATAGAGCACTATGCCTCAGCATGGGTAAGATGTTGACATAGAGGTGTGAGTTTGGTGGAGGACATCAAGAGAGTCAGAAGCTTTGGAACCCTTGTTCTTTGAGACAAAGCTCAGCAGGTGCCTGAGCAACCTGATGGAAGGATTCCACTTGCCCCCATTGATAACACAGGGTAACCACAGTGTCTGCTGCCAGCTCAGAGCACTGAGAACTCTGGGCTGAATGGTGGATGTTTTGTAGGAAAGCAGAGTTACAGGTTGGTTTCTGCTCTAGAAAATGAGACTTGACACTGCAGGGACAGTGAGCTGCAAGTAACTGAAAGGAATGATCTCTTGGGCTTGGCTTTCTGTTATCTTTAAATAAAGCATAATTTAGTTCCTAAATATGAACTCTTTTACTTCAATGTTAAAACCAATATGACTGTCAACCTTAACTGTAGCTGAGAATAAAGACAATAATAGGAAAATGCAGGAGATTAGTTTGAGATTGTTTAATTTCCAGCAAAACTCCAGGAGAGAGGAGGGTTCTTTTTATTTTAGAACTATGAAATTGAGATGTTTTTTAGTTGTTCTTGTGGTTGTTGTTTTGTTTTTAAACAAGATTCCAGCAGAAGGGGATAAAAATGAAGAGAAGTGGCTGACTCAGGCATTCTGAAATTAGCACCAAAGCTTTCTGTTGTAGCCCATCATTACTCTGTGAACTTGGGAAGCAAGTAAAAAAAAAAAAAAATTGAAGTATTAACTGAAGATGCCACTGTAACAAACTGTTCTGTTATAAGGGCTAAAAAACAGCTTATTTTTATTGCTCCTTACACATTTTTATTTTGCTACTCATTTCTTGTTATACAAGGCATAGCTCTCTAGAGAGGGAGAAAATAGACGTACGGACAACCTACCGACCTGTGTTTGCTATTTAGACTTTGTACACGTGTTACTGTGCTACATGGATTGGTTATACAGTAATAAATAATATAATAATATCTTAGATTTATATAGCACCTTCCTATTCCCAAAGATTCCAAAGCACTTTGGAAACAGCAGGACTTAATTGTCTTCTCACTTTGCTTTTATGCACTCTTGACTTCAGGGGAATTACTCATGATTTACACTAAAAATATACAAGAATTGGTTATCTTCCCTCTTGAGCATGGCTAAGAAGAATCATAGCAATTATGAAAGATCTCTTAGATGCATGGTAAGCCATTTAGGACAAAGAATGAAAGCAGATTTATTTGGCTTTACAGAAGGAAGTGCTATAGAAAAGCAGAACTCAATAAGTCACAACTTGGTTCGGAGCCCATGGTTCAGAACCATTTTGTTCCAAGTTGGTCACTTTGAACATGAGATCTCTTAGAATCTCAAGTGGCCAACTTTGTGGCAATGTGGGAGAGGCATCACTTTTGACACAACACTGGAATATCAGTGTGATGCTTTCATTTGCTCACAGTTGTCCTCTTGCCCTTGGGGGCTTCGCTGCCCACCCTGCGGGGGTGATGCCTGTCTGAGGTTTGAAACGCATCAAGTTCACATCTAGCAAATGTAAGTCCTTATGAAGCAGTCTTTGAAAACAATACTACAGTTTTTTTCTTCATCTATAAAGTGTGTGGGATCTAAAATGTGAAGCAGGGAGACTGGTGTCCTATAAAGAATGACAGTGCATATTGCAGCTCTGAGAGCAGTGTCCTCAGCTGGCAACTGAACTTTTTTTTTTTAATTCAGAACACACACAAAAAAATAAAGCAGATTTCCATTTCTGCAAAAGCTGATGCTTTAAAAATCTGTGCCAAACTATTCAATTGATGCAGAATTATTCATTAGAAAAGAAATCAGAATATTCTGATGTTCTAAAATGCTTTACTGTTTTGAACTTTCCCTCAAAGTGATTTATTTTTTTTCTGCTTGATCTTTTAAATGAGACAGTACAAGTAGCATTCAGCCAACACCAGAATGGAGGAGAGATCAGTTTTTTTTCCTCCACGAACCTTAGATTTTTTTGGGCTTCTTAAAAATATAATGTTTTTGCTTTGATTAGAAACTTCTGTTTTTTTAATTTCTAAAAAGAAATCCATACTTGTCTCTCAAATGTGGAGATACTAAAGTTATTGTTTTGACATTTGACCTTTAGAGCCAGGAGGGATTAACTCCTTCTCTCTCAACCAACTCAGCTTTGGTTGAGGCAGTAAAAAGGAGAAATCCTCATGAGGATGATTAAAAATGAACAGCATGTCTTCAGGCAATTGGGGTAACAGCAAGAATTCCTGCATTTCCCAACTTGTGTAGCTTCTGATTTGAGCACTAGCTGTCCTTGAGAGCTGTGTTTAGCTTCATTTAGAGCAAGCTTCAGAAAATCCATTTTTTTTGGCTGTTTAAAATCACAGATGCTTCCAGGGCCGCCAGGACAGGA
Source organism: Perdix hodgsoniae (assembly GCA_035772895.1). Taxonomy (NCBI): domain Eukaryota; kingdom Metazoa; phylum Chordata; class Aves; order Galliformes; family Phasianidae; genus Perdix; species Perdix hodgsoniae. The sequence continues at coordinate 4,481,549 of JAPSGF010000017.1, read as the reverse complement.
GCTGCCCTCTGCTCTGCAGCAATTACTATGTCAGCAAAACTTTCTGAACTGGGCTGTGCTCAGCACGGCGATGGGAATCTCGTATGTCCACAGAGAGTCCTGACTGGTTAAATCAGCATCTCTGTTTTGCAGTGCTCATGATGTGCCATGTACCAAAAGACAATAATCTGAGGGTTGAGTACAGGTGGGTAGGATTTGCTGAGGTTAGTGGGAGGCACTAGAGGCTCCCACTGGAAACTCAGGGTGCAGACAAAGTATGGGCTGAAATAACCACAGTGTTGGGGGGAAAAATAGGATGAGTGATCATGAGCACACTTCTTAATGTGCAGTGAGAATATTCTCAGTCCAAGGAAAATGTCATCAGCTCTGTCCAAGGCAGTACTGGGAGAAGCATCTTCCCAGAAACTGATCCCAGATGAACAGCTTTCCCTTCCCTGCCCAACTCCTTTAAGGCCACAGTCTGGATGCAATTTAGTCCGAGCAGTCCTAAGTCCAGGGGGAAAAAAAATAGGAAAGATTTGAAAGCAGGAATTGCATCTTCTCTGAGGAAAGTTCGAACGATCTGCAAAGTTTAGTGCACAACAAATGAGAGCCAGTGGGTGAAGGCAAAGTGCACTGGCTATTTTAAAAATATACTTGTTTGTTCTAAAGGCTGAAGTGGTGCTTTAGAGAGATATAAAAGGAGGGTGAGAAGCAGCAATAAAGCAGGGCTGTTGTGCAAGCCAGCAGTTGCCTTCCCGCAGGAGCACTCCCAAGCCTTGACGATGCGTGACATCGTTCTGTGCTGGAAGTGCTCTGTGATGGTGGGTAAGGGCTGCAGGAGGCTCACCAGGCACCTACCCGTGTCTCAGTCTCAATCTCTGTTTTCCCATTTATTGCTCTCCAAGGATAAGATTCTGTTCTGAGTATTAAGGCTTGTTTCTCTCTGCCAGCAAGCTAAATGGCGCAGGGCAAGTGGCAAATACCAAGGGAAGAAGGACAATTTAGTGCATGCACAGAGCTGGAAATGCAGTGATTCTTTGCAAATGAAGAGGATGCTCGTCTCAGATGAATCACACCATGGAGTTACACCATTTTATGTCAGATGTTCAGAGCTGAGTTCTTCAAAATGGCCTTGGAAGCAAATGGGCTGCCACAAAGTCCTTGAAAACAAGCTCAGCTCAAAGGTAGTGTTAACTACAAACTGAACTTGCTCTCAGGAGGCATTTACATATGAATCCTGCCAAAATTTGTTTCAAAATGCAATAAATTATCTGAACTCTTCCTGTGCTGAATGTCAGTGCTAGAAGAAATGGTTAGACAGAAGTAAGTTCAACTGCAGCTTTTCCTGGCCATACCTGTGGATATCAACTCAGAGCACTTCCTGCATGCAGCTCAGTCTCCTGTGTAATTCATGTAGCAGGAAAAGGGAAATTTGCAATAATCTTATCCTGAGCTCTCATTTTCTCATCTTTATCTCAGGAATGATGTAGAATGGGAAAGGAGGTTCCTGGGCTCTCTCTGGGGCTATCAGAAGATAAATGCAGCATTCTGGGATGATATAGTCACAGTTGCTTTTTGTGGACAAGAGCTATCATCTGCATTTCTTGCACAGGAAAAAAGCATTACCCTATTCTCTCTACAACGCTGTGTTGAAATCCTATGGTTTTATGTGGCATTATATTTCTAAAACACTGTGGAATATTGTCCCCCATTCTGAATAGGTCAACTCAGGCTGTCTCTAGGGGCCAGGCCATGGTGCAGAAGGAGGTGCTCAAGGAGGGAGGAAATGTTGTCTTTTTCCCACTGAGAAGTATGTTGTTGTTCTGCAATAACACCAGCATGCAGTTACAGTGATGCAGCTTCCAATTCACTTCATACAGTGTCTTTTTCAGAACGGTGTTTGAACAGCTCATAAACTTCCCAGTTGTTCTTGAGACACTTCTGTAATGGAAACTGAGGCTCAGTGAGCTGTGTGACTTTCACTGGGTTACATGAGGATTCTGAGAAACCTGGAAATTAGTCTCGAGTCCCAGCGTTGTTCCCCTAACCACTGAGCTCCCTTCTGTAGCATTTTGGGACAAGCCTATAGAGCTCTGTGTGTTGCCTAATAAAAGTTAGCAAGACTTCACAGCACTTCTGCTTATCCTGTTTGCAGCACGCTCCCCTTGGAGATGCTTTGGCAGGAGTTCAAAGCTGAGATTTTCAGAAGTGACTAGCATGTTCTGGTACCTTGGGGCTTACAAAATAAATCCAAGAAGTAGAAAACTTCAGTCTTTGTCTTCTCCCAGAGGACAGAACACTACCTTTTCTGCAAGTTGCCATTCATTATAGTTATTGAAATTGATGGCAGGAAACAGTTGAAAGTTCACATGTTTTTCACTCCCTCTGTCTGTAAAACAAGACATGGATGGAGCATCTTCTCTTTATCACAAGCTTATGGAGAATTGAAACACTTTTATTTGATCAGGTGGTTCTGTATCACAGGAAAGATGATGCTCCTCCTAAAATAACATTATATGCATAATTAATACAACTTCCATAAGAAGAGAGTCAGCAGTTCTGGGGAAAAAAAAATAAACCTTAGGTAAACAATACTATTAAAGGGCAGAATAGGGACTTCTAAATGCTTCATTCTGTGTTGTTTTTTTTACTATTTTAGCTTCTAGAAAAAGATACTTTTAAGCAGTATCTCCACACAGATGCTGCACACCTATGTTTAAGTTGACAGGAAATCATAGGAAAGATAGCTTTGTCTCATTCAGCAGCAGCAGGAGCTTTGTATCCCCGCGCTGTTTCTGTCCCTGCCTGCTTTCTCCTGGGAAAAAGCTGTGTGCTGTGGCTGCAGCCCCTGATCACAGCCACTGGATGTGGCACAGCACAGAGGGCAGGAGGTGACCTTCAGCCATTCCCTGTGGCCCATCACAGCTTCACGTCCTTGCTGGCAAAGGGATGAAAGATGCTGTTTCTTTTTCTCCTCTGGAAAACTTGTGACTTAAACTTTGTGACCAGCAAATCCCTTGCAGAAAAGGACTTTGCTCAATCTGCATTCATCTACATGGAACTGGTATAATATAATGGCTCTGCCAATTTATTCATAATCTGATATTTGCTAATATGCTTTGATTTATTGGCTTTCTTTTATCACAGTAAAACTGTGTTTTTACATGCTTTATTTCCACCCCAATCCTCAGCATGAACAGTTCCTGCTGGGCCTTCACAAATTAATCTTTGATATTTTTTCCTGGCGCCTTGCACAGGCAGAGAGCACCATCCATCTCAGTTTGAAATTGGTTATGCTCCAGCTTTCTGCTTTCCTGTGTTCTCCTGTCTGCTCCCTGTCCCACAGCACTTTCCAGTGGCTATGTGTGTGTGTCCTTGTTCCCCAGCACTGCCCAGCATCTCCAATTCACAGGCTGACTGGGGATGTGAGGGGACAGAGCCCTGAGCATCCATGCTGTGTTTGCTTCATGCAGCACACGCACACTGGACTCCCTATTTCTGTCTTTTATTATTTTTTTATCCTCTCTGCCTCTGGCATGAAAAGCACAGAACAGCAAAGAGAAGCACTGTCACCTTTCCATTCATCAACAAAATATTGTAATTGACTGCAGTAATCTCTTAGATGCTCTTTAAACCAGAGAAAACATTCATACTGTCTGTCTCCCATTAAATTACAATCATGCAAGCTTACCTGTTGGTGCTTAGAAGGTCCATGGGTTAAACTCCTTGGCCCTTGTACAGATAACAATATTGCTTGTGCAGCCTTGTGTTTTTGTGATCCACACCAAACTTGCTATTTGTTTAAATGTTTGTGTCCAGGCCTTAGAGATGGGTATTTTTAAAGGATGCTCAAAAGGAATTACAGCTCAGCAGGAGTGCCGAGAATAGGTTGGCATTTAGATTTAATTGTCTCTTTTGACTTGTACAAAATTTGACAGATGATAATATCTAGGAAATTGGTCTTGTTATCCTTTGTTGCTGCTGCTGCTGTCGATGTTTTGAAAAGTTTGGGTTGTTGCATGTAAATAGGAATGCCTCAAACAAGTATGGCCGTTGTAAGCTCCCTTCTGGGTAGCCTAGGAATGAAGGACATATAAAGGCAGCAGTAAAGGCTCTAATTTTGTCAACCAAATTTGAAAGCTGGACTCACAAAAGGCTTTAATGGGAGGAGCAGGACGCCGGGTAACTTTTCCTCAACACTTTTAGGTACACTAACTGAGAGAGGGATAATCAAATTTAAGTGACTCTGTTTAATTCACTGGAAACCATATGATCCACCACTGCGACAGCTCTTTTAAATGGCTTGTTCCATTATCACAAACAGTTTGGGACCCCTGGTGCACAGATGAGCGCAGAGCCCATGCAGCAGAAGCCAGCAAGACTATTTCCCAGAGCTGCTGGAATTTTTATGATTGCTGTATTTTAAAGTACTTACAAACATACTGTTAATCTGCTCCCAAATACACCTATGTTTTAGGATCCAGATAAGTGCATTTGAATGCAAATGTGGGTAATGCAATGCAAATTGCTTTAATGAAAATGAGGTTGCCTCTTTAAAAGCACTGGCATTACCAAAAGAATACAGGCTAATATAACTTCCCAGAGTACACAGCATCGGGAGTGTGCTTTCAGAACAAGGCACTCACCAAGGAAGGCACATAAAAAAAGAGGAAAGTACAGTGAAAGGGAAATAGAGAAGTGAATAAAGCTGAGATGAAAAGAAAGATAGGAGAGAGTAAACTGAAAAGGAATGAGGGTGCTATGGGAATCAGCAAAAGATGAAACTTGTGTCTATTCACAAAAGAAGACAGAACTATGCTGGCACAGTCTAGATACAGCAATACATATACAACTAAAGGAAAATGAGAATGGGTGGAATGGTTTTAATCTGACAATGATTTTGTAATGAAAACCCTGAGGCCAGTGTTGTTGCAGATCTAGCTGATGCTAGGTTGGGTGCAGGGAGTGGGATTTTTCGTCAGCTTCCCAGGCAGGATGCTCTGTCCCTGGGTGCCATGGTTGTGCTGGGAATCAGATCCTCTTCTTAACCCAGCAGCTGATGCTGGGTCTGAAAATGCAAATGAGAGGAAAAAGAGCCGGCCTACCTGGGCAATCTAAAATTAATCTGCTTGTTTCAAACTGGGATCTGTATGCGAAAGGCAGGAGAGACCTGGGATTGCCGTGGTAAGCACAAACGTTCTGTCTCACTGCATCACACCAAGAGGAGAAACAGAGAGAGGCAGAGGAGTTGTGCTAGCTCTGAGACTCGTGCTGGGGCTCCATTCCTCTTCTGTTCAGCGCTTAAGCTCCTGAGTATTCCCATTGACTTTGGTGGAAAGGATGCAAGATTTTCCTTTTACGTGGCAATTTCAAATCTAGCAAAGAAAGAACAAAGCAACCAACAAACCAACCAAAAAAAAATGTATAAAACCCAGAAAATCTTCCCTGCTCCAGATGTATTCCTTCTGCCTTTTGGTTTCTCTTCTTCCTAACTACAGCAAGTAAATCTTCCATGGTAGAAGTAACAAAAACGAGTGGCAGCTGTTGCTAGCACCTCTCTGCACAACCCTGGAGAAAGAAATCTGCTCACATGTCTATGTTGTAACAAAGCATAGATTTGGATTTATGAATACCTGGCTTGCATCTTCCTAGGGGAGAAGGGAAGAGGAAAAGAGGGTTGCAAGCAGTATGGCATCACAGCATGGAGTGATGTTTTGCTTTCCAGCTTTGTGCTGTTGTGCTGCAGCAAAATAATGTTGTGTGGCTGCAGGGTTGGCTCCAGAAAGTCATGCACAGGATGGAAGATGGAAATCTCTTTTCTCTCCTGCACAAGGGAGTGGATATTTAGCAAACCTTGGTGGATTAAAATGATCGATTACACAAATGCCTGTGACTGCCAGGGATGGTCTTGAAGTCTCAGGTGGTAATTCTCAAACCTGTTATCATTGATTACTAATCCCCTCCACAGATCAGCTTTTTGGTTTATACCTTCAGAGTACCCTGATGAAGAAGAGCAATCCCAGGGCTTGCACACCTGATAGGGCTGTGCAGAAATCCCTCTTTCCTTCTCGAATGATTTGTGTGGACATAACTAAGTGGCTGTCTCCCTTTCTGCCTTAGAGTACCCATCTGCAACTGAGGGCTATGAGGCATGCTGCATTGCTTTCTAGCATGCTGCTGGATCCATCTCTGTAGTGCTCAGGGAAGTATAACTGTCATTATGCAGTCTCTTTTCTAATAAACTGCCTACAGAGCCAGGCTGGTTAGAATACATTTGTATGAGCCTGATGCTAGGCTGCCATTTAAAGCTGGATGGTTTGCCATGGGCTGATGAGCTGCAAGTTGAGCAAAGGGCTCTGCTGGGTCCCAGTGGTTACAGGTCAGTACGAGTGTCAGCAAGTTTTATTTCTTCTCCCAACTTCCATGGTGATGTATTTAAAGGACTTTTTCTGCTTTATATGTCTGTAAAAGAAGCCTGTATAGCAGCAATGGAAAAGTGCATTCCTATCCTTTGTGTCTGACCAATCTTTGTAGGTCAGATGGGGAAGGAAGGGATGGAGGTGGGAGGAGGGAGAGCAAGCAGAGGGCAGAAAGCCCCTTCAGCACCCTGCCCTCCCTGCTTTGTTCACAGGACAGCGCAGGGTAACAGGTTATCATCACAGCCAGCAGCTTGCAGACCTATCCGTAAAGCAAATAGCAGTAATCAAAAGGATCTGATTAGAGCATGGCTGACAAATAGACAGCTGTTGCACCACCAAAGTGGAGATATGTGGGCAGCATGTTTTATGTATGAAGGTCTCTCAGCAGTCCGCGTGCAAAGAAGCTTCACAGAAAGCAGAACCATCACCACACAGCCATGGCAGCTGTGCCCTGGGACCTTGCTGTCTCTGGTTCCGTTCTGCTCCCTTGGGTTGAAAGGAGCTGAACTCAAACTGTGGTGCCTACATAGGAAGCTTATTGCAGCCTGCTGCTTCTCTACCAGGTTTGCGTCAAATCAATCATAGTGGATTACACTGGCTTAATAAATGCAATCCCATTTCCTTCAGCTCCAAGGCTACAGCTTGGTTACTGTGAGCAGCTTCTATAGCTCAGTATGGAAACATTTTACTGTGCTGGGTGTCATAGACTCAGCCCACACTATTGTTCATCCTTGTCTTCTCCAGCAAGGCAAGGTCACACTGCTTCACATACTGACAGCTGGCACAAGGGAGGTGCTCATTGCAGACAGATGCTGACCTCAGGTCCCCATGTTGCATGTACCAGGAGCAGTGCCAGGGAGCAGTGCTCTGCCTGCTGAGCCCACCTTCAGCAAGCTCTGAGAGTAGTGATATTCCCAGCTTCCCAAAAGGGAACCATGCAAAAGAAGTTAATCATGGCAGCAAGGATAGAGTTGGCTGTCCTGCTCCCAGGGCACTCTGCCCCTTTCCAACATTGAATCGACCACAAGCTAATGGATGAAGGGAGGTGACATGTGGCTTTTTCCTGCTACTGAGGAGTTTTCCTTAAAAGGGTGATTTCTGCACAGCAAAATGAAACAGATCACAAGGAATTTCCTTCCAGCCCCCTTCATGACTGGAGGGCACAGCTGGAAAATTTGCTGGTCTGGAGGATGCTGTGCATGGCAATGGGGCTGTCCTGGGGTGGGACGATCATGATCTAGGCTGATTGCAGTTTGCTACTCTGTCAGTTTTCCTTGAAAGCTCATCATAGAAGATTGAGAAGGAGGCTTTCCTACACGAGCTTTGCATTGAGGTAGCTCCATGTTAACATGTTGATTCCTGCCTCTGGCCCTCTCTGGTTTCCAGAAGTCCGGAAGACATTAAGAACAACCTGTGGAGAGCAGCAGGAGGAACAAAATTCAGTCACATTTCTTTTTTTCTTCTTCTTGTCAATTAAACAGGATTTATGTCGTACCTCTCTGTTCTGTAATTACCCCCCAGGATTTATTTCAGATGGCTCAGGAAGCCAATATACCTCCAGAACTTTCTAGTTGCTGACAAGAGTTATTGCTGCACCTCCTGATTGTCTAGCAAAAAACAACTCTCTTCGTTACTTACTTTACTGAAGCAAAAGAGGGTATATCCATTGTAATTTTGTTCCTTATATGAGACTGCATAAAAAATGGCCCTCACCATGTCAGGTAGAGTGATTCTCAAGGATAAATTTAATCACAGATCACAGAGACTATTAATTAACCCCTCTGCACATCAAGCTGTGAGAGCTCCCCTGTGCTAACCCAGGCAGGCTTTGCTGCAGAGCAGTCGTCATTAGTGATGAGTAAAGGCCAACCTTGTGTTTCTGGTGAAACACGAAGGATGGTCTGAGGCTACGGAATTTTTATTTTGTGTTCATTTCAATATCAAAATATGGGATGTTTTATTTTTTGCATTTATGCTTTGAAAACTGGCAGATGCTATCTGGTTGCTTGCATTTTTTTGAAAGTTACGGGATGGAAAAGGGATTTGTTTGCATTTAAAGGAGAGCTTGACAAAAAAGAGAAATATTGACTTAATTTAGGTAGTGTTCCCTGTAAACAAGCTAGTAGGGTTTTTTTTAAAATAATAATTTACATCCATTCCTCTGCAGAGTACACCCTGTGTATTTCTTACCCAAGACAAAGTCCATCATTCTGCTTTGCAGGCTTTCTTGTATGTGTTTCTGCCATATTTACCCAGAACTGTGGGTTTGATGAAGCCCCATATCACCTGAAATCACCTAGGGTTTATACAGGACAACAGATAGGTTTGTTTTATTCATACATAGCCTTGTTTCACACAGCCCAGCCCAGATTTGCTTCCAACATATTTACTTAAGATTGTAGGTGAGCTCAAAGTCTTTCAAATCAACCACTGGAGAAGCCAACGCGTGCTAGAAAAACATATGCAGCAGGAATGCATAGCTTCTCCCTACAGATGCAGACAGGTGATTCTGCCTGCAGCTGTCCCATGTATGCCAGGCCAGATTATCATTCATGGAAATGATCCAATACACTTAAGTTGGGGCAGCCAGACCTAAAAGCTTCTCACACTGCTCTTCTGGGTGATAGCAGAGCACTAAATGTGTTCCTGTGGGATTTCTTCCAGGTTTTGGAAAGCTGTGGTCATGTCCTGGTGAAGAGAAGAAAGCGTGGATGGCTGTGGAGGAAGAGGCTTGGCTGTTGGTGGTGCTTGGTCTTAATGGTAAGGAATGAGACTTCATGTTTGCTGCAAAATCAGGGGCAGGGAAACTGTCCACCTGCTTCTGGATGCCTCTGTTTCTTGATTCCACCAGACAAGGAGACCTAAAGGAGTTAGCAGTGGTTCTTTCTGCCCCTAATAGGTCAACCATGTGCTATAAAGGTTACATTGGCTGTTAAAGATGCTCAAAGTCAGACTGCTGGTTGCTAAACTTTCCCTCTGGTTATTGCAGAAGGTGCTCTTATTTGTTTTCTGTTCTGAACAGTGCTCCATTGAAAACTTCCTGTGACAAAAACGTATGTTTCCTTATTAAAAACAATTTGCTGGTTGCAGGATACCTGGGAGCAGCAGAGGGAGAACAAACATTGGTGTTTTTTTGATTTCCAAGTGAAAATGAAAGGTCTAAACTAGAGCTCTGGCACGTATTTGTTGAAATCTTCATACGCAGCGCTCACACTACAATTCAAATTACAAACACCACATCTGTGAGATCCTTCTGTCATCACTGCAGTGTTTGCAATGTTAATGCCCATTCCTGAAAGTGTTTTTGCTGAAGAGTTTTAAGCAGTTCCGCTTGGTGCTATTTTCCCACTGATGTCAGCAGTGCAGTAAGTTCTGCTGGTTTTTCACCTCACTCTCCCTTTTAAGTGTATCTATAAGTAACCATCAGGCTTCCTTGGAAAGAAAAATTCATTAGTATTTTCATCTCAGTGAATGAATAACATGCTGGCGGTTCTTGAGCTCTATTTTAAGCTGTTGTCTTACACTTTCCTTCGTATGATAAAGCTGGAGCCAAGTTCAAGAGGGTCAAGAGCTCCACACAATAAAAGTATGCAAGGCTATTGGTACCAGGATGACAGTGGCTCATGATCTGTGTTGCAAATGAGCAGGAAGATGTTGCTCCATGCTGTTTGCTGAATAGAAAACTTCTGAAGGATTTCTCCCCCATAAAAACAGTTTATTCTAAAGTGAGGTGAGAGTGAGCATAATCAGATGTAGAAAATAGATTTCCAAGTCCACAACACTCATATCCAGATGCAGATTTGATCTTTTAACAAAGCTGGGCAAGAATAGGTACAGATTTTCAGAGCTGCTGTAGTGGCACAGATTTGGCCATTTGTGGGCAAGGATTCCATTGGTCCAGGAAGTTCCTAACAAAGCTAGAAACAAGGAACATATAGATTTGCAGCCTTTCTGTGTTGAAGATGACTTGGATGACTTAATGACTTGGATTGGTGGTGTCACAGCTTTTCAGTGCCACTGGGAAGACTCAGCAGTTGCAGTTCCAGTCATGGTAAGCTGTTCCTTGTTACAGTTATGCGATTGTTCCTCTTTGGGGTTAAAACTCCAAATCTGTGCTTTAGATGACCCTGGTCCCTGAGAGTCTCTGTGCTTGCAAGGCAAACCCAGCAGGAAGATTTGGTGTGGGATGATAAGAAGCTGTGTTTGTCAGATATTCCTGTACTTGTGTAATTGCAACTGCTTCTGAATCTTCCCAGACCTCCTGCTGCTGCCACCCCTGTTTAACTCGGACCTCAGCATTGCTCAGTCTCAGCTGTGCTCAGCTCTCACTTCCACGTGCTGTCAAATGAATGCTCCAGACGTGAAAAAAAGGTATGAAATCTCTGTCATGTATTAAATTGCTGTTAGCAGGTAACTCCAAATTGGACTGTGTAGGTAGGCGAAAGACAAAGTGATTTAACACTTTACAGATTGCCATGAACAGAAAAGTGCTAACATTCAGCAAAGGAGTACATACATTTGAAACAGCATCATAGTCTTAATAGCAATTGCATAGCACCATGATGCTGTCACCATTAGTGCCTGCAGCAGTGGACCTGAGGGGGTTCTGACCAGGGGTATGTATTAACTGTATGCTTGTGTATGCATTAACACAATAAATGTTGATTTTAGTGGGCATTCTTGGGTTTGCTGTAAGGCTGGCATGGTGGACGTGCCACTGACCTGTACTGCATGTCTGTGACATGGCACCAGGCAGCTGTAACTGCACGGGCAAAGCTTGATTATAGAAAATATTTGAATATTTCAGAGTAACAAAAGATCCTGAGGATTTGGTGATCTGCTTGTAAACAATTTATAGGTGGTGAGAGGTGAAACTAATATATCGGTCAGTCCTGCATCACTTTCCTCATTTGTAGTCAACAAATGCCATTGCCAGCTGTGAAGCCTGGTGCAGTCAGGGCTGAATGGTTCATCTCCTGCTCCTGAAATTTAAAGACTGCCAGCTCTGGTGCATCCACAGGCTGCAAATCTCTGGGGCTGTGGATGGTGTTGGTTTTTTCCATCCCATGAGATGGGCAGCATCAGGATGCTGCACCCAGTTCAGGAAGGATGATGACTTTCCCCTAGGTTATCTTCTTAAGCTTTTTCTGGAGGACTACATGGCTGAAACATGAGATCAGCCCAGCCCTCAGCCTGGCGAGGAGTGATTTGCTCACAGAGACAAGTGAATTATTAATGCAATTTGCAAGAGGTAACCTCACTGGATCACTTGCACAGCTGCTTCTTAGCCTGTGTGGAGAGCTACAACTATGGCAAGGTTAATACAGAGCATCCGTCATTTCTGTTAATAGATGGCAGCGCTGCGTGGATCCCTACTGTGATCTGCCTTTAATTATTTTTAAGGTAGCCTCTGTATGTTTCTTTCAGCTAAGGCTGCAATGGAGAGCAGAGGTCAGGTCTGTGGGCTGGCTGATTAAACCTGCCCATCACACCTTCTGTACAGGGGTCTTTCCAATGCAAGTCTCTCAGCAGAAGAAATAGGTAGGAAAAATATGTTGGTGTGGCCTGTATTTGTGAGAAAGCAGTTTTTAAATAGATTTCTTTATTTTTTTCTGCTAATGGGTGAAAACATTTCTTTTCCCCCCATCCAAAAGACAGAGGGGATACCGAGCTGCCTTTCCTGGCTCCAGCCCCAGGGAGTGCTGAGGAAGGAAGGCACCACATTTCTGTGGGCATCCCTCATTACTGCCCTATTAGTGGTCAGGAGTGCTCACACTATTTCAATTTAATAATATGGATTTTTTAAAAGGTTGCCCATTACCTGAGAATGCTATTATATGCAAGGATATCACTTGCTTTTATGTGTCCTCTGGGCATCCAACTGAATTCACATGGCTTATACCACATGCACCCAAAGCACAGGAAGGATCTGGGGTTTACCAGATTAGCACACCTTCCCTGACGGATTTCACAGTAATTTTAACATGCAAGAAACCATCCAGAACAATTATTTCTTTCTTATGTGCTGTTCTGGCCAAGAGGGAAAAGTTCATGTGGGGCCTATGTACATAAAGGAGCTTATGAAAAAAGCAAAAATTAATACCCCAGATAGCAGTGAAATAAATTCACCTGCATGGAAAAAGATTATGGACTGCAAATAGAGAGAGGTAGCAGGAACAGGATCCCTGCCCTGACAGAAAGGGAAAAGACTTGGGTCTTTGGAAAGAGAACTGCATGTCAGACTCAAGTTAGAGTGACAAGTACTGAAGTAACCCATTGCCATTTTTCCATGTCTCTTCTGTACTTACTCTTACAATAGTCAGTGAAGTAGAACTAGATCCACTATAATATAAATAAACATAATAAAAATAAATGATGGTCATGACCAGGATGAAAAACTGGGGATGGCTTCAGATTTGTTCTTGGCTCACCTCCTCTGGCATGTAGGAAAACCACAAGTGCTTGCACCTGCCCAGCCTTGTGTCTGCTGCGCAGCTCTGTTGAAGAATACTGGAAGCTACTTAAATTTTCATGGCTGAACCTCTAATTGGAACTCTAAATTAGGGGTCAGGAAGCATGGAGAAAACTTGCTTGCAGAGTAGATGTCTAATGCAGTTCTCATCCTGACACACCAGCTTGTATGCCACTAAATAACGTCCATCCTCAAACCGATGCGAGCTGCTAAGGGGTCATTAAAATTCCTTTTCAGTCCTGATCATTAAACAAACCATACGAGAGGCAGACTCCGTACCTGGAAAAAGTGGCATGTTAATGGAGATGCACCCAGCATAATTGCTGTCATCCATCACCCCTGCCCCACTGATATTGACAAAGTGCAGCTAAATATTTAAATAAGCCATTTTTCTTCAGAAGCCGAAGGATTAGATGCAGCCGAATTTCTCAGTCTAGTCAGCAAACGATACAAGTCCAGGGATTAAAGAGGATTTGCAGGAGTGAATGAGAGCTGTTCCTGCATTATGCTTCGTGAAAAAAATATTCGTTGCTGCCAAGACATGTTTGGGATGAGAAGGGGAGGAGAGATGACTCTCCTTTTCATTGAAAGCAAGCAAAATAGAATTAGTTCCTCTGAACTTGGTGTTCTGGATTTACCTTGAAGGTGTAATTGAAGGAATCTGTGGTTTTCCCAAGCCCCATTACACCTGTACTACTTCTAGGAACACTATATTTAAGATGGAGATGTAGGGGTTACAAGGCCACACGTGTTGATTTTGCTGCACTTCCATGGGAGGTTTGTTAGGTTACCATCAGTAAAATAGAAGGGAAGTGCTTGTGGAACTCATTTTCACTCAGATGTGTGTTTGTGTGCTGCCCTTCTTCCAGATTTGGTGACGGGCATATTAGATGTACGGGATGGGAGCAGAGGCTGTCCCAGAGCTACGTCCGGCATTTGCAGATGTAGGCAAAGACGTTTAGAATCACAGGAAGAAGTATTTGCTGGGATTGGCAGGGAATGTTTTGAACAAACCTTATTTTTGTCTGTTCATTAATGGTGAAAGAAGACATTCACAGGAAGAAATTGGTATTGGCTTTTTTTTTTTTTTAATAAGTGTAAATTTTTAGGCTTTGGTTATTATTTTTTGTTTGTTTTTTGAGGGGGACAAAATGATGTATTTTTATCCATGAACCTTTAACCATAATGATATTATAGATAGAAAAGCAAAACAAGAGAGGAACAGAGTGAACCAAACTGATTCTAATTAAATTAACGTATTTGATTTCACCCAAACCAAGAACATTAGAAATTTTCCTCTGAACCCTGAGTTTCAAAACTGACTTGAGTTTGAAGTGTGGTCTGAATGGAGGAAAAATGCTGGCATCTCCCATCAGTTTTCAGGAGGTAGGAAATCCAGTTCCCTTTTCGGTGCTCACCTCAGCACTTACTAGCAACTAGCTGGAGGCATTTGTGATTTCTTTTTTTCTTTCTGGAAGTGTGTAATCTTACTTCTCCAATGGCTTACATGTTGATAGAGGGAAGAAAAACAGATTTGCTTTTGCACTGCTTAAAGAACATTTGCATGTCTTAGCATTTTGTAGGTGGAGTCCTGGACATGTTGGTCTGACCTGGTTTGCAATCTGAGCAAAAGCCCTGTCCGTTCACTTTAGGCATGGTATGAATAATAAGAAGAATTGCAATAAATGAATTGACTGCAGCTATTCAGCTTATGCAGTATCTGGGGAGATTTTTTTTTTTCTTCCAGCACTTCATTTCTCTTTGCATATTCACTGTAATTTCCTGTAACATCTGAACTTGGGTAATGCTTGGGCAGAACTCTGTGTAAGGCTCCAGATATTACCTCTCTCTGTGGTACATCTGTCCAGCCATTGCATATGTTTGTCCTGTCAGATCCAGTTACGTACTTTTTCCCCTTGAATCAATCAATGTCAGGAATCCAAAACTCATGCCCATTTCTAGGGAAAGACAACAGAATTTATATATCATGGAGAAAAAAATATGAAAATTGTAAGATAAATGTTTCTCAGTTCAGACTTGCAAAGGACTATGGATTGAATATTCTCCCCTAAATGATGAGAAATAAAACTGTTCTACCTTGATATTATAGAGAGCAGGCTTCAGTGGAAATTAAGTAGATTATTTCTTATGACTTTATTGAAATTCTACAAGGAAGTCCAAAAATGCACGAGCCTGTTGCTTTGCAGAGAGCTCAGTGTGTTTCATCTTTGTGAATTGATAGTGATACATAAATGTCAGCTTTATTGAACATGTCTGCACTGTCTGGCTATCCAAACAGTATTAATTAACTCCCAAAGTCCTGTTCCAGCATGCATTTGGACTCATTTAAAAACTTGCACTAGAGCAGTAGTTAGACGGATGCAGACTAGAAATATGGTGCACATTTTTTAGTGAGAGTAATTAACCACTGAAATAAATTACCCAGCGGCAAGGTGGATTCTTTATCATTTGAAGTCCTTAGCTTGAGGCTAAATGTCTTTGTAAAAGATGTGTCATAGCTCCTGCAGAACATATATATGTGGATGGGCAATCTGCAGGACGTGCTTATGTATTTACAGCTCCATTGAGCAGGGTATGCAGGAGAGTTATTCATGTTCTTTGTACTGGTTACAGAAATCATGGGTGAGATGCAGCTCTCCTGCTGACTGAGGACAGGAGCTGGCACTTGGGGGCTGCTTGGGAAGCCTCCCCTATTTGCTGCCCACCATGAAGTCATCCAGTGGGAGCGGGAGCTTGCATCGTTCTCACATTTCTCTCAAGTGCTGAGCAAAACACTCAAATCTGCTAAATGTCACCAACGTGGAAAACATTTCAGAAATACCTTAAGTAGATTATGTATGTAAATATACTTTTTTTTTTTTCCTGTTCTGTGAGCTCTTCTTTTGACTGGAGGAAGTCTGGTGGACCTCAGTGGCGTCAGTCTGCTGCAGTGGGGAAGTGGTACAAATAACAAAATTCTTTGAATTTCATCTTTGAGAAGTAAGGGGGTTTCACACAAAGATGTGCATCTGATGGGGGATCAGAAACCTTTTTTCATGAAAGGCTGTAACCATTTTGGCCAGCCACCCAAAGGGGGGGGGGAGTAGGTAAATGAAGGCGGCCAGCTGAGCATGAAGGGACATAAAAGGTGCAGCCTTGGGGCCCTCAGAAATGTCCCAATGGACCTGAGCTCCTGGGGCTGCTCCATGGGATCACCGCTGCAGGTCGGTGTCAGACAGACTCATCTCAGCCTAGCTGGAAGCTGGTGTGTAATGCGATTAAACAATAAGCATTTTGTCACAATAATGAATGCTGGCATCCGTCTTTCTGATATGATTAAATCAGTCTGGAGACAAATTCTTCATTCCTGACACTAGGTCGCTGCTGGTTGTTTCATTTTTTTTTATTATTATTATTATTATTATTTGTTTTGTTAGTTGAGAAAGGTGCCACAGGTACTAACGAGGTCACTCAGGATTAATTCCTTCCTCTGTAAACAGCAGGAGCACCGGGCTTGCTTGTCTGTGAATGCTTTGGCAAGTCTCTGCCTGGCAAAATGGTGGCTGGTTCCTTCCTTTGGAGAAGGCTCCCACCCTGTGTGCATGCATGCAGAAATGACTTGTTCTCATCCCATTTGCTCAGTGTTCTTCAGCCCTGGTCATTAATAACAGACCCCGGTGTGATGCGTTGAGTGGGATCCTGCCATGAGATGTGCAGAGAGCAGTTAAATGGCCATATAATTATTGTCATTGATGAAAAGTCCCTTTCACGGCAGTTCTGATACTTGGAGGTTGAAGAAGGCTTTGTGAATAGAGGAGCAGCCGTTCACAATTAACTTGGTTATTGATGGCACTCCATAAATGTTTAAAAACACTGAAAGAGAAGTAATAAATGGTTGATTTGTTTGCTTGGCTGCAGCTGCTGTAGGCTTGCACTGTTTGCGTATAATTCCTTATTCCCCTTAGCAGCAGTGGATATATCTCCTCTTACCTCCTTTTCTTTTAAATTGGGCTAATGAGATATATTCTGCATTTTATGTGGGCTGAGGGGAGCTGCCTGCACTTCAGCACTGAGAAGGAATGCAGCAAGTCTGCACCCAGCTCCCCCTCCGCTTCCCAGGGCTTCACGGCATTACTTCAATTCCACCCATGGAATGTGGACACATTTCCAACCTTCTCCCGAAATCTGCTCTTCCCTGACATCTGTACTTGGTTTGAGAACCTGGGGTGATGAACAGAACCCTGTTCTGTCACAGGGAGTGCCTGCCACACATTCGCATTGACTGGAGCACATATCTGTACTCACCCCTCCTCTGGATCAAGTCCAAATTCATCTGGCCTTTTGTGCCAGTGCAGCCTAGGACTTCCTTCCATTCATCATTAACATTGCAAATAAAATTTGCACTCAGACTCTGATCCGAGCTTACGCAGTCTAAAGGCCAGTGCATGAATCTTTAACCCAAACTTGTGTTTTCTTTCTCTTCACAAGCCACTGTAGCAATTCATAGGATACAGACTATGAGTCTGGTAACAGGATTGCATAGAGGAAAAAGTAACTGCGTGATCAACAAGAAATTATAACTTTGGTGCTGTAGAATCAGCAGGCAGCACTGCTGCATGGCTTAAAAATAGCTGTCCTTGTTCCATGTCCTTTTTCACTTGCAGCAATAGTTTTTAGATGTTTCTAATCACTCAATTTACTTTCCTGTGGGCTGGCAGGGGCACCAGCTACAGTAAAAAATAGTCTTTTCATTGGAATATATCTTCTCAGAAGGACAAGATTGTTCTTCTTGTCTCTTCAAAAACGTCTCTGGGAAAGGGAAATGTTTGCTAAAATTCTCTTTTGAGTAATTGGATATTTGATGTGTTTGTATTGGTTTATGGTGCTGCAGACTTGGAGCATCAAAGCCCCTCTGCACTGAAGCCTCCCCACTTCTCGTTAGGAAGAAGGGTGGTCATTAGCATAAGCTTTCTGCTTTCAGTTTTCATGAACATTTTACTGAAATGCCTCAATCCACATTATAGAAATCTGCAATGTTCTGGTTCAACAAAATAATCCAACCTTTAAACTGTGGGGTTCCTTACCTGCTGCTCACCGTGTTGTGAAGAAGTGGCTCAGCTCCACGGTGACTGTCAACTTGTGGTCAAGAACATGTGAACCATGTGACTGAATACTGTCAGAGTTCAGTTGATGGAAGGAAAATGGCAGGAGGGACCCACTGAATGGGAGTCTGAGTTAAAAGATGGTGTCTCTGGATGGATTTGGGGCCATTGTGGTTAATAGCTGCAATGTGAACTCTTAATTTTGCAACAGAAGGGCAGCACTGCGTGCGCACAAATAGAAGGCATCAGGTGGAACGAGGGGGGCATCCTCTGTCCTCGAAGTGCTGATGGCTGCTGAAGGACTGTGTCACCTTCCAGCACCGCCTCTCAGCATGAAGATCCTACAGAGCTCTCAGAGAAAGGCTGTGAGGATGACTCAGGTGCTGGGAAATGAGCTGTACGGCACAGGGAACTCTATTCATTAGCTCATTGGAAGTTGGAAAGGAGATTTTACTGCTCATTTTAAGAACATGTTCATGGAGAGGAGTCTTGAGAGTCAAGAGCCTTTTGACCTTGCAAAATAGAGCCTAACAAGAAGGCTGGAAGACCAAGCATGGAGAAATAAGACAGCATTTCAGGCTGGGCAGAGCACGATGTGGGCTTGCAAGCAAATTGTGTGTAATGAGATTTGGTACCTTAAAAGAAAAGAATTTCCTTCCAGTTTTAGTCTGAAGTTCTCTCCCCTGTGTGTCAGAGTTGGGGAGCCTGGCTTGCCCGTGTTGCTTTTAGATGTGAGAGCTGCAGCCCCTCAGAACCAGCCCTGCACTGCAGGTTGTGCTCACACGGCCGCTGCTCCCCAGGGCAGGGAGCTGGGCTCTGGCATGGGATGCAGGAGGGGAGTAGGATGCTTGAACTGTGCCTTCTTGCCTTTCCTTGATGATTTTTGAACTTTAATTGAGGTGCAAACCTCGGCTTTTTAAAGAAATTCAGATCTCTCCCTAGGTGGTTGCAACAGCCAGGCAAAAGAAACAGGAAACTATGCAGCTCTTTGGAGACTAACTTTTTCCATATATTTAAGTATTTAAATGGCATGAATGGAGGCTGGGAGGGAGGCACTGGGCATGAATTTAACCCTTTTCCTAGAAAAGGTTTGGTAAATAGCATTAGCAGGCAGAAAATGATGCAAGTTCTCCCTAAATGCCCTGCTGCAAAGCAGGAACATCACACACTGGCCTTCAGGGGACGGGAAGCCAGGAAGAGAGGCAAAGCAGCTCTTTTTTAGACCTATTCTTTGTAATTTTCTCTTTTTTTTCCTGCTATGTTACTTGCCCAGCAGCTTGGATCTAAACAAAGTATCAGTATATCCCATCATAGTACAGCAGTGATGTCTTTGACCCATTAATTTTTAAGTGCTCATGCATTCTTTTTGATATCTGCTCCAATGCTATATTAAAAAAAAAAAAGAAAAAGGAAAAAAGAGCTTCATTAAAGCAAGAGGCATTTGATCCAGTCAGCGGACCTGTGTGCCTCTGTATAAATGAACACAAGGGGAGCTAATGGGGGAGTTCAGGGGACTTAACTGTACCGGTGATAATTGAAACAAACAGACCTCCGTGGCCTGAACTAATTCAGCAGAGCTATATTCCTCTTCCTTTTCTATTATACATTCAGTAGTTTAGCACTCCCCAGCTCCCCACTGGCATTAAGAGACACTTACAGCTGTTCTCGTCTCCCTAATAACAGCACTCAGTAGAGTTAATGGTGGCCTCTGAGGGCTGATGAAGTGATGTGGGGCTCTGCCGACACCAGCCCGAGGACTTGCCATATGCCTGGGGAATTTCACCTCTGTTTAGACTCAATTCAGCCAAAACTCCCAAGGTGAAATTCCATTTAGGTTGGTGCATTTCTGCTCTAACAATTACAGTTATGTGTTGAACGCTGTCTTTTATCTCTGCTGGCCTGGTGTCTGTTGTATGTAGCCAGATAGATGCTGCCTTCACCCCTGCTGCGGCGGTCCGGATTGCAGATGGAGAAAGAAAATTGAGATTTCAATGGGGAAAGCTTTGCTTCCAACAGAAGTAAATAAAGAAACAGGAAAAACATTGACAGCTTTTTATGCTGACTTTCTCTGCTGCTTTGCTTAGAGAGCAACAGGGAAAGGAGTAAACTAGTTGTCCTTTCTGCCTGATGCACTCTTACCCATCCAAGAAATGTTACACAGGATTTCTACCGATTTCATAGCAACTGTGCCAGAAAGCAGATTTGTGTTGGTCATTACTAAGCATGAGCAATGATGCCCAAATGAATAAGAAAGTATCTGTGGGAGGTAAGTGGACAATGACTTCTGTAATAACACATATGCCTATCTCTACAACCATGAATGGGTGGTAACAGCCCACTGTGCTCCATGATCCAGAGACAGCCCATGGTGCTGCCTTGGGATATGGGTCTGCCTCCTCCATCCCACGTCCACTCCTGTTTGTCTCATCAGCCAGGGAACATCAGGATCTGTGAGTTTTATTGCTGCCCCCGTTAGAGTATCCCAGGTGGAACCCCTAGCACTGCACCACTGCAGTGTTCTGCAGTACCCCAGAGGTTCCTTCGGGTGTGTGTCATTGACAAGCTTTCCTTCAGAACCACAGGAATAGAAACTGCGTATATTTATTTTCTTGCACTCTTATTTCGCTATTTGTTACACGTTTTTCAGAACACAGAAGTTCAGATCTGAATATAATTTCAGAAATCTGTTATCCCTGGTTAACTGTAATCCTAATCAAGCTTTGGATATTGTAAATTGTATTAAGCACGTACAAATGTAGTCTACAAGTGTTTTGTTCATAAAATATGAACTCTGGAAGTACTTGTTAATGGATGCTGCTGCATTGGCCATGCTGTCTGGAGAGCACTCCCAGAAGCTCAGTGGGTTCAGGGCAGGGTGGGTCTGCAGCCATCAACCAGGCTTTAGGCCTGCGAGGGGTGTGGGCCTGGATATTCTATGGAGACATGGGGTCTGTCACTACAGTGTACACGGGTCCAACCTGACAGTTACAAACATGAGTCCATTTCAGCTCCGTTCGTATCTAATGTTGTATTCAGCCACTGTGAGCATGGAAATGCATCTCTGACCTTTTGAGACTGTAGCTTCTATCAGTCATGTCTCTTACTAATTGCTGCCGCAGTTCACGGCCCTGGATGGAAGGGAGAGCGTTACAAAACTGCCCTCTCCAAATATAAATTATTTTAATTACAGTCAACATGCTCTTCATGTGAAAATGGTGAATTAAGTTTCCAGCTGGCTTTTTTAGCAGCATCTATAAAATGCACAAGCATATCCCAGCTCTGCAAAAGATGGGCATGCTTGTGTCTGGGCTTACTGAAATACCACTTCGTAGGCTCTGGAGCTCATGTGTGTACTCCTGTTGCATATGCTTCTGTGAAGCTGTCATTTCACAGGACAGAGAGTCGCAATTTTTGCAGATGCAATTAGGAAGACCTGCTAAAAAATGTGATCTAATCTGTTGCTCTCTTTTCTTATCAAATATTATTTTCTGTTGAGGTGCTGCAGACAAATAATGAACCTTCCTGCGTGTTAATCCTATGTTTAACTTCATACCACAAACCCCTTCTTTTTGAAATTATGACTTTCTTCTGCAGTAAGGTTCATCAGGAAAGGTGCAGGTTCTAAAACAAAAGCAGCTGCCAAAGCCCTGGCTTGAGTTGATACCTATTAAGCAAAGCCCTTAAGCGTGTGTCTCTACTGAAAGCCCAAGATCTGCTTTGCTCTTCACTGAATAGAGACTGATTTAAAATTGTGCTTACATACCTTGTGTAAAGAAACATGCAGCTGGAGTTTCTCTTATTTTAAATGGCTATGAATCAGGCCTAAATTCACTGAGACCAGTGCTATATGTTGGAGGAGAAGCAGGTTCCCAATGTATTAGAAAATAGCTGTGAATATTTCAATTGTCTTAAAAACCAAGCCATATTTTTAGGAAACTAAAACTATCAGTCATAGCCATGCTTTAAAAATCGACCCTTCACCTGCCAGAATGTGGCCCTTTAGCTGTTCCATTAGCTCACGTCTCCTTTCTAAAACAGATGTATTTGAATGTTCATGCAATCAAGCTATCATGTTGGCTGAGCATCCTTCAGGGCTCTCTAATATACAGTAATACGGCTATCACTTTGCCTAATGTTTCATAAAAATGCCATATATAATGCTACCTTCTTGGCTTCCTATCTTCTTTAATGAAAGGTTGCAGGAGTTTCATTTACAAATGGTTACTCTACCAATCATTAAAAAAAAATAAATAAATAAAGGAAGAAAGAAAGAAAGAAAAAATGAAAAGGAGTGAAGATGCTATTGTAAAATGCTCTGTAATTGTGGTAGTGGAGGGAAGTGGGCTTCCTATTCCCTATAGCACAAAAGTAGAATCATAATGAACGATCAGAAGCGGCACATCATTGCATCTCATTCCTGCAATTATGTCTTACATTTGTGTTTATGTTCAGCATTTCTTACACCTCCCATGTATGTGCATATGAGATCCTGGGATTCAGAATGTCTGAATAGACACATCAAGCCCTTGATGTTAGTGATGTTCTTCCCCATGTTAACTTATATAACAGAAAGATGTGGGAATGCAGAAATTGACACCAACGGCTTCCCGAGTAGCAGGCGAGGATGGTGTTTGTGCCTCCTGTTACCTGACTGCTCAGTAACATTGCCCTATGTATTCAAAAAGAATTTGTCATGAGCAATTCCTCCCCTGTGCTATGCTTCCTGCACTTCCCAGGGACAAACTGAACTCCACATTCTGAAAAGCAGATCTGTGGGAAACTCATTTTTTTCCCCACTAATCTTTTCCAATCCGTCCCTCCCTTTTTAGAGGCTTGCAAAGGCTATGTAGTCATTTGTACTCCAACTTTTCCTAGTCAAATATTATAGGTGCCTGACTTTGCCCATCTCTAATAAGCAGGCAGACATCTGAAAGGCTGCTCACCGCTTCTGTGGGTTCATTGACATTTTGAAAATGTGCTTCTTTTTATCATCTCTAAAATGTCTTCCCCTACAAACATCATACTTAGGATGATTTATGAGCCTTTCTGGAGATTTCTGTCTTCTAATACTCACAGGGGAGTTTTCTAGAGAGTTGCAAGGGTGCAAAAAATTTACAACTGAATTCATACATATATGTATACATCTATACATGTGTAAGTACAGATGCATACATATTAATACCTATGTGTATTTATGTATGTTCAGCTGCACTTAGCTAACAGCAAAATGGATTAATTTATGAAGAAAATGAATACAAAATGGGTATGGAGCAAGAAAAGAACTTCTCCTCAACAAAGAGGAACTGATTTGAAAATAGAGCATATAGGGAACAATCCGGTTTTCAAAATCTCGCTCTCCACATGACTACAGCACTGATTGTTTCAGTGCTCTGTTTTTTGTCCTAGTTCACACACAGTGCACCAGGACAGCCACCAGAAGCATCCCCCAACAGCTTCTCCTGCCATAGAGGGGCTTTGGCTCTCCATCAATGGAGAAGTCTTGAAATCCTGTTATATCCCACAGAAAAAGGGCAAATACAGTTCACCCTTCAAGCCAAGGATACTCCTACTGAAAATTCAGATGTGGATCTATCAGTGTCAGAAATTTAAAAAACACTGACTTCCATATGTCAGTCCAGATTTCTCCCTCGCTTCCCAGATGGAGGTGCAGATGCTGTGCTGTGTTTGCAGAGTCAGCCCATGAATCCAAGAAAGGCACGTTCTGGGGCTGTAGATACCCAAATGGAAGTACATGTTTGTTGTCACAGGATGCTCATCTGCCCATTTCTCCTGGATGGTCAAGAGCAATGACTTTGCCTGGGTTATTGGTGGCCTCAAAAAGCCAGACAAATGGCTTTCTGCTCAGAAAGGACATCAACTGCTTGTGAAAAGTGAGCAAGGGAGAGAATGTGGCTGTATGGGAACTGTTGAGTCACAACCTGAACTACTGATTGAGCACCTGGGAAAGGACCCGGTCAGCCCGAGGAGCACAGGTGAAGGCAATTCATCTGTGGGACCAGAAGGGGTGAGCCTGGCTGCACCTCTCTTAGACCTCATTTTAGGGCTGACTACCACTGGGGAAGGATCTTGTCCTGGAGATCCTTTCTTGGTGAAGCTTTCCCCTGTGAACCAAGAATCTTCCGATATGGGTGAGCAATTTTCTTCCCTTCCTTTATAGCAGCTTTTTATCACTCTGGTCTTTCCATCATCATGCCTCTGTTGTAACGTCTTTCCTGTCGTATTAATCTGTGCAATTGCTACAGTGGCCTATGAGGTCAAGAGCAGAGATTTCAGTGAGTTTCTAGTGCTTCTACCTTTGACATCAGAGGAAGGTCCAGATTTAATAGTTCTCTGTGATAATATATGCTGCTGGGGTGCCATGAAGAGGCAGAGTATGAAGGTGCAACTCTGCCTTCCCCACACCTCTCCTGGACTATAGTGGTAATCTTCCATATCCTTACTCGCTTCTATCGACACTTGCTTTCTTCAGCCTTAATAGGATTTTCAGAGACTTGAAGCTGTCTGGCAGCCTCCTTCTTGAATCCTTTTGGAGATAATCAGACTGATGTGTTAATCACATTTATGCTGTATTTAAGAATAGTGGGATAAAGCCTGAAAAGTGCTGAGCAGCACTCTTCACCTGAAGCTTGTTTACAAGCAAAGCAGAAAGAAAGGTGGCAGGCAGCATAGCAAACAAGGGTGTCCAGATGCCTTGCATATGGATTAGAGAATAACCCAGACCCTGATTATTCGCTGGATTGATGTTCTTTTGCCATGATTG
This sequence comes from Perdix hodgsoniae, assembly GCA_035772895.1. NCBI lineage: Eukaryota > Metazoa > Chordata > Aves > Galliformes > Phasianidae > Perdix > Perdix hodgsoniae. Next base: position 4,456,793 of record JAPSGF010000017.1, on the reverse strand, counting down.
AGGATGAGGAATGGAGAATTGCCGCCTCAGCTTGATCCCACCTGAGGATAACCACCCCAAGCTGATCCTTCCTTGGCCCCGTGAGCAGCCTGTGATCTGTGGGATTTATGCTACGCATGATTAGGTGTGAAATGGAGAGGAAGTTTATTGCAGAATGCTTGGCATGGGCTTGGGGAGTAAATTCATAAAGGCGACATGTACATTGTCAAGTTGGGTGTTCCTAATTTATAGAAGCCCAAAAAGCCATTACTCAGTTCCACCTCACGCAGTTCTCCCTGCCAAATCCTTGTGTATTTATAAGAATAAAAAGGAGGAATTGGTTGAAGATAAAGGAGCCACTTTACACACATGCACATACTCATACTAAATGCTCAGTTTCTGAGGTCTGACAGTCCCTCTATCAGGGAGCTCGTATAACAACAGCAAACCAATGTAGAGACGTATAAAATGATTTAATTCTCCTTTTTCTTCATTCAAAAGTTCTCTTGCATGTAATATAAACCACTCTCTTCAGTCTGCTAATTGAGTGCAAGAGTAGAACGAAAAAGGGCAATGCGTTTCAAATTTCCTAGAGCCACTAGAGCACATCACATCCTGAAATGATCACCTTTGGTTCAGGGAGTGCTTGCTTGCAAAGGGAGTAAATTTGTTACTCTGACTTCCAGGTGCTTTTTAAACTACTAGGGGAATGTATAGGCTGCAGTTCCCCTTCTGCTGTCCTGGTCCCAGGCATGCACAAAGAAAGGAGGGGATCAGTTGTCCTTATCCCCTGTGCTGTGGTGAGTCGGAGATGATGCTGGGACATATCTGCAGCATCTCAACTGCCCTGAGCCTCGCTGCAGCAATGGCTCCAGTCGGAGCAGCCTCACATACATTAGTTGCCCTTGGTGAAAAGGCACTGTCCATGTTAGTTTTGGATGTCACTGTTAATGAGTGTGATTATTCTCCAGCTCACACGTCTCTTCCCATTAGCTGTGGCGTGCAGCTGCTGACACCCTGAACATGTTCTCTTTCTGCTTTGCATCGTGCAGCCTGCTGCATAAATGGCAATGCAAATGTTTCCTTGATAATTTTGTCACACCAAATCTGATCAAATTTATTCTGTCTCATGCACACGCACATACACTCAGAGACATTTGCCCCAAGGCATTAAAGCCAAGCTCCGCTCTCCTAGTTGAAGAAGCACAGCAGGAAGCTGTCCAGGCACTAGCTGGCCTGGTTCACTCCATCCTGTGGGCTGTGCAGTACAAAGGGAAGACATGGTGGCAGTGCTCTTGCAATAAAGCATTGTTTTGTTGTGGCCAGAGGCCCAGCCTTAGCGATAGCCTTGCACAAATCACCTAGTTGCTCGGTGCCTGGATTTGATAAACCTTCCCTATAGGTTTATATACTGAAGGCTCAATTAATCTGTTTGCCATGTGCTTTTAGATGCTCAAATAGTGTCAAGATGACAGTAAGAAGAGCTGTTTCTTAGTTACAGGGCATCAGCAGCCATTTCTAAACCTGGGCTTCCAAACTCCAGCTCTTGCCTTAGCATATGTGGCAGCTCCTGGCTGGCGTCAGTTCTCAGGCTGAGCAAGGCTGGACTTGGTGTGACTTCTCAATGAAGAGATTCCTCAGAGGCTTCTTTGAAGCCCGGAGCTGTTCCAGACCCTGAGAGATGAAAGCATTGGAGCTGGGTTTGGGAAGGAGCTATCAGAATCTGAGCTCAGCTGCCAGTTTCTCCTCCTGACATCAAAGCCCATCTATTCTCATTTGCCACTGCCTCCATATTTCAAAGGGTGACTAATTCCACTTTCTCTCTCCTCCTGAGACCTGCAGTTTGTTGCTTGCTTTTTTGATGGTTCTATTTTGTATATTCTGCTGGGGAAACAGGTGAAAGCCAGGTGTGCCTGGAGACTGCTGGCAATGTCCAGCTTCATTCAACCATTGCTCCCCACCTGGAAAGCTCTGAACTGAAATCAGAAGAAATCAAACATCATGCAGGAAAGTGGGGGGGGAGAAAAAGCAGCTTGGCTCCCTATGATATGGGAACTAAATCCATCTTTTTTTTTTTGATATGCAAAAACAAAAGAAGGGGAAAAAAGCATTCCCTGCTTGGAAGTGATTTTGTTTGCTGTTGGGTTGTATCTTTTTTTGACAGGAGATTTAAGATTGGAATTTCTCTGCAGTGTGAGACCAAGCTCTGGGACTCTTTGAAAGCCCAGCAGCTGGAGCTGATATGAACAAGGGCTTAGATGAGGCCTCACCCTATGCTGTTGTGTTCAATCCAGCGTGGCAGCAATAATGTTGGAGGTAAGCATTGCCCTCCACTCTGCATCTCATACACAAGCAAAACAAAGCATTAACAGCTGCTTGGTGTGTTGCATCTCCATTTCCAGAGCATTTTACGTAAAAAATTAAACATTAGCAGCTGTTTGCGAGTGAGTATGTAGCAATTTCTCATTTGGTGTAATAGCCCTGAAGGACTAGTAAAACTTTTATCTATTCCACTTGGTGACATTATTGGGCTAACACAGATCTGAACAAGGGCAAGGAAAAGAACATTGTAATTAGAGGCTTATTGATTGCCTTAAAAAAAAAAAATAATAAAAAGATTTTATGTGGTGGGAATGTAGTTGTCTTGTTAGGTATTAGATGGGTCACTGGCACAGCTTGGGTGTCACAAGCCTGTGGAGCTGTGGTGCTGCGTTGAGACTGGAGGCAGCAGAGGGCTGCAGGAAAGCATCCCAGGAACAAAACAGAGTCCCTTCAGCTGTGAGGAAGCTTCAGTGATCTGATAGCTGCAGCAAGCACCCTGTGCCCTGGGGCCACAGAGGATTGTGGAGCTGTGAGGTTCTGGGGCATGACACAGGAGTGACCATCCCTCAGCTCACCACTTTGGCCAGAGCTGTGAATGCTATGTGATGTGGGGCAGGAGGACAGGCAAATTGCATATCCACATTTCATCCCTTGCTCAGACCTGAGGGAAGAAAGCTCCTTTATATCTCTCAGAACTGTTTCTTAGGTTTTAGCAGATCCTGGGCAACACTGCCGTCTTGGTGATGTGCTGGTCGTGTTTTTCCTTTTTTTTTTTTTTTT
>JAPSGF010000017.1:4436424-4453612 GCA_035772895.1 Perdix hodgsoniae | reverse complement strand
CCCCCCCCCCCCCCCCCCCCCCCCCCCCCCCCCCCCATAGGAAACAATGTGGTGATTTGCAGAGGTCCCAGACTCTCTGTGGCTGGGGGTCCTGATGTAGGGCTGAGGTGGCCTTCAAGGGCCACCAAAGTCCATTGCCATGACTTCATGAAGCTGCACGGCTCGCTGATGCAATTATCAGGGGGTCCTAGGGCAGCCCTTGAGTTGGATTTGCCATGTCTCTGTGTCATCTGCTCTGTAAATGCACCTTGCTTTTCCTTTCTCTAGCAAACATGCAGATAAATGCCACTGTGCCCCCTCCTGTATCTTTGTCTTGTTCTGCTTCCTTCTTGTCTACTCTTGGGAAGTGATGTTCCTTCTTTGCTGGGAGGTGATCCAGGTGATCTCACTTTCTGAGTACAGAGAGCTGACCCCCACTTCTAGGTAAGGACCTGGGTTAAATTAAATAATGCCTTCCCACCTCTGTTAGTGACCTGAAGCCAAGGGATCTCCTGGATGCTTCACTCAGCTGCTTTCCAAATGATGTGCAACTCTGCCCTTAGAGGGTGGCTTTTTGTTCTGGAGCTTCAAAGAGGCAGTTTAATGCTTCAGCTCTGTTCCACCTGAATTCCTCCTCATCCCCAGAGTATTTTAAGCACAGGCAAACTGATAATTCTCTGTCAGATCTATGTCTTTATAGTGACAGGCATCCAGCTGATGTAAATCACATTCCATTGAAGTCAAAATTAGGAGCTTGCCAAGTGTTGCATAAGATCATGTTAGGCCATTTATTTTTATTAATTATTTTCAGTGGCAAATCATACAAAAATTCCCCTGCTGTATGAGTTGTCCTTCATGGTGCTCACATTTTCTGTTCTGTGCCTTCTTTTATATGAAAACCGCATGAAGTTTTGCTGCTCTTATCACCATGGAGTTTTTAATATGGACCATGCATTTCTGCACTAACAGGAATCCTCAGAGTGCTGTGGGGTTCTGTGAGCTATCCCAGCATACTTGTATTGGGCTTTGACTTCTTGACACATCCCAGTTGGCTTTCCGGGATGGTGGAGCTTAGGGCAGTGTTTGACCTGGCTCTGTCACAGGCAGGGAATGGGAAGCAGAAGCCCAACCTGACCCTGCTAAGCTCCTGCCTGTGTTGGGGGAGCATGGGGTCACATCAGGACAGGCTCTGACAGTGAGGGCATGTGGAGTGAATGGAGAAAATGAGGTTGTGGCAACATCAAAAGATCGCTGCATCAAAGGGTAATAATTGCTAGAACAGGAGAGATTTGAAATATCTGATGGCTCTTTTATGAGATTACCAGTTATCGAAATGGAAGGGGAAAAAAAAAATCTGAATTAAAAAAACTGTGTGCAGAAAATGAAGGAAAGCAAGAGAAATGGCAACGTGGCATTCCGGGTCCCGTTCTCAAAAACAGAATGTCAGTGTCTGTGTGGAGACAAAGCCAGCTCTGATACTGTAATGCAGCCTCCAGAATCCTTCCAGGCTGGCAGAAGTGTTGTGATTTGTGTGTGGCTGATGGTGGGATTGCTCATTTAATGTCTGTGTTTCTATGAGGAGGTGATGCTGGCATCAAACCCAATGTCATCCCGATCCATCGGAGTGTTCCCGGCCACGTGAGCAGGTGGAGTTCTGCCGCCACCAGAGCCAAAAATAGGACTTAGAATAATATAATAATAAAATCGCCAAGGTTGGAAAAGGCCTCCAGGATGATCCAGTACAACCATCTACCTATCACCAATATTCCTCATTAAACCATGTCCCTCAGCACAACATCAACGCGTTGCTTGAACACAAACTCATACGTTTGGTGTTGGTTCCTGGATGGCTTTAGCCTACATTCTCCTGCAGGCTCCTTCAGTCCCCACCACTGGCCCATAGGGTTGTTCTGTGCAAAGTGAGCACAGCTGTGGCTGTTGTGTGCCTCATTTGGTTGGGCACAAATAGATTTCCCTCTCAGGTTAAGGGGGAAAGCTCACATACTGAAAATTTCAGTCTTTACTTTGATGTTGTTTCAGCTGTTCCACTGCAACATCAAGCACGGCACTTGAACTTGTGTAACTGAGGGGATGGAGTGAGCACATAATTGCCAAATTTACAAAAATGGGGGAAATATAAAGGGAGAATGGAGAAATATTAAATGATCTCATTCTCCTGAGCCTTAATGGAAATGAATAGAAGCTGCTAGACAGCTCAGGAAGGCAATTATAGGGAAATAATCTGTGGTGTTTAGTGGAGCAGTGATGTGGGGCATGCTGAACATGATGGATCTGGCTGCTATTTCCAGTTAATAATAAAGCACTTTAAGAAAAGGCGATGATGCACATGTTTGTGCTTTTGTGTTTATGAAGTAGAGGAACCAGCCAATTTATTTATCTATTTATTTATTTTCCTGTCCTGGGAATTGCCTTGTACTCTGTGACTGAAGCAGCTACAGCAGCATGCTGCTCTCCTTAAGGCAGAGCCTCTGCAGGACACTGTTTGCTTTTGTGAAGATGTTGGCCTTCTTTCCACTGGCCCAGCTGCTGGAAAATTGTGGCTTAGGGAGCTGTTATGCTCTTTGAGAGCTGGTGAGTGCCCTGCTTGATAGCCATTGTTGGCTGAAATCTCTGATATAGGTCAGAAGTAGTTAACAATAAAAAGTGTCTATGCCTGGAAAAAGAAAAAAGTACTTATTAATAAAATCAAGCAGGGAAAGGCTTTTCCTTTTCTTAAACCTTAGGTCTTCCTTTCTGTTGCAAGGCTGTAAAGACAGCTGGGTAAGCTGTGACAAAAGAGCCGCTTAAAATTGACCTGAACTGTTAGAGAGGTTTGAATAGTGCAGGAAAACCCAAGCGAACTTGTCTCGCTTGGAAGCAAAGTGCCCATGGCCATAAGCAGCGCTGCCTGGTGGAGGAGGTGAAGGTGTGGGTGCAAAGGAGGCGTCCACGTCCTCCAGACAACCCTGCCTCACTGTTCCCTGTGCAGCTATGGGCGAGCCATGCAGCTTCAGCACCAGAGTTGCTTTGCCTCTCTCCGGCAACAAAAGCAACCTCAAACTGACTTCAGATAACGGTGAGGTGCAAATGAGCCTTGAGGAAAATGCAATTGGAGCTAATGAGGCTGTATGTGCTGTTCCTGTTAGTGCAAACAAGTTTCTCTCTTCTTACTTTCTTCCACTGTAAATCCTAAATCCAATCCCACCATGCATTGACCACCTTCCAAGTGCAGCCACTGGGCATCACTGAATTATTCCACGTTTTGTCTGTGGGATCTCTCAAGCTGATTCAGCCTCCCAAATCCTCAGTCTGATTTCTAGACCAAATACGCTAGGATAAGCCCAGAGAAAAGTAATAAGGACAAACACATTTAAATATTTATCTGGAATGAAAATCCTAACTCTTGAGATTTACTTGTTGCTAATGATTTGCTAGTCAGTCAGTCTGATGCAGGCTGACAAAAATAACATTTCCCACAGTGAGGGACCCATGTTTGCATCTTGTACTGATTACCTTATGCAGTATCTTCTATACCTACCATTTGTAGGCATCTACAAATCAGGTGAGTAGGGAAAGAGAGAACAAAATATGATGCTTGGGAGCATTTCCACAAAATGCTTTGCAGAAGAATAACAGAATCCATGAATTTATTGTTCAAAGATTTATTCGTGAGTAACAATTCATAAACTCTCCATCTCACTCTAGAGCTGGGATGTGCTTCATTATTTCTGAGAAAAGGAAAAAGGAGATGTATTTCTTCCTATTTTTCTATACGGGTGTGTATAAAACTGTTTCAGTGCTGGTTAAACATTGCAGCCATAGATTCATGCTCTCTAGTTATCTACACACCGTACTGAAAGGTTCTTCTGTCTATCTGTATGTCCCAATTCCAACTTTGCAGGTCAACAAAGAAAGTCTGTTGATTCAACATGTAGTCAGTTGCTCTCATGTTCACACCAAAGGTACCAAACTTATGTGGAAGATCTGAAGTGTTAAGACCCATGTCTACTGGAAATGGCACCTCTTGCTTGTGGGAACTTCTCTGCTCCACAAACAGGTCCAATTTGTATTTATAAAAAATACATTAATTGCTCTAAGCTGGACTTCAATAGACTTTGATTTCCTCAAGTCTGTTCAAGGATCCTCACAAAGGGAGAAAAAATGGCATGAATGCTAGAAATTAATGGCAGTCCTGAGGAGTAAAACTGAAAATCTAAGCTAAAAATTAGAGGGGTGAGGTTTATGCACAAAATAGGCTTCAGCTCAAAGTGCATCTTCAGTGAGGAGAAAGAAACTAGAAGGGGATTTTCAGTCTGTCAGCAGTTTTCTTTTTTGACATTTCAGAGCATTACTTTGCAACCTCTTTGTGTTAAAACGTCAACTTTTGAAAATTAACCTTTGCTGTAAATATTGTTAAAGTAATCCAAGAATCAAGTGAAAGTATGTTTAAAAAAAAAAAAAAAAAAAGTTAGTGGCTGGCAAGAAAGTTCTTTTAAAATTTTATTTCATCAAATACAACCCACTGTAAAATCCATACACATTTTACATACTCCTTTTTTAAAACAACTGTCTTTATAGTAAACTGTGAAGTATGTTGTGCACCCAGCACAAATTCAAATTGAAATTGAAAAGACAAGCTGACATTTAGTTGATTCTTTAATGCCTCTGTTTTTCTTCTGGTTTGTAAGTTAAGAGAATTCATCATTCAGTTGGATATGCCTCTGCAGAAATGTATTTCACTCTCAAAAGGTGGGGAAAAGGCTAAATTAGGAGAGTCCTGAGCCACCGATGGAGGAGGATTCCCAAAGAAGATAGCATTCCCAAAGAAGATAGCACAGACGTGGTCCAGAGTGGGAGAAGAGACCCTGCTTGTATGTCTGGGTATAACCGAGAAGAGTCTATGTAGAAATCATGGAATGACAGAATAGTAGGGGTTGGAAGGAAATCTTTGCAGACTGCCAACCCAGCTGCTAAAGCGGGTTCTCTACAGTAGGAAACACAGGAAAACACCCAGGCAGTTTCTGAATATCTTCAGAGGAGGGACCTCTACAGCCTCTCTAGGCAGCCTATTCCAGTGCTCTATCTCCCCATAGTAAAGAAGTTTTTCTTCATGTTCACGTGGAACTTGCAGTATTCCAGTATGTGTCCATACTGGAAGTGGTGTCCTTGTCCTGTTGCTGCACTCTAGTGAAAAGAGCTTGACTTCATCCACCTGATACCCATCCTTTAGATGTTTATACGTGTTGATAAGATCCCCTCTCAGCCTTCTCTTCTCCATACTGAACAGTCCTAGGTCTCTCAGCCTTTCCTCATATGAGAGACGCTCAAAGCCCTTAATCATATTCATTACCCTCAGCTGGATTCCTTCTAGGAGATTCTTGTCTTTTAACTGGGGAAGCTAGAACTGGACGCAGCATTCCAGATGTGGCCTCATCAGGGCAGGGTTGAGAGGGAGGATCACCTCCCTCAACCTGCTGGCCACGCTCTTTTTAATGCACCCTGGGATGCCACTGGCCTTCTTGGCCACAAGGACACCCTGCTGGCCCATGGCCAACCTGTTGGCCACCAATGGAATCACAGGGAGCAGAAAGGTCGGGAAGTAAGACAAAAAGGAAAAGCTGAGAGCACAGGTCGGCATCTCCAGAATAAACTGCCTCGACTCTGTGCTCAGAGCAGTCAGAAAAATCAGTCACCTACAAAAGTATTTCTTTCCAATGGCCTCAGGGCACCGCCAGCAGGGGAAGGGAAACTGCCAGAGGGAACGACACCTGAGGAGGGATGCTTGTATGCATGCAGGGCAGGATGCTGCCTGAAAACAATTCCATCGACTTGGATTCCCATCTCAATTCCTTTAGGTTTCCAGTCACGCCCTGGATCTGCAGACTGCCATCAACACCTGCTCTCCTGCAGTGCCTGGTGCTCCAGAAACCCCAGGCTGCCCGTTGTGAGGCCAGGGATGCGCAGCTTTCCCAGAGCCAGGCGTTTTTCATTGTTTGTAGTCTGCATTTTGGTGTCATTGCTCAGCGGTACAAGAGTGCATGCATGCGTGTTGGGGGGGAATAATTGTGCCATTAATGATTGCTATTTTGATTACAGGATGCAATTGTCACTGCGGTTGGAAGCCAATCAACACGTTGTGAGTGGGAACCTGCTGGTACTTTCCAATGGTCCTTGATTAAAAAGGAAGCTCTTGGCTATCTTCAAGCAGCAGGAGAGGAAACAGCACGGAGAAGGTGAGGCAAGTGCCAGACTCTCTCTCCCGATGGATCACAGCTCATTTTCACCCCCGTTTAGTCACACAATCTGCTTTTTTTCTCTGCTTGGAGGCCTCCTTTACCCTTTGCTTCCTACTGGTCAATGTCTAGAATAGCTTCTGCTCTTCGGTGTTGAATTCTGAGTGATCAGCTCTGTGTTCTGCTGTATTTTCATGCAAATTAAATAGCTGTGTGCCTTCACAATGCACCTGCAGGTTATGCAAGCTGTTGCAGGCCTCTCCACACACTCCATCTCTTTGCAGTTGCAGAAGTGTGCAACTGGAATCCAGAGCAAAGCAAATGACAGCATACATGCACCTTGTTCAGTGGAGCAATAGGGCATTTTAATTAAAGTGACAGCTGAAGATGAAAATATATAATTTTTCTCCCCAGATTTCAGAGGTATGGATTTTCAAATAGTGGAATTCCTTCTAGGAAATTTCCTAGCATCACATACATCTTTTTATTATTTTTTTTTTTTCTCAAGAATGGAAGTCAGACTGTGTTTTAGTAACAGTGCAGAAGTATATTTCTGTGTTTAATAACTTTGGTCTGTCTCAAGGTATAGGAAACTCATGAAGGAAAAAGAAAATCTTGAGTACTTCCTGGGGTTTCACACTGCAGGAAACATTTTCTGATCGATGCTGTTGGGATGTTTCCCTTTGCAATCTAAAGTGAACACGAGATAGGCTTATGGGGATGCAGGGTAAAGCTTAAAGCTTTACTTAAAGCTCTCCCCTTTAAGTGGATATATAGAGTGGTATTATCAGTATTGTAGAAATCACTGTTATTTCTAATGTACGTTTGTAGATCAACACTGATATCTTGTTCCTAATAATTCCTAGCAGAGAGGTTGGCTCTCACCCCAGCCCACAGTGAGGATTTCAATTATCTGGTGGGAAACACATGGCCTCTGGTACCTGGAGTGCTCTTGTCTGGCTTGAGAGTTATCTGATCTTCTGTTTTGCTACAGTTAAATGAAAGTGGAGATGTATTTGGAATTTAAAGGTGTACGTTCCTACATAACCTGTGTTAGCCATTAATATGGAATTGAATCTGCTGCATAAAAAGGGCCCTGTCAGACCACAGCCTTGTGCTGCGATGTGCTTGTTACATGATATTCAGCCTCAGAAAAAAAACAACAGAATATAAACAAGCTTCACCAGTCACTCAGACTTACCGCAAGCATCTGTGTCCTGTGCTTTTAGAATCAGTCCCATAGCTGCAAAGGGGTCTAAGAACCTTATTATACTCTTTTCCCCTTATAAACCCTGCTAATGCATCCTTCTTTTTAGCTTGTTAAATGTGGGATAAGGCTGAAAGGTGAACACTCAGATGCAATTGTCATAGCAGAAATAATTAAGAAAAAAAAAAAGACTTGAAAGATCTCTTAATATCAGAAATACTTTCATGTCTCCGGTACCAGGTCTCAGACTGTTTTCTATACCCTTTCATTACCCAACCAGTGTGACAAAGCAACCCACACACTCCTAAATAAGTCCAGAAGAAAGAAAAGCCTCTTATGGGATGAAGTGGATAGCTAGGATGTATAACGATGGTATCTTTGTTCATTAAGTGACAGCTATCAGGGTAGTGGGTTTCAGCAGATAGCAGACAGTTTGAAACTTCGAAGACCTGGCCTGAGTTTGATCGGTTTGGCTGTACTGAGGGATGGCAGGAAGAAAGGCATGACATAGCTGTGTACAAATTCAGTGCAAGGACTAACCCAGCCTCAGAGAATGTCAAGTGCTTCTTGTCTTTGGTATCCGAGCAGCTGATTCTGATCTGCAATTAATGGCTGAGAAAGAGAGCACGTCACTGCTTCACTGGTAGTTATCTTCTGTGGATGATCTATTCTGGGAATTGAAGCCCAAACCCAAATGCTGCAGAACAGAGCCTCTTTGGCTTCAGAGACCTTTGAATAGTGGACGGTGTTTTCTAGATGCCTCTCAAAGCCCAGCACCATTCCCTAAACTCCTAATGCTCTTACAGGATCAGGAAAGGGTAGAGCTAGTACTGAAACAGATAGGGCACGTGTCAGGCTCATGGCTACACTGCCTGGACTTTCTCTTTTATCTTCTTTTCCTTATTCCTCTGCTTCTCTATGGGCAACCTCCCCTAGTCTGGTGTGGTTTGACCTTACTGCAGTGTCATCCTTTCAGCTAAGAGCAACTATCTAACTCACACCAACAGCTCTACTAAAATGAAGATAGATATATAGATAGTCAGATAGGCAATCTTATTAAAGTAGTGCTCTTAACCATTCTTTGCAGCCAAACTTAGGCTAACAGGGAAGGAATCTACAAAAAAACAGGTAATTTTAAATTGATTTTTTTTCCCCAGTTTCTGGATTTCAGTATTTTCTAAACTTGATGCGTAGTATATGTAACGATGATATGCAATAGCAACTTATCTCAATTAATCTTCTTCCAATATGTTCTTGGTTCCAGCCCCCAAAGTATCCTGTGACAGTGAGTGCCTTGGTTATTTAATTTGTGCTAAACTTCTTTGTTTGCTTTGATCCTATTCCCAACACGGTTCACTAGGTACTTCCCTGATGTCATGTTTTAAGAAACTGTAAATAATCACTCCTTGTTCACCTCCACATAATAGATGATTTTACAGGTTTATCTCACCTTTTACTCTTCTTCATCCACCCCAGCTGGATAATCCTGGTCTAATTCACCTATAATACCAAATTTCCAGAACCTACGAAGTCATAATTCCCTGCCAAAAAAATTTCTCCTACCATTTTTATCATGCAGTGTCATGGGAGCCTTTTACACTTCTTTCAAATGAACTCCAGTTTTAGTTATTGTAAATCTTTTTCTGTCATCAGCAGTTTGCCTTATTATTGTTCTCCCCCATTTTGAGGTTACATAGCATTGCTGAATAAAACAAACCCCAGCAGGCATCATTTTAAGACCTCACTGTGACCAGTGAAAGCCATCTTTACCCTTTGTTTTTTATTGTATTGTCAGCCATTAATCTACAAACAGAGCAGTTCTCCTATGCCAGGGTGGTCTCGTTTCTTTAAGACCCCTGGCGACCAATGAAATCTTTTTTGAAATCCAGCCACACTGCATTGACAAATCCATTCTAGGTCATAAACATTCTCAAAGAACTCCAGTAGATTTCTGATCACAACTAGACCCAACAAAAGCTATGTTAACTCATTCCATTTATTCACTTACCTGCTTATTCTTTTCCATATTATCTTTCCATAAATTTTCCAGTACAGACAATTATTTCCCTACTAAAAGAGAGAGAATGGAAGAGGATAGTCACCATCCTTTAAATTTAAGATGAGTGATGTTCTCAGGAAAGCACATCTCAAATAAATGTGCCCTGTTTTTCTGTTTGCCATTCCTGTCTTTCAAGGACCAGGAAGTAGAAGGAGCAGCCAGGACTTTGGTACAAACAGAAATACAGACAGCAATACAGTTACTTATGCTGGCATCATGGAGATAGAGGTAGGGGAAAAGATATTTGGAAGAGTAGGATGAAATTTCACAGCCAACTGACGTGGATCTTTGTGGGCTGAAATCCTTTTGTAGATTCTCTGTATGGTGGTTTGGTGGAGGAGATAGTAGTAAAAAGATAGCGAAGTCAAATTTCCTCTGATGTGAAAATGCTTTTCTAACTTTTAATTTTTCTTTAACATTTAACTTTCTTGTTGGAGGATATTTATTTCCTGGGTTTAGTTTGCCACCTGCAGACAAAGTGTAAACGAGAGAGCTTTAGCACATAGCCATATGTGATGGATATTTATAGGTGACACATGTTTTGCAAGGAGAATGATTATTGAACTTGAATTTTATTTTTAACATTTTACCCAGAAATCCAACCTAACAATGAACACCGAGAGCCTGAGCCTCTGTGACTGTGGCTGAGTAAACCTGTGATGTTTTAACAGGACAGGAGGAAGCATACCTCTGTTGCAAAATGTAGATCTGACTGATCTCCGTGGCTGCAGCAGTAAATATTCTCGGGTAGAGCATGTCAGATTGTTTACTTCAGTTATGTAAGAGAACGCACACAAACAACAACTCTCTGACAGCCCACAGACTTTCACCCAAAAGCACTATCTGCGACAACACCGGTGTTGCAGAAGTAATAATAAATCACAAGCTCAGACTCGGGATCATCTGGAGCAGGTTCCTTTTAAGCTACAGCCTGTCCTGCTGCTATTAAAGTCAGTGACCATTCCATGCTCTGTCTTTTTGTCACTGATGCAGAAAATGGACTTTCTCAGCCTTCAGAGGCAACCTGAACCAATCCACACTACTAGGCACGTTTTCAGAATTGTGTTTTACTCAGCCTGGATGGCTGATACACTGCCTTGAAAATGAGAGCTGTGCCACGCTGGCAGCAAGTGCTGCTACAGCACCTCCTGCAACAGATTCCTCTAGCAAAAAAAGTTCATCTGGGAAGGACAAAGAATACAATCAAGCATCTTGCAGCACCCCGATGCTCCATTTGTGGGGAAGTATATATATATTTTAACTTAGATCTTAATGCCCTATTACAATTAAACTCATGCAAGTGGCTATGTTTGCAGCACAACCACAGGATTATTGCATGACTGAAGATAGCTAGAATTTGTCATTGAACAGAGGCAGTGTTTCTCCCTGTCACATATGAACATGCTTTGCCTGCATAAAGAGGGATGTTGGGCACAATTGTGATGGGAAAGCTTGTAAAAGAATGGAGAGGGGGAAAAAAAAAAAAAAAGAAGGAAAGACACACACTTGTTTATAGGTGGTGTCAGGAAAAGAAATAACCTCCACAGTAGCGCCTGGGCCTCCAGGGCTGTGGGGGTGGCACTTTCCACCTGCATGAAATTTACTGGAAACATAAAATCCAACAAGGAGAAATGTATCACTTGTGCTGATAGTGAACTACAGAAATTCTGCTGGAGAAATTACCTCCCATCACTCGTTTCCTCCTCATGCAGGATCACCTCTACTCTTTCCCATCCAGAAAGGCCAGTTAATCAGGATCTGTCCCCACATGGCCATGTTCTCCTCTTGGATTACAAAAGATGGACAATCTCAGGTAAGGTTTGGCTGGGATGCCAGGTTCATTTCATCTCCTGTGCAGAAGGACATGATTTTGAGATAGACTCAAAGAAGACTGTTAAAATATCCAAAATAGTAATAGTTAGTCATTAAGAGTCCTTCTGAATGTGTTCACAGCTCCTCTTTAGACTTATTTTGTATTACGCTAAGGGTTTGTTAAATTATGTTCCTGGGTGGTAGCTTTTTGTATCTTCCCAGGAAGCTGCTGCTTTGATCATTTTCTAAGATAAGCCACTAGGTTAAATGGTCACTGGCTTTTCTTCGTGCTGGCAATTTTAATGTTAGTCAGAAAGATGTGATTTACTGATGGGAGACAGAGCGATGGTAACACTGCCCCACAGCTGTCCTGTCCCAGCCTGACTTCCAGCATTACTGAAAGGAGCCTGAGAACAAACGAGCTGTGCTGCTCTGCCCTGTGCCTCCCAGCAAGGGCTGCAATCCAGCTCTGCTTTCCATTCTTTTTTCTGTCTTTGAAGACAAAAGGAAAGTAAGGGTGAAAGAGGAAAGCAGACAGCCACCAGAAAAGAAATCTTACATTAATGCAGAAAAGAGAAAAATCTCTGTTCTGGGGAGATGCATATGTGGCTGTGTAAATTCCTTCTTGCGCTACATTTGAAGGCTCAGTCAGTGCTACAGGCAGCAGGAACACTCCCTCTCCCGTGTCCTCTCACTTCAGTTTCCATTCTGCTTCCTGGCTTTTATTTGTCATGGTCATTCATAAATTGCCCCACTGTCTTATTCCTGAGACTCCACAGTGAGAACTTTCCTGACTCGTGCAGTGAGAAGGGCGTTGGTCTTTTTTCTTGGGTGACAAAAAGATGTAAGCAGATGATCTCAAGTCCCACCAGTAGAGGTTTAGATTGGATGTGAGGAAGAATTTCTTCTCATAGAGGGTGGTCAGGCTTTGAAAGGGGCTGCACAGAGTAGTGGCAAAGTCCCCATCCAAGGAGGTACTAAAGAGATGTATGGATGTGGCACTAAGGATCATGACTCAGTGATGGGACTCAGTAGATGCTCAGTAGTTGGTGCTTGATCTTGAAAGTATTTTCCAACGTAGATGATTCTGTCATTTGAGAACAATCTTGAACCAGCTCTTGAACAAAGATGGTCTTTCAGCAGTAAGCCTTTTTTGTATTTGTTTCAAGAAGCTTTGACCAAATGACAGGATTTGTGTTTTGGGTAACAACTTGGCCCTGTGACTGCTGCTGTTGAATATATGCAGCAGGAAGAGAGGGCTTGTCCTTCTTGAGGCTACACCACAGAGGCAGCCTTGGGCAGCCCCAGCACAAATGATGCTCAGCTGTCAGCACAGAATGTGGTGGAGAGAATAAACAAAGGTGATTCTTCATGCATAGCAAGAGCCAAATATTTTTGTGACTCAGAGGCTGCTATGATTGGGCTGAGGACTTTTTGGGCCCTCGCATTATCTTGAAAGTGTATGCATACATAGAAGCATAGAATCATAGAAGCTTTAAGGTTGGATGTGTAAGATCACCTAGTCCAACCCCAACCTATCCCCACAGCATCCACTAACCATGTTTGTCCATGGTTCTTGAAGAACTACATAGATGGTACCTCCCTGGGTAGCCTATGCCAATGCCTCCCTGTCACTCAGAGAAGGAATTTTTCCTACTTAGACATGAATTTAAGTAAAATTTTATTATCTTTCTGTGCATTTTCACAACGTGTTGTGGGGAGAAATAAGAATATGGTTAGAAATGCTTTTTTAATTGAAAAATGGGATGTTTCTGATTGCTGTTATCTCCCGCCATCCCTCCCATTAGCCAAAGACTCAAACAGAAATTGACTGTCAGGGCAATAGATTGTTTTTCTTCCCTTCAGCACGCTATTTTCTATTTAATTCTCTCTCCAGTATTTGTAATTTATTTTGGACATTTTTTCATCTTCCATTCCTATCCTGAAAATGCTAAAAGTTTTAACAGTAGCCCTGGAGGAGGAGAGCTTTGTGATGCAGATGAGTTCCTGGCGATGCAGGTTTCCCTGAGGGAGCTGTGTGCAGCTGTACAGCCTGCAGAGGTTCCTGGGCTGGTGACTTGTGGGGACAGTGTGGGGCACCTTATGCAACGTGTTGCTCATGAGCACAGGTGCTCAGTGCATCTTTACATCCCTGCACCTCCATTTAACCTCTGTATAATCAAACCAAGAACTCTCTTCTGTCCTTTTCTGTGTTTGTCCTCCACCACCGATCTGCAGTTCTGTGGTGAACAGACACTGTCTAACTGGGATAGATCTGCATCTGTGCATGTGAGTGTGTGTGTTTAACAGATTAAGTTAAAAACAATCTTTATCGCTTCATTTAACTAAAGCATTTTTCCAGACAAGTTCCTTTGCTCGAATGTTCCTTCTAATTATCATTTTCCCTTTACAATATGTTGTGTCATGCTGCTTAGAAGAAAGCTCATAGTGAGAGTGAGCGCTGGGGCTGCACAGGAAATATGTCCTGGCTATTAGGAAGTTCAGTGAAGCACTGACTTCTATATCACCGCGTAGGGATGGGTGAAACAGTCCAGAAAAAAATGCCCCCAGCTGAGCAGCAATGCGGGGCTTAAAAATCTCGCTTTCCCTATGCTTTTTTAAGGTTTCTCCATCGGTTGCAAGATGCTTTTTTTTCCCTTTAAGTGTTTTTATCCAAACCGATCGGCGGCAGAAGCGGAGGCTGCATTTGCTTGGAGCTGCAGCCCCCGCCAGGCTGAGTGCTCTGAGCACACGGATCTGCCCCAGGCTGTGCCTTGCTTGGAGGGAATGAAATGGAGTCGCATTCATTTGTTTTTATCCCAATTCCATGAGTTGTTTGCAGCTGTTAATTTAACAGTTTAGTGCTTCCATCTTCCATGGGCAGGAGCAATTGCTTCAGTGCCTCAGACATCGAAACTTCATTTCCAATAACAGGACTTGGAGGACTGGGAGAAGGCAGCAAAATGCTTCTGCTCCGGTAATCAGGGGCGATGTGGTGGCCACAGATGTCAGTTGAGAGTTGTTTTATAAAATGAATCTCTGTAAGCTGCTGCTCTATGGGGATGGAACAGGAACAGAAGAGCCATGAATTCAAGGCCATCTTGGGATGATTTTTCTAGGACATGGAGTGTCTGCAGTGCCAAGGGACCTCGATTAGCCCAAACAGCTAAAGCATTCCATCTAAAGAGCCTCTGCTCTAATGCAGGCATAAGAATTCAGGACATCTATCTGTAGGAATTCATCAAGCTGAACCTGGAACTATTGCCTCAGCAGTAGTTACACAGAACTGAGAAAAGAGGGAAGCTGCTATATGTCATCTACTCATGGAAGAAAACATCCTTTGATTCTACATCTTCTGAAGGAGTGATAAACTTTAAAATCGTGAAGCTACATTCAAAAGTTCTTGCACCAAGTCTGCATGTGTGCTAGTACCGCTGAAATCAGTAGGAGTTATTTCAGTGTTTCAAAAATCAGCTTTTATTCAAAATCAGGAATTTTTCCCCCTCTTTCTTTAAGGAAAAAAAAAATATTTTGTTTTCCAACCCATGTGTTAACTTGTCAGATCAGTTGTCAGGCTGCGGTAGAAGCTGAAAGCTTAATCATTGTGCTTTTTATTTTTATTTAGAATTGTATTTATTTATTCTTTGTTTCGTCAAGTCTGTTATCTTAGAAAGAGGAATTCATCTTCCAGCAGGGTTAGAAACTACTCTTCTGAAGTCAAATCTGCCATTGCAAACACCTACACTTACCATGAGAAATTCTCCCTTACTGCACATCTGCTGTGCTGCTCTGTCACCCTCCCGCTCTGTTTTGAATTCTAGTACCACTTAAAAAAAAACAAAACATAAAAAAGACTTTATCCAAGATTTCAACGTTAATTGTGACGTTTTATTTTGCTTCAATACTAAGCCATTCTACGGCACTTAATATTTGATGCAGTTAATTGTTATCAGCGATCAAAGAACAGTTGTTGGAAAGATTGCCATTTGTGTTGGATACCATTCAAGGTCATCCACACAGCACTGGACATCTTGCTATCCTTTCTAGAGTGCTTCGCAGGGCATTTGTACCACACAACTTCAGGTATTTCATTTATTCAATTAATTTAGGTACCTGATCTCCTCTGTTATCAACGGGTAACAGGGATTGCTCCTCTCCGGTGTGACTTAGAGCAGCTAAATTAGGTTCCTGTTTGAAATGCTGCTTCATAGCAGGCTGAGTTTCTCCTTTAATTACAGAGAAAGTCAAATTAGGCTAGTTAGTCATCTAAAAATGGGCAGTGTGAATTCCTGCTTTCACATACTTACCTCTAGCATCTAAATGAGAAGACTTCAGTCAAGTCCTCCTTCCGTAATATATGTCACCTTCCTCTGCAGCTCGCTACGCCAGGCACAAGCATGAGAGGATCCAAGACTTTTAGAAGAAGTAACTTTGTTGTTCCCACTCAATGCCCACAATACAACACTGAGCTGGGAGTCCTGAATTTTCACCAGTTCAACCAGTCCTGCACTACAATGGAAAGTGCCAGCACAACCCACCTCTGTGTTCTGTTGGAGCTCAACAATCACCCCACGAACCACAGCTCCTGGCTTTATCCAAGGTTTCTGTGCTTGTGTATGTATAATGATTTCAAAGCTATTCGTGAAGGAGCTTGAATGCCCTTCTCAGAGTCACTGGAATATATAGTTTTGTCCTCTTGGACATCGCTGCCAGGGTTGTTTAGGATCTCAGTGGTGAGAATGTTTTTTTTTCCTCTGATGTACTTGGTGTATCTCTGTGCTTTCAGTATTGGCGTTATTTATTGGCAGTGATTTCCACTTCTATAATTCTCCTTTGAATGGTCATTTGCTTTGCTGGCCAACATTTAAGACGTGAGATCAGTGATTTTTCCCATGGCCCATAAAATAAGAAAAACCTGCACTAATGCCATTTTTTACTTTATTTCTTCCTGATGGAAATCCATATCTGGAAAAGGTGGGCAGACTCAGAATTCATTGGCAGGCACTGGGGAACTTATATAGTATGAAATCAAGCTGTAAAATATTTTTATTAGTAGGTGTGCACATTTTCAAAGAATCCTTGTGATCAGCAGAGTCTTCCAGGTTAGGTAAATAATCCCAAAATGTACAAATAAAGTAATTTTATGGATATTTTAGGTTGCCTGGTTAGACAGCTACAGTTATTATATGAGCTGTTACACCCAATGGGAATTTTTCTATGACTATATTGATTTAGCTTATCTTGCTGCACTGGAGTATTTATAATGTTTTGCAGATACTCAGATGCAGTGGAATTCAAGCATGAAACTAAACAGCTTCTCAGATATTATCTATTCAGCCATCTGCTTGACAGACAATGGATAACCTTCCAGATTCATGGAGCTGCATCTGCCTTTTAATCCTGGTAAGCAGTAAGTAGTAAGTGTGGACTTTCTGAAGTGGGGAACCTTGAGGTCAAAGGAACATCCACGCTTATGGTAAAAAGTGCAGCTTACAAAATGTTCCTAGAAAGGGAATTCAAATCACAGCCTTTTGCATTGTAAACCAGTCTTCAAGGCGTGCATGTCCAACCCACAGCCCAGCACAGCTCACGGTGCAGCCTGCCCCTTGGCAGCAGCTGTGCCCAGCCCTAGGCATGCTCCCATTGCTCACTGCGACCAAACATGGGTGTGCGATCAGCTGTCTGGGCTGAAACAAGGACACAGGGGGTGCACAGGGCAATGCTAACTCAAACTATGCCAAATCACTCTATGCATTTTGATATGTTGCCTAAACACAGCCCAGGGGACATGACAAATACACAGCCTTACTTTCTGTTTTAATGTAGGAATTTGAGAATAGGATTCAAGATAAAGGGAAGGGAAGGGAAGGGAAGGGAAGGGAAGGGAAGGGAAGGGAA
>JAPSGF010000017.1:4284121-4436414 GCA_035772895.1 Perdix hodgsoniae | reverse complement strand
AAGGGAAGGGAAGGGAAGGGAAGGGAAGGG
Source organism: Perdix hodgsoniae (assembly GCA_035772895.1). NCBI lineage: Eukaryota > Metazoa > Chordata > Aves > Galliformes > Phasianidae > Perdix > Perdix hodgsoniae. The sequence goes on along the minus strand of JAPSGF010000017.1, from coordinate 4,436,384 downwards.
AAGGGAAGGGAAGGGAATTGATTTGTTTGTGATTCCATTTTCAGTCAATATAAATACATTACCTGCAAATTTTCAAATAGAATGCATAGAATTGCAGATACTGAGCTCAAAACTGTGATCACGTCCCTTTACCAGACCTTAATAAGCCCTCTCTCAGCAGAGAAAGATATCCCTCGCTTCACAATCATGCCTTATTCGTGTCATCACTTTTTGTCAGTATGTACATTTGTGTACAACTGTTCTCAAAGATGAAGCACAGAAGAGTAAAATTCCATCAAAAAAACACTGATGAACACCTTCAGAGTTCACTGAGAATAGCAACCACTGCCACTGAGCCAGGCTGAGGTATTCACACAAATAAGGTCGAACAGCCTATTAGTTTTATGTTTTTGGTTTTTTTTTTCCCCTTTTTAATGTTTTAATAAAAATACTAAATATTAAAATGTTTAGTTAGCTATTAAATATAGTATATATTTTATGAGGGTTGCTCTGAAAATAATGCCTCTTATTTTATTAATTTGACCCACAACATTAGAGGTGGATGTTGGTGGTGTGGCAGTAGAGGATGAACCTTCCCATCAATACTTTATTCCATTTTGCTGCCATGTGACAGAGGGTCAGTCTGACAGAATGGTGTCTGACACTGAAATGTGGATGAAGCAAAGGGGTAGAACTGAATTCCTCCTTGTGGAAAACGTCACCCACTGACATTCATTGGCTCTTGCTGAATGATTATGGAGACCAAACTGTAGATGTAAGCATAGTGAGTCATTGAATGGTGCTTTTCAGCAGGGGCGGCAGTGAGTTACCTCTGCTGGTGCAGATTTTTATGATCACAATATGCAGGCTCATGTTCATATACAGCAAAAATACACAGCAAATGGGGGGGATGATGTTTAGTAGCTGAGAATTTGCAGTATCAAATACTGTTATTGTGCTCTTTGCATCAGTTGTAGTTTCCATGGAAATAAACAAAAGACATTACTTTTGGAGCAACCAACGTATATGTGGCCCAAAACCATTCCTCTTCACTCACTACAGACCAGGCAAGCAAAAAGGTTGGCTTCTGCTCATCCAATAGAAACTGCAAGGACTTCAGGTGATCTTTGCCTCCTACTGAACCAGAGTGAGTGCTGAGCATCCTCAGGAAACTGCTCAATGTTGACTTGCTAAGAGAGAATTGTTTACTGAGGTTATCCAGCATATAATTTAAATAGTGAGTACAACAAAATCACCATCTGCCTGTGGAGAGCAGGACAAGAAGCCAAAGTCACAGAGCAGATTATTCATCCAGCTCTGCTGGGATTTCTGAATGGGGACCTGCTTGTGATAGGCTTTGATTTAGAGCATCTAATCTTTTGTTTATGTGAATGCCAAATTTGCCCATAAGTGCATTAGCAGATTGCAAAGAACTAAAACTGTGCTTTTAAACTAACCAGTGTATTCACATACATTCAGAGAATTTTTAATATATGGAGTGTAGAAAAAAAAAAACCTTCTAATATCAGTGCCATTTGCTATTCTGTTGCTACAAACTGTACCTGGTGCAGAAATGGCAAAAGACAGATATCTGAACTTGGCAATTGTAAATTTAACAACTGATTTCTTAAGTTAAGTGTTAAAATGTCATTCCTTGATGGGAGAAAAAAAAATATCCAAACCCAAATGAAAGATACACCTGCAGAAATTACCAAGTTGGCACAGAGAATGCCTTCAGCATGTCTCATGCAGATACTACAGGAGCAACTACATCAGTGCTAGGAGTAGGAAGGCAAAGCAGGACTAAAGTCAGTGAGTATGGATGCTTTCACTATTGAGGTGTGCCCTGGAGACTGTAAATTGAGTCAAACAGCTTTGGGCAGATTGAGCAATAGGTATATGCTAACAAGTATAGATGGAACACTGTAAAACCAAGTGTTTGGGTGCTGTTTCATAATCAGTGTAAAGACAGGTCTGCACCTTCTGCCTTTTTGAGTGGTAAAATTGTGTGTTTTACTTTGTCTACAAATTAGTTTTGACCCAAAGCCTGGAAAAATCAGTAGAATACAAACATCCTTGTTTGAGTGAATTTTGAATTGAAGCTCATAAGTAATTTGACCAGACTTTGTGAGTACAGCCATGAGTCAATTCCTTCCAAGCCTGGGTTTGGCATCAGATGATGAGACTCCTGAAAAGAACATTCTCAGTCTTCTTAATGCATCTTTTGGTATTATAATCTGAGGTGTACATTCTCATGGCATTTTCTCTGGGTCCAGCTTGCACTTTAGATTATGCAAGAATAGTGACTCTCATATCAATTACAAGACTGCAGAAGCTGGGCTTTGGGGAAAAATTCAGAACTTTCACTGCTAAGGCAAACAAAATATATGTTTGATAGTAATGGACTGTAATCAGAAATGCTGTGTCTACCAGAAGCTAGTCTCAAAATTATTTTGACTTGAAATATCTTCTCTGAATAGGTAAAAAAAGGGAAAAGGTTATATTCTGATATCATCAGGAGCAATATTGGACAACTTAGGACCTTCTACATTTGACCCACGACTGTAAGTAACCATTATTTGTATCACTGCTATCATATAATGCACGTTTGTGTGGCTGTTCTATTGTTGTCATTGCAAAATAAAAATGAAGTAAAGGTTTAATAGTGTCTTCTGTTCTGGAGACCATATTATATTACTTATGGATTATGCTCATAATATTTTGCCTAAGACAAAAATAAGACGACTGTTCAGAAGAAGCATTAGGGTGTCAAAGATTTTCACGTTTAGAGGAATGTTCTAATTTGGGGCAGCACAGATTGGGAATTCTTGGAAAAATAACAGACTAAATAAGATATGTTGTCAAATTACCAGAAAATAAGGACACATTTCTGTACTTGGAAAAGGAAGCTGCTTTCTTGATGTTAATATTAAACAGTATGGAAAAAGCTCTTGTACTGAATTTTTTTTCCCCCTCATAACTTATTCAAATTCATCACAGTATGGTAATAAATGGAAAGGTAAAAATCCATTTGGGCAGCCAGGTGATCAACTTTAATTGCTATTTCATTTGATTATTAGTTCCAGCATTTAAACAAAAAAGAAATGTTTTTGCTTTGTCTGTATTTTCCTCTAAAGGTAGTAGTGGTTCATTTTGGTTTGGTTTGTTTTTTCTTTTGTTGAATGGTGAGAAAAGGTTTCAAAGGTTGCATTTTACATTAAAAACAAAGATTTTTCATTTGTTTATCTAATCTTCTGTTCACTTCCTTTCATTGCCATGAATTGGAAGGTGACAAATGACTTCGCGAAGGGATGAGAAAAAGCTTCCACGGTGACATTTAAATTGGAACCAAAGTTTGATGGCATGCAGATGATTTAAATACATGTCACCAATGCAAAGCTATAACGGCAGATTTTAAAAATGCTTTTGCTTTCTTTACTGCCACTTTAACATGCATCTGGAGAGTGCTGTGATCCAATGGAGCCATTGTAAATAAGCTGCAATAGTTGTCTTTCCAAGCTTTTCCTTTACTCGCATTCCTCAGGTGAGCTGTGTTGTGGGGACTATAAATAATGATTATAAACTTAATGCTTACTATGCAGACAGAATCAGCAGTGATAAAGTCACCTGGCAGTAAGCACTCCTGACCTGTTTCTAGGTTTGTTATTCAGCAGAGGGTCCTAGCATGTCAAATTCCCATAATTCAGAACTCCGCATCAATAGCCAGCAAACACATTCATCCTTTCTCTAAACATATGAAGGAGGCAGAGGCAGGATCACCATCACTGGAAGCAGGGAAATCATCTTCTGCAGTCAGCATGTGCCTGATAGACTTGCTTAACACACACCCTTTGTAGTTTGCAGGAAGATCTCCATCCTCCTCCAACACGAAGCACACTGCAATCCCTCCTAAATCCAGATGTGTGCTTTCAGAATCCTCTCCTTTTATATACAGGAGTCAGCTGGGATTACATTCAAAACTGTAAGTGCCACTGACAATTGGGAAAATGTGGGGCTCTACCTGATTGTGGTAGTTGTGCTGCTTGGTTTATTGGTGAAACAGAGCTTTTTATTTGGGAGTGCGAATGTTGGTGCAATGATTCACTAGCTCCATAGCCAAAATCCAACTGTGCACTGAAGTGTTGGAGAAGACCTCCAAATCCAGGGTTATTTTGTTTAATATTAAGTTTAATTGGCATAAGGAAGCTCAGTTTCCTTTCTGCTGTTTTACAAGCTGGAAGACTTTGATTTCAGCAGATTTTCAGACCCCATTAGATAAACTCTATTAAATAAAGGCAAACGTAATGATTAAAATCTTTCAATGCCATTCATGTACTGAGACATTTTAACAGTGAAAGATCTGCGTAATTCCCATGAAACAACTGATGTATAGATATCTGATATGGTGGTAAAGGAATAGCTTAATGCTTTTTTTGTATTTAGCTTCTTCCCTTTAGGGAAATAGGAGATGAAAGGGGAACTGGCAATTGTGTACCACAAGAAACACATCTGCAATCCATGAAGCAACTTATTTGCTTTCTATTCCATGCTGTCCTGCTTATGTTGCCCTACATGACCTCTACTTGACATATATAAAAATCTGGAAAGAAAAAAATTTTCAAAACCTTTTTGTGAAGAGTTGGACTAAGGATTAACTTAGCTGTTTGCATATGTCACAGCCTCATCTTTGCATCTTGCTGCCCTTCTCTTCTCCCTCACCTGACACCGAGCCATCAAAGAGCTCAAGTATCTCAGTGCCTGGATGAACAGTGATGGTTCCTCAGCACACCAGAAAGGCATCAGCTTCTTTGGGGAGGGAGTATTCCTTCTTTTGTCTTGGCAGTAGAATACTTTTTTTGTCTAGACATGCATTTGTATGTACTGAAGCTGAACCTTTCCTCTCATTAGCTGTATTCACATCTCTTTTACCTCTATGTCTCTAAGAAAAAGCTTGTAAGCTACAAAATTATCTCTGTTTTAATTTTCCTTTACCTATATCATTGCTGAATGCAGTCATTGTTTGGGATTTTTTTTGTACTTCTTGTACTCAGTTAACTCAATCTGCACTCCAAAACAGACCTTACAAATCTTTGCTGTTTCTCTGTGTAGTTATTGTACTTCACAGCCCTTTTGTTCTCCTGTATCCTCACTTTCATCATTCTTGCTGTTAGACCCCCAGTCATGCTGCCCCTTCTTTGTACATGCCTCTCCTTGTCATCAGGCAGCCTTTTCTCTCCTCCATCAGATCCAGCTTCCACGCATTCCCTCCAGCCATCCTTTCCATCTCTTTCCCTTTACCCAGGATTCCTCACCCCATCCAACACTCAACTATTATCTACATTCTGCTTTGGCTCATCTGTCTTTGCTGGAGGCTCTGCTGGGCACAGGCTCAATCTTATTTCAGATTATTAATGGGGCTGGGAACCCCTGGTGGGAGGCTGAATTCCACATTTCCAGCACTGCCTTGCAGAAGTACAGCATCACTGCTTGAAGGCTGTGTTTCTCCCCACCACGGTGACTTCAGACACGTTTCATCAGTACTGAGTCTTGGGGAAAACAGCACAACATAGCACACACGTGAGCATGGGAGGTCTGTGGCTGTCCTTTCACAAGAGAGAGATTTATTGTGGAGATGGTTCCACTATTACATTACTGAGCCAACTGGAGCCAGCCACGGAAATCTGGGCCAAGGCTGAAGCGAAATGTGCCAGAACAGCATGAGAAAGGAGCATTGAATCTCTGGGCATTTGGACACACAGATGTCGTGGGGACGCAGCTCAGCCAGGGCCAAGTGGAGCAGTGGGTTTGCAGATGCTTGGTGGGGCAGCGCTGTGGGAGGTGTGCAGAGTGGGGCCTGGGGGGACAGAGACGGCTGCTGGAAGGAAGAGCCATTCTGTAGAGCTCCCAGTGGCTGCTCTGCTGCCTCTCTGCTTGGGGAGTGGAGAAGCTGGCAGCAGTGGGGGGTTGGCAAGTTGGGGCTGAGCGGCACAATGGTGCCAATCGCCAGTGTCGGTGGTCGGTGCCTCAGTGCCCCAGATTGCTCACTGCCTTGGCCCACCCTGGGGGCTCAGAGGGAACAGAAAGAACCCATGCAGGTGAGAAGTTACAGAGGGACTGAGTTGCCTTGAATTCTGCCTGGAGCATCCCTGCCTGCTGCTTGACATCTGAGTACCATGGAAGATCTTGACCCAAGCATATAACACAGTGAAGGACGGTTTGGGGACAATTGCAAAGCACTCAGGAGAAGGATTCATGGAGCAGAGGACCAGGAGAGACTATTATCATCATCTAGTCTGCTTTCCTGCATAAAACAGCTCCGGAGACCTCAGCTAATAATTTCTGCATCAAGCCCATAACTTTTCTTTGAGTTATAGCATCAATTTTCAAGAGACATCCAGTCTTGATTTAGAGAGGATAAACTTTGGGTTCCTTTTATCTGTCTTCCAGTGTTTGAGCCTTGGGGGTGCGCTCACATCTGGTTTTGAGCAAGGTTCATGACCAGCTTATCACAAAAACTAAATTAAGTTAAAGCTGAATTTTTCACAGTGAGTTGTTCATTTGTGACTTGGGGCTTTGAACTGTACACCCCCAAAATGTGAATCATTTTGATAACATTACAATTTATCGATCAGATTAATGGTTTCACAAGGCAACCTTTTTCCTGAAGATTTCCGTCCCAGAGGACCTGACCAGACAAGCACTATAGTGTTTCTTTATGTGCCCATCCAAGGTGGGCTTCAGTAGCTCTCCCTCCAAAGCATACAGGGCCACAAATTAAAATGGCATAAATGGGACTGAATGAAACAGAGGTTAATAGATGCTGATGTGGGAGTAACTGGGGCTGTCAGGGAGTGATTAAGCTGCTGAATAATCTTCCACCTGGAGCTGTCAGGCCAGTGTCTAATGTTTCATTCAAAGAAGAAGCTCTATGTTCCTGATGAGCAAATGACAGAGAAGATTTCAATTAGAACTGCTCTGTGTCTCAAATCCTGACATATCCTGATGGTTTACTTTCTGTCCTCCTGCTGTTCTCCAGGGGACACCAGCCCATTAATAACACATCTTAAGATGCAGATCAGGGGCACTCCTGCGGTTGATTAGCAGGTAGCCATCAGTGGGAAGGAGAGTGCACCTTTCCTGAGCTGAGAATTGGCTTCATTACAGTTAGTTGGATAGGCCAGGTAAGGAGGCTGAAACTGCTTATTTGTGGGAGCTGCTCCTGTGATTACACCCCTGGTGAGGACAGCAGGCATTGCACAGGAAGGAACCTGCAGCAATACTGATGCTTCACTAGCTCCAACCAAGGTACAACCTGCAGTACGAGTTCCCTTCACTTTCCATGTAGTTCAGAGGGAAATCAGAATAGTTCAACAACTGAACTTGCATTTAGTGCAGAGTGCCCTGAGTGGGAGGGAAGGGTAAGGAAATCTATTTAGGTAAAGGCAAAACATTTTGCTTGACAGGTTTTGTGGTGTATTTTTTTTTTTTTAATTTAACGTGAATTAAGAAATGGTTGAGTGCCACAAAAACAAAATGAAAGCTTTCATTTTGGGTCAAATGGGATGTTGCTGTTGATTGAAGTTGAATTTTCACTCCTTTTTATCATTATAGTGGAAAAAATGTTTCAGGTCAACACAGATCAGCTCTGGTTTATTTTCCAAATGAACTAAAAAATCCATTACACTCACAGCTGTACCTGCAATATCTCTGCTACTCCGCTCCTGAGGTCCCCTATGGAGCTGTCAGCAAAACACAAGATAGAAAACAGATTAAATTGCTTTTTTGTTTTGTTTGTTCCTTGATCTCGTAGAGACAAGTGTGAGCCACACCTCACAGCAGAGCTGAACCTCCCTCTGGATCGCACTTATGAGTTTTAGAAATATGGCGCTTACAGACACCTCTAAAAGGGATAAGGATTGCTCCTCACACCTGTGTCTTTTAATGTAAAATAGCACTCGAGGAGACCTGGCTTCATCCCCATCGCTATGGAAAACCAACCAGCCCAGGCGAGTCCACAGGGCACTGGGGACTGGACTTTCATGCTGGGACATGTGGGGTTTCAGTCATGCTTTGGTGGGACAGGCTTGTGTTAGAAAAGACCATCGGTGTGCTTTTGAGCTGGCTGGGTTTGAGGAAAGAGACTTTTGATACAACTGATCAGGAAGATGTATGAATGTCATGAGCCTCAGGTGTGGGGAGGGGCTTTCTTGTGGGCTGGGGGTGTTGATTCCATTGGAGAGCAGCTGTAGGTGTAAACAGGTGATTTAGGATAGTAATTCAATTCAAATTAGCCACTACATCAGAGAAGGATCTCATACCTACTCATCTCCTCCTGCATTTCAGTTGCTAATCTATATCTTCCTGCTCTCCTTTGTGCATACTTGGGATATTTCAGGCTGAAGAAAAGTCAGAGAACACTTTCCCAATTTGCACCTTCAAAGTCTTGTTTCCTCATGCTAATATGCAGCAACAGGCCACTATACCTGCTGCAAGGCACTGCTAGTACTGCACTCTTCAACAACACAGCCTTCTGCTGCTCAGTCCCTCTGCTGCTGGCCGTGTGCCCTGGGACCCTGCAGCAGTGATGACTGATTGCCCCGTGAAGTCACAGTAAGTTGGGTGAAAATAATGTCCCCACTCTGTTAAACTTGAGAAAAATGGTCCTCAAGTTGTTTCACTTCTCAGGGAGCAGCCCAGTGCATCTCTGTCGTCTTCCGCTCGCCTCAGTGCAAATTGATGGGAAAGTGGGTGGAAAATGCTGCCAGGTGTGAGCCTTCAGATGAAGCCAGTTGGGGTTTACAGGGAGGATGTGAAAACAACTTTTCTTTCCCTCCCCTTTGGGCTGTGACAGCTCAGTCTGGCTGAGAACAGCCTTATTTACATCCATCTCTCTTTTCAGCACCCCTTGGTTCATCCTCATTTCCACTCCCTGCATGCAATAAATCTCAGGGAAAAGAAGTCAGCTCATGTTTGGGGCTTTGCTTTCCTCCTGTTTGCACTCTGCAAAGGGACACGCAGGCAGCATCACCTCTGAGCTGGCTCTCAACCTCAGGAAATGTTGTCAGGAGGGAGCATCATTTTCTGACTCACTCTTTCCTCTTCGATGGGCTCCACAGGCTCCAGTGGGGATTTATTGCCTCGTTTTCTCCGTTATCCACCGGGCTTTACTTTAATGAGTGCTTGGAGGGCCATTCCACATTACTGTGCTGTGCAAAGGGGCACAACCTCAGTTTGGGATTTAAGACCGGAGCTCGCTGCTGCAAGGCTTGTCCCTACCATAAGGTTGGCTCTGTGGATAGCACTTACTTATAAAAACCCACAAGGAAAGCTAATGTATTATTTTGCTAGCTTGCAACAGTGCTGTGTGTATAGGACTGAAACTATTCTGAATTTTCAAGTTATGTCAGGTTGGATTTATCAGCAGAGAGTAAAATTTTGAGCGATTGTGCTCTGGAGTTTGTTTTGCACCTGCTGAGCCTAATCAAGTTATACAGCATGGGATAGAGATTTCCATTTGATCTACTTATCCAGAGCACAGAAAGAGGGAAGAAGTGGTCCAGGGTTTGGCTGACGTTTTGTAAATGCCTTTTGTCTACATCAGCATTTGAATGACAATAAATATAAAATAATTCTTGTGATAATTGCTAGGTTCTGGTATTTTTAGAAAACTATTTGTAGAAGCAGAGACAGAGCTGACAACTTCTTTCCCATAGGCTCCTTGAGACTAAATTTCTCACATCTTTTAGGACACAGCAGTAGGAAATGCATTGTAAGCTTTTTCTCCCCTTCTTTTCCTCTCACGTCTGCTCCTGGTACCTTTGCTTTGACCTTGGGGAGGGCTCCCATATTTTTAGTTTCTTGGGTCTGTGATGCCTTCTTTCCTTTTCTCATTTAGGACTGCCTCTGCCCTATTGAGCTGTGAGCTCTCAGAATGAAATCCACTGTTCTACCCTTGATATGTGACACAAGCGCAAAGCCAAATGCATGGATAGAAATGGGCAGTGCCTTGGCCATGAGTACACTGTTTTTTGAGGTGCCCTGTTGTGTGTTTTCCCAAGACGTGCTCGCCTCCGGGAGAGTGAACGCATTTCCAGAATCTTCATCGCATGCTCACACAATGGTCATCAAATGGCATCTGCTGATCCTGTACTCATCTTTGATGAAAGGTCTCCACTCTTTCTGCATGGAGAGGCTGTGGCTGAGAATGGATGAATGGACCTTATAGGGCCAATGCGTATCCAGCACACCTCTGCTCAGGTCCATGGGGCAATTTGCAAATCTTATAGGAAAGAGGAAGGGGCCATGGAGACTAGGCTGACAGCCAAGCCAGTAAAGCCAGGGCTGGCTGCTGTAGCCTGGCTGCTCTGCAGTGCTGCATGGGAGGGCCCTGGGCAGTAGTGTTGCAGAGATAGATTGTCAGGGGCAAAAGTATCCCTTCCTGCAAAGATGATGTCATTGCTTTTTTCAATTTGCAGCTCCCTCACACATCCCACTTCGTGTCCCCATGGATGGGCTCAGGCTTGGAGACATAACTCTGGGGAGAGGGTGAAGAGCTCGCAGAGGTTGTGTCTACCATCTGTGCCTGTGAGTGATGGCTCAGCTGTACCTGGAAGGGGAGCAGCTCATTAGGCATTAGGAGGATTTGCTGCATCCCTGTCACTCTACTTTGCTTTCTTTTTATGTGCATGTCAGCAGTGGGAAAGCAGGATTTATGGCCGCTGCACAGAGTTCCCAATGCCTGCCCATGCAGAGGAGGCATGCGGTACCATGCTCAGCATCAGTCTAACAGAAGTCGTTCCGCAGGCTCTAAGTGATGAAACTTCCCTAAACGGAGCTCCCTTTTAATAAACTTGAGAATAAAGTGTGAGCAAGAAAGGAAGGAGAGGCGGGGGCAGGAGGGAAGGAGCAGAGGCAGCGAGCTCCTGGCATCATTAGCTGGCGGGCTCTCTTTGACATGCAGGTCTCCGCCAATGTGCTTGTTGAAAGTTTAGTGGTGGAGACAGCACACCTAATGGGATCTCAGGGGAGGCATCCTCTCGCCCATGGATAACAGGCTGCAAGACAAAGCTGTCGGCTTGCTCTGATTTACTGCTCTCTTGCAGCGGAGAGATAAAAGTTCGCACTTCTTGTAGCAGAGCAGGCAATGGGACTTCTTATGGCAACACTAAGTCAGAAACAAAAAATCTGTGAGTGACTTCAACCCAGCAGGACAGGGAGGGAGAGAAATGTGAGAACCCAGTGCTTTACATTCAAAACGCGCTTACTGTATCAAATTCATTTACTGAGAACGGCCTCCTATAACTCCTTGGCTCAGTGCCTGCAGGAATGCCTTCCAAGTCAGCCTCATTGCAGGAAAATCCTGCTAAAAAAAAAGATAATTCAATCTATGAATATTTATTTATTAGTAGATTTCAAAGTGACAGGTTTAGAGTTGGTTTTTACCCTCAATAGCATGTGGCAACATGAGTACTGAGATGAGATTTTGCAGACTTCAGTTTTTGCTGCTTTGTATTTCCCATGCAGCCTCAGCCCAATCAGCCTCTCCTTGCTCTTCTCCTCTCCCCATCACACAGCCATCATGGCAGTTTGCAGCTGGCCGTGCTCTGGCAGAGATGTTCATTAGAGCCTGAGGAACAAATAGGAATGACAGTCACAGAGACAATAGAAGTAACTCAGGAAGAGTTACAGGCCTGCAAGTGTGGCTAACCATAACATAAGGTCACGGCTCCAAATACATTATAATCTCCAGGAGAGGCACCTTGCTTTTAATTTTGCTGACAGCAGTTGCTAACAGGGATGAATGGCCACAAGTGGGGCCAGCCTGAGGACTGATTGTTTCTATAGGGCTTTGGCTGGGAGAGAGATGAATTTTTCTCTGCAGAGCCAAGAACCCAGGAGATGTGATGGTGCCTGAAAATTCACAGGCCATGTCAGTGTCCAAAAAGTCCCTGAACTAAAAGGGGAGTGAGGCTGTAGGTGATACCCCAGGCAGTGTGCAGGGCTGGGTGGGCACCTGTCTCATCTTCTGCAACTCTTCCTGCATCCATAAACAAGCCTGAGAGGGAATATGACAAAATTAGAACCTAGAGGAGGAAAACAAGAAGCCAAAGAGAAAAGGATGTCCTATCATCATCTCTCCCCCAAAAGCATGTCCTGGGGGAAAAGCAGAGGATGGTTACAGCAGGGTGGTGTCTCCTGGGGGAGTCACTGATGGAACTGTCTCTGGGCACGTCCTCAGGTCGGCTCCCTTGAGTCGATGGCTGGTGTTATTGCTCAGGACTGCTGAGCCTGCCCTCACCTCAGCCTGCCAAGATTTATTTGGCTTTTATTTCACTTCAGACAGGTGGCAAGAGATGTACAGGTGTAAAGATGACTCTGGAGTGGAGTCAGTGTGCATAAACAAGAAGGGAGAAGGGAGACATTCTTCTCTTTAATGTCATCTCAAGTCTTTTTGGAGCTGCCTATTTATCGCCAGTCTGTAGGTCCACAAGATGATGAGATGGATAAAATGGGATGATAAGCTTGAGCTGGAAGAGAAACTATCAACAGACCTGTTGATTTATTGCTCTTCTCAACTCAGGTGGATTTAGGGATGAAGGAAGGATAAATCTTCTCCCTACTTTTTTTTTTTTCCTGCTCTTAGGTAACCATTAGCACTTCATGGACCACGATTTTCATTTCCCATTGGCTTTGAATTACTCAGCCTGGGACTGAGCTGAAAGGTAATTTCAAGAGGCAAAAAGGAGGTGGGGTGAAGCCCAACATTCGATTTAATTCTGACTTAAATTCTGCCCTTTTTCAGGGCTTGCATCAAAGACAGACTGATGGGGATGCTGTTGTGGCAAGAGGAGAAGACAGGATTGCTCAGTGGATGAGGAATTATGGAGCAGTCCTCAAGGAAACCCCAGCAATCAGATCGATCCAGAGGAGGTACGACTGGCAATACATTCAGAATAAGGACACTGATATTTACAACCATGTAGTCTCCTCCAACTGTTTGTATCTGAAGTTGCCCCCACCAGAAGTTCTTAAGCCAAGAGGGTGCAGGAGTGTTTGGGGTTCTCCCCACAAATTCCTGTTTTGTCTCTCTCCTTCAGTTTGAAGTGGTACTTTATAGGCAGAAGCACATCCAAGTGAAGACTGCTTCACTAGAAGGAAGCAAATGGCCCTATGTCTAGAATACACCCTGCAATGGGTTTAAACTCTCTTTCTGGACTGCCATAGTTATCCTCTAGGATGGTTGCAACACTGCACCATCCATCCTTCACCCCACCATCACTGTATACTTTCAGGCCAGGCACTCAAATGCCACAGAGTCACCTGTTCTTACTTTTCTTCTTCCCAGAGCTTTTTCTTCATCAGTAGACCCAAAATTCTGTGCAAATCTGCACTGTGCCAGCCTTGTACAAATGGGAATCCATAGCAACTGTGAGCATAACCTGCAACAAAGTGAAGTCCAAACCAAACGAGTAAACCAAACAAACAGGAAACCCACATATTTTTCGGCAATGGAAGAGAAGATGAGAAAATATTTACCTTATCCTCCCTCCATGCTTGTTTTACTCACAGTAGAGTAGATTTCCCCTCTCTAGATTGTGTCACGCATAAAATACACCCAAACTTCATGAGCTGTGTGTGCAGCAGTACAAGTGGAGTGCACAAACTCTGCTGGGGGAGTGGGAGTCCTGGCTCTGAGTAGTGGCTCTGGGTTAAAACTGCAAAGAGGGCACTAGAAATTAATATAGATCATCTTTTTCATAATGGTTACAGCACGTGTTAGGAAGTGCCACCAGTGTGTGGTAGCTCAGTTTGCTCCATGAAATTGTGGTTGGGGCTGCTTTGCATCTACCTGCTGATTACTCCACTCTTTTCCTTTCCCCGTTTGGAGAGAAGAAGATTAAATTCACATTAATTAAAAGCTAATTGATGACAAGATGACAATACTAATGTAGAAGCTCATGGTACTGAGTAACAAGCTGCTAAAGATCACCGGTCCAATTTAAAAAGACAGCATCAATGTTAGCCTGATAACTAGAGAAGCATTCTTGCTAATTGTGGGAAATAAGTCAAAGGCCTGGCTTGGTTGTCATAGTAGGATGGGATGAGACCCCACAGCACCCAGTGGGTGCAACCCAGCCTGTTGTGCTCCTCCAAGCCTTGCACCAAAGGTCTGCCATGGCACTGTGCACACCTGGCTGTGCACATGAAGCTAAATCCATGTGAGGATGAGGGATGCTGTGCACAGGACTGGGGCCTGTCTGGCTCTGTTGGGGCAGGGCGTATTCAGAAGCAGCCTGTCCTGAACACGCCATGGGAGCCAGACACATTTGTAGGCTCTGGCACAGGCTCTGGCAGCACGTCCAGGCTATTTTGTTGGCCTGAGCATGCAGCCCTCCCCCTGGGCAGGGACAGGCATGACAGCAGTGCCTATGTTCTGTCAGAGCAGCTTTGCTTGAACTCTCTCAAGCTCTCGAGGGGAGGAAGCCTGGCTCGCCAACAGGGGATGGGAAAGCAAACTGCTGTGCTGCTGATGGCCTCACACCCCTCCTGCCTCCGCCACCAGCTCTTCAGCACGTGCTGCAGCAGTAGGTCACCCAGCTCCCACATCACTGCCTTCAGACAGAGATCTGTTACTGAAGGTAGAAGATTTGAAGGACTGAGATTAATTAAAGGATGAATTGAAATCCATCCTTTCCTTTAATTCTTTCCTCCCCCCCCCCCCCCCATAGAAAAGTCTCCCTGGCTGGTAATGCTTCCAGCAGTTGGGAACTGAAATTTTGGAGCAGAGAAGGCTAAATGCAATCCAAATCCAGGAAGAAAGTTTGGACCATAAATTTGCCGAGCCATCATGGAATCACAGTATGGTTTGGGTAGGAAGGTGCCTTTAAGGATCACTGAAAACAACCCCCTGCCATGGGCAGGGACATCTCCATGACAGCAGGCTGCCCAAGGCTCCATCCAGCCTGGTCCTGAGCACTGCCCAAGATGGGGTGCCCACTGCTTCCCTGGGCAAAATATTGAGCCATCCAAGGAAGCAGAGTGGAAGAAACCTAAGGGAAAGTGCCAGCAGAGCCCCGCAAATAAAATCAAAGGAGAAGGCATTAAATGTGTTCTGCGTAATGCAGGCTTGGTTTCATTCAAGTCCATTTTGTAAGCAAGATTTCATGTTTCCTCTGGGTCTAAAAATTAGAGCTTGATGGAGCTAGTCTGGGTGAGACTCGTGACTTTCTTCATTATTTTATTGTGCCAGAAATGATCATAAAACCACAAGAACACCTTTTTCAGTAGATCTGCCTCTCTGTAGAAGACCCATTACAGCACATGTAATAGCAGAGCTATGCATCAGCTCTGCCCTGGGACCTGAGAAGAGGCCTGTGCTGGGACAGAATGGACCCACAGAGCTCAGCTCTGCTGTGAAGTAGGAACACAGAGGCCCTCAGCACTCTCTGTTTCACCTGAAAAGTATTCTGGGGGCAGCCATGCAGAATGAGGAGCACTGAGCACCTGCAGGCCCCCCCTAAGGACAGATCTCTGTGGATAGTCCAAGGGAGGAGCATCTCTCCTGCACTCAGCAGGCACAGTGATGCTGGATTCTACCAGGAAATGTGCTCTGACACACAGCAGAAGCAAGATTTGAATATTTTTTCCTTTGTTTCTGGGGTTTTGTGTCTCATGCCAGGAGCTGACAGTGGTTGGAAAGTGGGGTGCTGTGCTTTTGCTGGTCCACTCAGGCAGCTTCTGATGGCTTGTGGGAATTACCACATACTGCTTTTGTGGTAGGACTGCGTAAATGTCAAATCGTCATATATTATTTTATAAACATCCTTCAGAGACAGGATTGAAAGTGGCTTCAAAGCTGTTCCCTGAGGGATTTGGTCACTGTCTTACAGAAAAGAAAAGAACTGCTGGGCTGGGACTTTGTCACGACCAGGCAGCACCCCTGGGACTCTCACATGCTGCTCTGATCTAATCCTCATGAAGCCTGACCCTTCCTTTCAAATGAAGCCTAATCCATCACCCCCTGATTGTGCAAAACATTATCCACTGACAAATGTGGTGATAACAGTGCTAATAGAAACCTGACGGATGGCCAGGGCTGGAACTGCAGCTGCAGCTCTCCTGCCTAGTGACTCCTCCCTGAGCTTCAGCATCTCTGAGCTGGGGGAGTTTTTCTGGAGCTGCCCCATACAGCTCAGCATTTTGGCTGGTCTACGCCATGCCCTGCCCTCCAAGTCTGCTATGGGAAGGACTGCAGCCAGGTGGGGCTGCCTTTTGCTGCTGAACTCCAAGCTCTGTTGCTTTCATCCAATCCAGCACAAAAGGCAAAAGCTTTCCTATTATCTTTTATTGTTATTGTTATTATCTAAATCATGCAAGAAAAAACATTCACTGACCTACTCTGCAGTAAAATATAAGTGGTTCTGAAGACCATGAAGATGGACAACTTTTTAAAAATGCAAGGCAGAAGTGTTTTGCGCTCTGTTGAGTTTTTCATTAGGATTTTTCTCTCCCCCTGTCTATTTCTCACACCCACTGAATTATGAATTTACATGCATTATAATGAGAATAACTACAATCATGATAGATAGAATTTTTTTTTTTTTAATCTTTATGTAAAATGCTATGGAACATAAGCAAGCTGTTGAAGTTTGAAGGAATCAGCCCCGTTTTGGTCATACACTCATATTTCTTGTGGTGGGGATGCAGAGAGAGTCTGGGCTGCAATCTAAATTCTGCAGGGAGTTGTGGTTGACAGAAATAAACCATGTGTTGAGGGTGCCACGTGAGCTGAACATAAACATGAATTAAACCCTGCAACTGTGAAGGAACCGGGGCCACTGCAAAACTGGTGCTAAAAACATAAATTTAAAGCCTAAAAGAATGGATTGGAAGCTGGTTTAATTGCCTCAATAAAGGGGTAACATGAAAATTATGGCTGTCAGAGCAGACTAAATGTACCTCAGAAATCAGAATACGGTGTTGATGTGTGATGGATGAATGGCAGAAGCCTGAAAGAGGCTATTGCATCGATGCAATTGTATAGAAAATGTGGTTTAGTGGTTCAAAAGGGTGCGGGGAAGGCAGGGGCTCTTGTTGAGGCACAGCAGCTCTTTGCATCACAGTGTGACCTTGGGCTGAAGCTTCTTTGTTGAGTGGAAGCACCTTGCTGTTGCTGCTGTTCAACTTCGTTGGTGGGGCTGGAAATCAACCTGTTCTTTGAAATCTATCATATGCTAGTTAGGGTAGTCAGTGCTAACACACTTCTGTTGGCAAGGGAGCACAGGCTGGGTGTTCCCACACAGCACTGACAGTAAATGTGCATGTGGAATAGCAGAAAGCTCACCTAGCTTCGGGCACCTGCACCTGCACACAGCACTTAGGCTCCTTTTGCAGTCAACAAGGAAAATACTCCCAGCCATTTCTGGACTGCAATTCATTTCGCTGCTTTTAGACCTAAGCATGGCTACAAGAGGGGGGACTGCTAAGGAATGGATGCATGGGTTTCCCCAGAGTGAACACCAATAAGTATAGGAGGGCATACAGTGGAGACATCAGTATTAACGTGTGGGGCTGTGCCAGTGTGGTGAAAAGGCAGCAGATAGACTGAATTTGCCTGCATGTAGATGAGAGCAGGACAGTGCTTGCTCACATGGATCCTGCTCTGCTCGCACTGTGAATGAACAAAAAATTTCCTACGCGAGCTCTGTAAGCTGAAATCATTGCAGGAACTTCCTCAGTGTTGCAAAAGAGGTGCAATGACTGCGCGGCTCCTGCGGTCCATCTGTGGGTGAAGGATGGCTGTCAGCACTGTCTGCAGCGGCTGCAGCATGGTGGCACTTAGTCGATAGGAGGTGACAAGGGCTCATAGAAGGGATGGAGTGTCACCACACTGGCAGGCAGAGGCAGACAAACGAGAGGCTTTGAGACGAAGTGCAGTTGCCAAATCCGTAGCAATTTTTCTAATAAGGTTGTGGCCAGCAGCAGGAGCACTGGGAAGGACTTGTGCCGCTCAAAAAAAAACCTTCCATGCTATTGCCCATTTCCAGAAGCAGATTGCTTTGGGCCAGCACTGACTTTCCAGGAAAAAAAGCAAATTTCCCTCCCAGCAAAAAAATCATAGTCAAAATAGCCTGGGTTGGAAGGGACCTCAAGGATCATGAAGCTCCAACCCCCTGCCACACGCAGGGCCACCAACCTCCACATTTAATACCAGCCCAGGCTGCCCAGGGCCCCATTCAACCTGGCCTTGAACACCTCCAGGGATGGACGGGGCATCCACAGCCTCTCTGGGCAGCTGTTCCAGCACCTCACCACTCTCATAGTAAGGAACTTCCCCGTGACATCCAACCTCAGTCTTCCCTCTTTCAACTTAAAACCATTTCCCCTTGTCCTGCTGTTATCTACCCTTGTAAAGAGTTGAAAAGATCATATCTACAAAACCAGGTGAGTCTGAACGTGCATGGGTGGCTCAGAAACAAACGGTGATGTGATGGGGAGGAGCATACCACTTGGACAAACCAAGCTGCAGGGCACCAGCAGCAGGAAATGCTGTCTGGTATTTGCCACAAATGCACCATGTCACTTCACCTGCACTATTTAAGCTGTGAATGCCCCAGGCTCTCTTGGTAGAAGAATATACAGGTGCTACTTTACTCGCAGTTTGGAGGAGCTGCAGGGCTTAATCGGTATTAGAGAAGCATTTGCGTAGAGGCAATATCAAAACTTAATGCAATGTGAGAGTAGAAGTTTGTTCTGATTGGGTTTGCTGTACAACTTCTCCTTGTACTTCCAAACCAAGGGCTCCCAGAGGAGGCTGCATTGCAGACTGCTGGTTTTCATAGCCCAAATACAGGAGCTCTTTCTGGCTGCAGCAGGTGCGTGAGTTATACAGGTTTGGATGCAGCTTAACTTCAGGATGGACACAAATGGCACAAGAGCAAGGTAGTGTCTGCAGGCAGATGAGGTCAGATGAGGAAAGATGTCATCCTGTGGGCAGCATTGCTCCCATGGAGTCATCAGACATCTCCATGGCTGTGCTTCTGTGTGCAAAGGAACTAGGTTTGAAGGAGTTTTCTTACAGTGTTAGCCAACGGCATTTTGGAGGGGAAAAACACACACATACAAAAAAACCCTCCAACAATCTCAATTCCCACTGTTAACTTTCTGAAACTGTAGAAAGTGGCATGCCTATCTCAGGAGGCTCTTGTATACCTCAGGAGACACATGTGTACCTCAGGAGACACATGCGTATCCTGGCTGTACGGCTCCCTTGGTGTCTATTCCTCTCTATTCTTTGTCTGTCTCATTCGCTTGAATTTAGGGGAGATCTCTTTATCCTTGCCAACACATTTTCTACATTATTTATCAATTCCTGACTCCATTGCAGGCTGTCAGTGGTGCTCCGGAGTCATGATGCCTGTGGATTTTCTATATTCTTCACCTGCTTCTGAAAGCCCATCAAAAGCCTCCATAGGTAGAACAGCAGCAGGAGGCCATACCTGGGGAAGTTTTCAGAGCCTCTTAGTTTTTCTGCCTGCTGCCATGGCTGACAACTCAAACTGGTGGAATTATTCATTGGAAATAAAGCATCGGAGGAATGTAGCTATTGATTGTTTTGAATGGTTTATGCACTGTTGGTATTTCTGTAGCCTTTATTGGTTCCTTATGGATCGAGGCTGTGCTGTGTTAAACTTTCTGCATATCTGCCCACCTCAGTATCTTTAGCCAAGGACAGTGAACCAGGCAGGTATGGTAGGGATCACAGAATCAGGGAATCATTAAGGTCGGAGAAGACCACTAAGATCATCTGGTCCAACCATCAACTCATCCACACCATATCACTGAACTTCGTTCCCAAGGGCCACATATCCACAGTTCCCTGAACACCTCCAGGGATGGTGACTGCACCACCTCCAAGGGCAACTGCACTGCATCACTGCTCTTTATGAAATGAATCTTGACATAACATCCAACCTGAATCTCCCTTGGGAGCACAGGGTATGTGGGCCAATCCTACCTTGGGTGGCAGTGATTGTCGCGGCACAACCTGCCTTGCTGGTAGCAAGCATTTTGTAGGCATCTTTTCATAGGTGAACCTGAATGAGCTGTTTGGAAAAGAACAAAACAGCCTTTTTCATTCTTCCCATGGGTTGCACAGTAGTGAGCCAAAACAGAAAGCAAAAGCTTGCAGGAAAATGGAATTGATGGGCAACAAAAGCTGGCAATATTGAGAGAGCAGAAGGCAGGTTTGATATTTTTTACTCTGTCTGCATGCAGGTTCCCTTTGTGAGCTGCCTGTTCTCATATTTGCCTGTTATGTGTTGAAGTCCATCTGCACTCTCACACACATTTTAGCCCATAATTGGCGTGTGCAACCAGGCTGACATCTGTTAGGGGTTGGTGTTCGGTTTGTGGGTAGTGTCCTGCATCCCTCAGTGCTGCTTCTGCTCCCTCTGTGCTCCATCCTGGCCCGTCTGCCTGCGAATAACACCGCCAGGGCTGAGCCTCAGACCTCCTGTGAGATGAACGAGGCAAGCTTCTGAAGGAGGCAGGCACCATCCTTACTTACAATGGATACTCAGAATCCAGTGAAAGCAGCTTGAATTCACTGAATCGTTACAAAACAAGCTGAATTTCATCCTGAATTAGCATGTGCCCACAGGTACCACTGAGCTGAACGGCACGAAGCCCATGCCAGACCCAAAAGTAATAAAAGATAAACGATGATATCGGTAGGCTGGCAAATTAGGTTTAAGTGATATTGAACAGCTTCTCTCGTGCCCCATTACCTCTGCCCAGGTGACCAATGGATTTGTTTCGAAGGTGCTCTTTCAGCAACCTTATATAATAAGTAAGTTGTGTTTGCAGTGAATGCCAGATAACAGTGTTTTGGATACACAGCAAAGCCTCCCACAACTTTCTGACTATTCAGCGTTCTGTCAAGCTTCACGTCTGGGAACATTCCTACAACAATTTGCCATGGTTTATCCAAGGGGGAGCCCAGCACCACACTGCCCCTCCAGTGGGCTGGGGGAGAGAATGGGACAAAGATGAAACCTGTGGGCTGAGATAAAAGCACTTTAGTAAGACGGAAAATGAAGGGAAAATAATAATAACAGCAGTAAGAGACACAGCAACAGCAATACTAATAATGATAATAATATTAATACTCCAAACAAGTGATGCATGACACAATTGCTTGCCACCAGCCCAGCAATGCCCAGCCAGTCCCATAGCAGTGCACCCCCTAACCCAGCTCCCCCTAACCCAGCTATCATTCAGTATGGCACCATATGGCATGAAATGTCCCTTTGGTCAGTTGGAATCAGCTGTCCTGGCTGTGTCCCCTTCCAGCTCCTTGTGCACTCTCAGCTGGAAATCCTAAATCCAAACCACAGCACTGTACCAGGTGCTAAATAGCAAATTAACACCATCCCAGCCAGAACTAGGACACAATTATTTACAGCACCACCACCCATGCCCCCTCCAAACTTTGCTGTTTTTCTTTCAGGCAGGAAATTTCCCTGCTTTGGCAGAGTTCTTAGTAAATACATTTTTATTTACATGGCCGTTATGTTTCTGTCTTCCATCAGGCATCCATCTGGCTAGGCAGACATGAAAATATTAATCACAGGGGTGTTTAGAATAGGAAATTGAGAAATTCAGTGCAAGATTTTACATCAACTTTCACTGCTTCAAAATAGCATCGATTTCACTAGAAGAGGACTGAGTACTTGGAATGTTTTAATGTTTTCACTTTTTTTGTTTGTTTTTCCACTCGTTTTCTTATGACCAGCTGGGAATGTTGGTCATTTCAGATGAGTTTTTTACTTAGAAAACATCCTAAGCATCCTGAAGAAAAATTTAATGTGTTTGCTATATAGAAACATAGAATCACAGAATGGTTTGGGTTGGAAGGGACCTTTAAGATCATCTAGTTCCAACTCCCCTGCTATATACTTCCCACTAGACCAGGTTGCTCAAAGACCCATGTGGAAGTGAATGGACTTCAGCCATGGAAGTTCATGCTTTAATAAAAAACAACACTCCATTGGCCTGGTGTCTGTGTTAGGGATTGGTGTGAGCTTCCACAGGTGGCATGCTTTCCAGAATTAGGATCTTTGTGCTGAAACTCACACCTACCTCGTAGCTTTATACAACCAGAAAGCCTCTGCCTTTTGCTCCTTGAATTCATGGAGCTACAGTTTAGCTATAAGCCTTTATTGCGTGTTTTGGCTTTGGTGGATCTGCACCTCCTAAATTGTAGCTATTATTGAAAGTAATATAACATCACTGAAAAGGGATAATAATGCCAGAGCTGTATGTACTTAATGAATACCCAAAGGCCATGAAGAAATAATTTTGACCCAACAGTGCCCCTGAATATTGAGTTTTGCCTGGGAGTAAAGACAGATTTAAAACATAATTCTGCAGCATCTGTTCTGCCATCCAGCAGAAGCATATATATATATATATATGTATAATTTTTTACTTTTTAAGAAAACAAAGCCTAAACTTGTTGAAAGCAGAGCAGAGGGAGAGGGCAGGAGGGAGGTTTTGGGAGGCTGTGGTCCTGCAGCAGTTATATGGGCTGCCCTCAGGGGAGGGAGAGAGACCTCCTGAGAAATGTTTTGGAGCCATGGAGCAATACTTGTTTTTTATTTCTTTTTTTGTGTGTTTTGAACTGGGTCGATGGGCAGAATACCTCTTAGGAGCCAAGGTGTGTAGAGTCCAGGATGAGTGGCAGAAATTCTTGTGTTTGGGAAACAGAAAGTGAGAACTGAAGGGTACTACCCTGATGGAGGAGAGCCAATGTAGAATCTGTTTCCAAAGAGGAAAGCCCACCTACTCTCAAAGTGAGTCATATTAAAGGAAAGGAAATACGAGAGAACTACCAAGAGTAATCCAGTTTCTACTGGAGATCAAGACAGATCGTGTGAGTCATTCTATGGAGAAGAACGACCTCACCTTTGTGATTAAGTGAAGATCTTGGATAAAAGAATCACATTTCTTTGGGAAAAAAAATAAATCAGTTTTCATTGAAAAAAACAAAGTTCCTCTCAGAAGCAAAGACACCGTGGAAGCACAGCATTTAATCTCCATGCAGTGTGGCTCGTGAACATAGCTTCGTACTCATCAGCCTCTTGCTGCTGGCTTTCTGTTCAGCTTTACTGCTTACCTGGGTCAAGCACATGTAAATACTGGGAAGTCCCATAGAGCTTAATACACAGTCTATGAGCTTGGAGGTGTAGGGTACCAGCAGGACCTGCAGCTCAGCCCAGGTCAAGGAGAGCAATCGGTTCTTCCTGCCACCCAGAACTCCCATATTGCTTTGGAACACAGGCACCTCCCTGTGCATCACCTCCTCTTGCTCAGTTAGATGTTGTCACCTGGATCCTAAAAGGCTTGCATTTGTTTATCCATTACAGTTTCCTTTGTCTCCTAAGCATGTATTAGTTCAACAGAGGTCCCTAAACTAGAGCAAGCTCCCATGCATGGTTAGGAGTTATAAGAATAATGAGTTCAGTAGGAGGCATTGGGTGGATTAAGTCATGCACAAGGCCTGGTGTTATAAGACAGGAGTTCTACAGCCCAGTGCATGACTATAATTAATGTTATGGGAATCACAGCAAAGAAGCACCAAAAAGCAATTCCTAGTTTGGCCAAGGTCCTCCCTGATTCCCTCTGGACACAGATTATCATATATTTCTTTTTTCTGAATCAAATCTCTACACTTTCAAGTTATTGTAAATTCATTGTGTTACAGCAATCCCTAATCCTTGCACAGACCACTGAGATTCTCTTTTTCTTTTTTTCCCCTCTTTTACACAAGCTCATTTGTGAGCTACGTACATCTGAGGACTTGATTTGGCCTCAGCTCAGGCAATACATAGGGACAGAGGGACTTTCAGAGGAGAGAGACAAATGAATGTTTGAAACTGATTAATCCAAAAGAAGGTTCAATTGTATAATATTCCAAGGTTGATTTAAATACGTGGAGATGAGAAACACAGAGAAAGTAATTATGGCAGTCTCTTGGGTCTGAGCATTGCAGAGGCATTACATGTGACATGTGAGATCTCTCCTGTTCCAAAATTGTCTCATGGGAAAGGAAAAGGTTGATTTGAACTTCTTCAGTTTGCTGGAATTGGCACAATTACATCGAGCTAAAGTTGATGGAGCAATTCTAAAGTATACCTGTTGAGATCTGCCACTGATCAACACATTTTCTTGTACTTTCTTGTTGACTTGAATGTGTTGTACAAGTGTATATTATGACAGCTGGCCCTTGAGACAAAAAAGTAACTTATGTTATAGGAAGAAGCTGCCTTTAATACAAGATAGATGTGTGGTTCACCACCTGAACTGAGCTTCCATTGAACGTGCAAAGCAGATAAATGTATCTGCAGATGCATTTGGTTTAAAAAATTGGGTGTACAAATAGCACCCATGATTCAGTGCTCAGTGTAGGAAGCAAGCTCACATGATCTATCACTCCAGTCTGTGCTTTTTGCTGGTCCTGCAGCGAGTGGAAAGTTTCCAAATGCCTGACACATTGGGCTTTCTGCTTTTAGTGGATAATTTTATTCCAGAGTGATGGAATATACATATACAGTTAGTGCTCCTACCTTGTAGTTTTGTCCTTGGGGGGAGGCAAACAAACCTTAGTAACTCACTTTCTCCACTTTTTCTTGAACAATCTTTTAACACATGCTACAGTAACCCTGAAATGCATTCAGTAAATCATTTCTGATTACACAGTTAAAGAGCACTACTCTATATGGGTCATTTAAAACATCTGCAAGGGTTTCATTGATGAAGACTTTACGAAAGGAAAGTGACAACAAGAGAGATCTATTGAATTTTGAGTCACTGTATGCTGGGTGTTACATCAGAACCTAAATCAGATCCAGCATTTCACAGGGAAAAGAAAACAGAAAAGTCAAGTGAGATAAAGGGCTGTTTATCCATAGGAAGACGTGATGTGTGTAAAAAGAGCAACCTTGCAAAAGGCCTGGCTGTTCCAAATGCTCCCTTAAAGAAGATACAATTAGAGCTTAATCGCTTCCCTCTTCAGTTCAAAACTCCCACATCTAAGTTAATGAACACGTATGCCAAGTCAGCCCTATCTGCACCTTGCTTATCTTGACCGCTTTAAACAAGCTGCCTCTGTGCTAACGTTGCTGTGTGCAGAGTTTGCACATCCTGGCGTGGGAGCATCGCTCCATTCAGAGGTTGGCTTTCGCTCCGTACAGAGCGCTGGGGATCAGATGTAATTTCTTCCTTCTAAGGAAGTCCTAGCAATTAATTTACAAATAAGTTGATAGAAAGCTAATAGATGCTAAATTAACCACAGGAGGGCTCCTGATCTGTTCCCTGAACCGCAGGAACATGGTAGAAAATTACAAGAAAAAAAATCAATACAGAAAGAAGTTGGAGTCCATGAAGTTCAGGCAAGGTACAATTGTTACTTGACACCAGCATCTGCTTGCATAGTAAATTAGTTTATTAATGTGCACAATCCAGCCCACTGCTTTTCAGGCTGCTGTGTGTTGTGGTGAGGCTGGACAAAGGAGCCAAGCTTTCCAAAGCCACATCTGGACTGATAAGTAAATATACCCCATATCAGTTGACAGTGAGGCTGGCGGTCTCACATCCATATCATACAGCTGTCCTCCTTCAGTACAGGCTGCTTTTTGCAGGATACCCGTTGCCACGGTCCTACAGTGTTAGATCCCAAATCCTGCCTGGGAAATGTCTGGAGGTGATTTTACTGGACTGAGACAAAAATGGGGAGTGCTGCACAAATTTTGGTCAGCAAAATGCTGCTTAGAGTGCAAGGAGGAAGGTGAGGATGGTGCTTAGGCCTTGGGAGCATCACGGGACTGCCATGAGGGAGAGCTGAGCACTGACATCAATTCAGAGACATAGCCCTGCTGCTGGAACTGGCTCCTTCCAAAGCAGTGTCCCACATGCACTCAGGCTGGTTTTTCCCCAGTCCCCCATTCCTCCCCCACCAGCAGGGTTTCTCTTTCCCAGTCCATGCACAACACTACAACTTTATGCTGTTGCATCTTCTGGGCAAGCATGCTGCTGAGGCAAGAGGGTAGCAGCATGAGTGTCCCTGGGGACATGGCCTCTGATAGTGGTACTATCAGAGGGATAGTGGGATAGCGACTATCAGTGGGATAGTGATACCCATAGTGTCCATTGACTTCATCTGCTTTACAGCATGCTGCCCTTGGTGGTCTGACATTACTCTGTACTTGCAGATAACTAAGCACTTTCCTTTCTTTGTGCAAGTAACAATACATATACACACTTGTCAGTATGAAATCATACAATATTCCGAGTTACAAGAGACCCATAAGAATCATCAAGTCCAACTCCTGTATGTATATTCACAGACACTCCTGTACAAGTTGTGGGCTGGCAATCAGTGATAGCATGCACATGTCTCACTAAAGATGAGATTGCTCCAGAATGCGATTTCTGTCCTTTAATTTTTGCTGTGATCACACTTAGGGAAGTGTGTGCCATGGGCTCTTCATGGTTAATTCTCTGGCATAAAGTGGAGCACACAGTGAGGAGTGCACAGGTTCCTCATGTGTCAGCACAACACTTACAAACTGATGCCCATCACACTTTGTCTAATATGTTGTTTCCAACCCCAGAAGCAGCTTGTTCATCCTACAGCCCGAAGAACCAATAACACCTGCAGCACCCAAAGTCTCTTGAAAGCAGAGAAATCCCATCCCCAAAGCCTCGTAGTAGTGATGAGCAAAAAATCACAGCAGCCAGTGTTGGAAAAATAGGAATTCAGCTAAGGCAACAATACCTTGACAACACTTGGCACTGCAAACATCACTTAACTTGACAAACAACCAGTAATAGCTAGAGTGAAAATAAAGGGTTAGGCAGGTAGAGAGATAAAGTATGAAGAACATGCTGAGCAAATAACAGCCTTTTGAGAATCAACATTAGCATAATTACTAAACATAGGTAATTGCTGAAATAGCATTTGCTGGCAGCACCGATGTTTATAAATGCAACAGTTTCGCTCTTCCCTATGTAATCTTCTGCTAGGACTATAGAGTGTGCTTACACTCTTCTTTTAGCTGAGAGAGAGCTGGTGTGGAAATTGGCACTATCTGAAAGCCAGGGGACGAGCACATTTAACACCTTGGAGTCCAACCATCTTTTTTAAACAGGGTTGTCATACTCAGGGCTACATGCCTTGTTAAAATCTATATGTTATACCATCAGCTCAGCGATTGTCTCAGCGCCCTACTCGATAGTTGATAAGATTGGATGTTCTCAAATCAATTCTTATTGATTTCTTGCTGCTGAAATAGGATAAGCATGTGACAGACACAATGAGCATTTAGTACAGCAGATCAAGCCATTCCAGCACTAGAAAACAGCTCGGCTGCTCAAAAAAAAAAAAAACAACTCAAATAACATGCAGTGCATCAGCAGAGGTCTTGGCCATGATCAAAGCATTAGCTGGTACTACAGTTTTGATGGTAGACCAGTAGACTGGGTGGAAATGTAAAAATAATAATAATAAGGTAATAAATGAGGTTACACCAGTGAAAAGTATAGAGCTGATCTGCACTTATTTATATATTATATATATTATTATATATAATATATAAATAAGTGTATATATATATGTATATATATTATATATATATATATTGTATATGTCAGGTAGATACTGAGGTTGTGCTGCCCTGGCTACTACAGCCATTACTGCATGTTGCTGCATAGGGCAGGTAGGAAGCTGCTGGAGACAACAGGTGGCATCTGCCTCAGTGAATTACTGTTCATAACCATAGGAAGGGGAAAACTATCTGTGCACTGTCAGGTGTGGATGTTCCACAGCCCACATGGAGAAGGTTGATGTAGCTGTACAGAAGTACCTACACAGAACCAGCTCTCGCTGGCTGAAAAATCTTTTTAATTTTAAAATTTGCTGCGTTCTGGTTGTGAGTTTGGATGCTGATACCCACCTCTGGCCTATTGGTTGTCTTGTGTGGGTGTGCTAAGAGAAATGGATGCAATACTGGTGTCAAAGGGAAAGTACCATGGGGTGCCAAAGTCTGGAGCAAAACCATGAGAGCTCCCTTCTGTGCTCAGCTCTCCCAGCACTGCTCCATGGTAAGCTCCATAGGGCTTCACAAAAAGCAACGCAGGCACTTTCGTCATCCAGCAGAAACTGCATTGCCTGAAGGCCCTCTGAAGCCTTGAAAACTTGCATTTGAACATAGTTCCCTTGAAGGAAACTCAAACACAAGCAAGAAGCATGAGCCACTTGGTGATCCATCCATCAATACAAGCTTAAAAATGGCAGATCCTTCAAAAATAAACCACAAAAGCCTTCTATTGCTGAACACAGTGGCATTTAGATAGACAGACATTTCTTTAGGCAAGAAGATCAGTATTTTGCTGTCATTCATTAAGGATTTACCAGTTTTGTATTGATTTTGTTGTGGCCTCCTATGTACTTTAATTGCTGCAATAGAAAAACAAGTTGCTATACATGACATTTCCTTTCGAAGAAGCTGGCAACAGAATTGCATGAACCACTGGTAAATTCACTGATTTCCCTTGTGAGTCAGTAATAAAATGATGACTGAAACAGCCTGTCCTTTTTTCTGTTCCAAAACAGCTTTTTTTTTTTTTTTCAAGAACTCCTGCTAGCTGTGAATTTAAAAACAGAACTTTTCCTAATTGCTGGATAGCATGGTAGAATTTGCTGTGGCATTTCAACGTTATTAACTCTGGGGGCTTATTGGTTTCATTTGAGGCACCTGAGTGCTGTTGCTTGAGCAAGCAGTGATGCCTATGCTGTGGGTAACATGCACCCAGGGCTGATCAAGGGCAATTGGAACAACTGACAAAGTGTTTTCTGGTACTCTCATCATTAGATCGACACATGGTGCAGCTCTCACGACTGGGAGCTGAAATATTTCCTTCAGCTGGGATGCCAACCACCACAGCTCCTCACCTGGGAGGTTTTCAGGCTACTGTTGTAATAGTTTTTTTTCTGTATTTAGCCATCTGCTGATACCCTCTGTCCAGGTTTCCATAGCTGTGTTCCTCTCACTGTGCATTTCTCATCCTGACCCAACTTATTGGTATATTTTTAAAGCTGTGGCCCATGTAAAAGAAAATCCAAAGAAGGCAGTAGATGGGAAATAGTTCACTTCATTGAAAACTCTTTCCGAGTTAGAATTCATGACAATACTGATTATTCTCCCTAGACTGGTTTGGGTCTCATTGCATGAATTAATGTGGTAAGAAAAGAGCTGCAGAATTTTTCCTTCCAGCCATTTGGTTTGTGTATATTTAGGCACTGTGTTGAGCAGTGCTATACGAAAACACCGATTAATGACTGTAAACTGTAAATATAGTAAGTTCATTGTGACCATTAGTGAAATTCTGCTACAGCTCCATGAGGTAAGTCAATATTATGAGCTTTTTTGAGAAGAATGAGTTGGGCTGTCCCAAAAGCATGTGAAGGCAGAACCTATTTCAGAAAAAAAACAAAATCAAAGAGCTGTAGGAGTGCATCCAGGAGTGTGTGCAGCTTGAGGATACAGAGTCTACTTTCTAAAAAGCATGATTACCAGAAATGGCACAAACATGTTCAGTGCAGAAAGCAGAGGTGGGCTGAAGGAAAAATGAGGCTTTCTTTGCCTTCTGCTGATCTTGCTTCAGATCAGAGCCACCGGAAACGTCCACAAAGAGCATTTGCAGGCTGTTTTGCATGGTCATTTCAGCACAGCCCAGCTGGTTAATGCTACTAAATCTGGGCTGGTGGGACTTCCTGAAATAAAACCCATCCTGCCAGAAGAAGAAAGTCTAAGAAGAGAAAAGTCTGGTGGTATTTTTTCCCTCATTGCCTATGTACTTCTTGGAGACACGTAAACAAAGCCAACTTGTTGATGAGAAATATGTCAATCAAAGAGCTGCTGAATGTTCTGGAGACAGTTATCACTTGATGTTTTGACTAAATGTCTGAGAGCTCATGCTCTTGGGAAATTTCCCAATAGATCTGAAGATAAACACACAAGCTCTTGGCATCTCTCCTGTCTGGATGAGAACCTGAGAACTGATAATTATTTACATTTAACTTGTGCACCTTACAAAGCACCTTTCAGAAGGCAGCACCAGAGCATTTCGCAGTGGTGTTTATTAATGGCAATATCCCAGTGAATATTTAAATTCTGCCAGAGTACTTGTCTACATTTCGCATCGTGTCACAGCACAAAAACTGAGCTTTGTCATATTCACCTCCAGGCACGGTGGCAATAGCTGAGATACAGAGGTAACAAAAATCAGATGAGAGAAATCTGGAAAGCTCTCCATCGGGGGTAACATCAGAGGCATTTGGTAAAGAAGGGAGAAGGAATTTGCTACTCAAAGCAACTTCCCTAAAAGCTCATTTAAGTCAAAAATTTAATGATGCCCTGCTGAGAGAGGTCCCCTGCTGCTGCCGTTCTGTGCTGCTGAATGATCCTTCATGGGGCAAAACTCCGCCACATGGAGGCTGGAGCTTCGGGGATGCAAGACGAATTGCTGCGAGGTTGACCTTGGGAAGCACGAGGTAAGGGCTCACAGCCAGAACTGAACATCGCTGAACAGATTTTTTATCGGAAAGCCCCGATCTTCCATCTCTTTTGCAGTGATCTTCCTGATCTGTTCAGCAGGAACGTGCATAGGAGTGATTTTTTCTGTCGTTTTTGTGACGAGAATAACAAAGCATAAGTGATTTTGTTTTCCACCCACATCACAGATACGCTTGTTTTGCTCTACCTGTTACAAACAGTCCCTCCTCCATAACACCCTTCCAGCTAGCAGAAACACAACCGCCCCATGGCCCATCGAGCAGCAAACAGATCTGTGAAATGTCATGGCATTAACCAAAATTTCACAGATCAGCACGAGGAATAAGTATAATGAAGAAAAATAGTTTGCTTACAAGAGTTTACCAGGCTCCATTACTGGAGTGAATGACTGACTTTCCTAATTCCTGAAATCCATAGACTTCCACAATTGTGCATCTCAGCCATGAGCCCGTTATTTGTTGGCTTGGCCAGACTTTACATCTCAATTAGGTCGACAGTATAAAGTCTGGTTCAGAGTAATCTATTGCAGGTACACACTGCATTAGTATAAATATCACTGCGCAGAACTGCAACAGAATGAGCATTCCATCTGATCTGCAAAGTAATATTCTCCCCCAAGCAGTTGGACAGTGCAAGATGGGCAGTGTGGTGTGTGTTGCGCTGGCCTATGTTGTCTGATCAATGAGGGAACTGCTGTTGTCATTATTAATACCCTGAAAGCATCTCTCTGGATAGAAACTGCTCCTCTGTGTTTATACATATGTCTATATACACAAACATGAAACAAAGGTCACCAGCCATGCTCAAACACAGCTCCAGATTACTGGAGGAGAAATTTCCCTAGCAGACAGGATGAAGGCTGTTTGTACGTTTGCATCTTAATAAATAACTTCCATACTTTCTATCTGACCCCACTAATGCACTTCAGCTTCAGCAACCCACAGTGGGAGCAACATCTCCTCTTTAGCCCATTCAGTCCCTAGCTGGTGATCTTAAGAGGAGGGAGGGAAGTAGACCACTGTATGACCTTAGCTCACAGCTCACACAGGGTATGAATTACATCAGGCCTTCAGAGATGGCTGTCTGTCTGGTTATCACCTGTGCCCTTCTGTGCCAGCTGTGGTAGCAGGGGTGCTCCAGCTGTCCTCATTACTTCCACCATACTGGTTTTGGAAGTTATTCCTCCTCTTCATCTTGAATAACCAATCTAGGCCTCAGATCAACAGAGGGCAGCTGTATTCCTGTTCTTGCAATTAAAATTATATGAACCACAGCCAGAGAAGAACAGGAGCACTGCAGCTTTTTCCTGCATAATTTTGTGTCTGTATTCTGCCCAGCCTGCAAATCAAGGCAGTGTCATTCTGCTGTTGAAAACAGTCCATATTTGCTGATCCTTAGAGGCTTCCACAAAGACCATTGCTGAGAAAAGTGATATCCTGAAGTATTGTCTACATATTTGTGCAGTTTCTGGGTTACTGTTTATTTACAGTCATGTTGCTGGAGCAGTTAATTAGAATAATTTGTTTGCAAAAAATACTCTTCTAAAACGCCTAGATCTAAACATATGACTTTCCTAATTCATAAAAAGTTAAAGTAAACAACTCAAGAGCAAATAAACACAAATCGTAATGAATTTTTGATTCTTTGAGCATTCCTAAACCAATCCTGGGACTTGCCAGTCTCGTCAATATTTTAATATGTTCAGAGGTTCTTGAAAATAAGCAAATGGCCATCAGTGAGTAAGCTGTCCTGTGTTTGCTTTTCAAAATGAGGTGCTCAGGTAGGCTGCATGTATGCAGTAGTCTGAGTATGTTTGCCTCAGAATCACAGAACCCAGGCTTAGGCATCTGTAAATGCTAAAATCTTGAATATGTTCACATTACACCTGAGCTCCAGATTATGTGAAATGTTTTCTCTACCAACTAATCTGCTAAACACAAACACAGGGCAGATGGGAAACCAGTGACTCAGACGTATTAATCTCCGAGCGCATTACTGACCCCCATCAATCCTTCCTACTAGGATTTCATTTGGCAAATAATGGGAATTTCACAACACGTAAAAAGAGTCAAATTCAGTTTGCACAGACTCAGTCTGACAGTATAACCCTTAAAAAAGAATCACAGAGAAACAATATTCTGAAAGAACCTTTTTTCCTCCGGCTTTTTGCATTGAAAATCTAGGTGATCATGAGTGGCAGCTCATTCCTCAGGACCAGAAGTCAGTGAGGGAAAATCCACAAAAAAGTCACTGTAGACAGACTGGGAAGAAAACTCTATCGTCAGACTGCAGTTCAATAGAGGCAGCTCAGTTGCTAAGAGCCTCGGAGGATGGTTGGATTTGGCTGAGCAGTGTGCCTCTGACAGCTGGATGCACCCTGTGCTAGCAGGTGGAACAACCTGCAGGTTGCTACAGCATATAGCCCCAGAGCAACGATCCAGCTCACATACCTGTAGATAAATCAGGCCCCCGTCTCCACTGATGTTAAAGCTCTGGAGGATGCTAGAGAGGTGTAATTATGCCAAGATCTGCCTGTAGAGCTCTTGTTCTGTGCAGGACAGTTCCCTGCCCTCCTGCAGGCAGTGCTCATCTGGGGTAGTGGCTTGGAGAGAGGTGCAAACATGGGTACCATGCACTGGGTCACGACTTCTGTTTTTATAGCAGAGTGGAAACAGCTCTCCGTTTCCGCATGGTCACCATGCCCCTTAGGACCTGAATTATGCTCAATTGTCACAAAAATGACAAATGATGTATCCTGCTATAAAGGCCAACTTCACGTCAAACCTCAGTGCCCTGCTCCAAGGTGCCAGACATGATTTACCTGGGCAAAATACATGTATATTTGTTCAGAAACATTTGGCCAAGCAATACAGAGGCTTTCAGCTTACAGTTCTGGGTCCCTGAAAAGAGCTATAGAAGTACAAAAATCAGATTATTATTATTATAAACAGAGCTATTTCATGGACATCACCACTCACAGAAGTCAGTGTTTGTGCATCTGTAAATGTACTGATACTTATTAAAACCAGCAATGAGCTATTCATGCTATATGAGTGTGTAGCCCTATTATTACATATAAGCACATTTCCTTAATTGCCATCTGAAATTGTTGCCTCCTAAAATTCTGTGGGTGGTTGGAAACAAAATACTGAAGATTAATACAGTCTTGAACTAGCAAATTACTTACTGCATAGCTTAGTTTAGCTTTCTGTAGCTGCAATAAATGTGTATCTTGATGATATGTTTAATATTACATTACATTGTGCTGTTTTCCATTGTGCTGAAATACATTTTAGCATTTTTCCACACTGCAAGATGACAGAGATCAATTACAAAACTATTAAATGTCAATTAACATCTTTGCAATCTGAATCTCAAATGAGCCTGCTAAAAACACTTTGTTACATGTCATTTATATGTATAAATTCTGGTTAAATTTTTAATGAATGCATGGAAAAGTAATTACCTATTTACTGCTTATGTAGTGGTAAACTAATCCCATCACCGTTCCTTGTGTCCAAAGGAAAACTAAGATTGGATTTGCAAATCTGAGTGGCTAAAATAGGCTGTGAAATGCATCGTTCATTAAATCAGCTGTACTGTGTAGTGCCTAAATATAGATTTGGGAATCCAATTTTCAGCACTTCAGCAGGACCGTTTTGTCCTATTAAGCTGCAAAGTTGTTTTTTAGCATGGTCTAGGCAATGCTGGTGCTCCTTATTAAAGAGCTTAAGCACTGTGCTGCAACTTTGAAGATTTCCTGGAAAAGGCTGTCATTACATTAAAAAAATTACGTTTTTTAGCAATGATTTAGACTAAAATGTAGTCAGTACAACAGCATTAATGCCTTTACTCATGGGAAAATGTAGTCATTGCCCTTGGGATAAGATCTTTCCCCTTGCAGAAAATAAAGCAAGCATTTTTATTTATTGCAAGTAGCCAAGAGTTTGGTTTGGCATCTTAGCTAAAAATGAACACCTCTTTGAACGCTGCAAAGGAGATCATATCACCTTCGTCACGTGCCAGTCTCAGCCCCCTTTGCTGAAAGCCTGCTCCCTTTATCTGGTCTGCGGGCAGCGCAGAGGCTGAAATGCTGTGAAGCATGCTCTGCTGGAAGCACAGCTCCTTTGCCACTAACTACAGAAAGTTGAAGGGATCGAGCCTCCTGAATCACTGTGTTAGGGTAGGCAAAAAGGGAACCGTGCTCCTGCTAGGGCAGACCTGACCAAAAAGCTAGCTGCCTCTCAAGTCACTCAAGCCAGTACTGACTCTTGCAATTAGAAGTAGCATGTTTATCTTCAATGGGGGTTGTTCACCTACCTTCCTTTCCTATCCTGAGGACTTATCTGTGTGGGAAGGAGATCAAAAGGGCTGTTAAAGCCTAGTAAGACCAGCCAGCAAGGGCCCTACAAGAATAAAGAGAGGAGTTGCCACCTCGGGATTGCTTCTGCCTCTCTCTCCAGACTGGCAAAGTACAGTCTTCCCAAGGCTAAGCTGAGGATCAAAGGGGGATGTAAACCTTACAGATCATAGCCTGCAGGAAGCAATGGGGAGGAGCTGCCAGCCCTTGCAGGAACCTGGAGAGAGGGAGAGGAGCAAAGGCCCCTGTTCTTCAAGCAATGGGGGACCCCATGGACAAATCAGTCTGTGGTGGACTCCTAAGAGAGCCCCCAAGCTTCAGGAGCACAGTGAGTGCTGCTACATCTTTGTTCTTTTCAGCCGTCCTTCTGCTCCTCTTGGCAAATGCAACGTATTTGCAAAATACTTTTGTCTTCAAAGAACTGCCTCTTTGTAATTAGAATGTATAATTCTCAAGTCCTAAAGGTGAAGTATCTGCAAGCTGCATGCAAAAGGGAAAGACCAACACCAAGAGCTGCAAGCAAAAACCTTCTATGGGGA
Organism: Perdix hodgsoniae; assembly: GCA_035772895.1. Taxonomy (NCBI): domain Eukaryota; kingdom Metazoa; phylum Chordata; class Aves; order Galliformes; family Phasianidae; genus Perdix; species Perdix hodgsoniae. The sequence continues at coordinate 4,400,868 of JAPSGF010000017.1, read as the reverse complement.
CGTGCAGCTTGCTGGGATCAGCAGTGCCCCAGCCTGGCTCTGGCTGCAGTGAAGCATGGCAGTAATTTGGACATAACCATGCATCAAAACACAGCCACCCTGCTGTACCACATGGTCTCCTGGCACTGCTGTTGTTCATCCTCAAAAGCCACCCATTAAGACAAGGCCAACACGCAGGCCGCGGCCTGCAACAGGGCTGAGCTCAGCATGGGTCCTGAAAGAAACTCATTGGACTCATCAGAAGTTAGCCAGACATCCCATAAAGGCAGATACTGTTTCAGAGTAATTCCTTCTCTTAGGTATGCTGGGTCATGCCAGCTGAAAATGTTGGGGAATTCTTATTAAAATAAACGTGCATTGGCCTGCAGACCTTACCGTATGGCACTGCAAAGCATTTCTTCAGTGTCTCCTCTAATTTTTGTACCAAATGACTTCACACAAGGCAATTAAAACTAACTGGGAAGAAGACAGACCAGTGGTAGCCTCGGCTGCCAGCTCATCCCATCAGCAGGTAGAATAAAGCGCTGCCTTGGAGAAGCCCATAGCCATGCTTTCCTGCTAGCCTGGAGCAGAGCAGCATGACAGGGGTGGCTTTGCTCCTGGATCCTGTTGATTTGGGAAGCGATGCATTTTTGTGGCTGGCACAGTTTTTAACAGAAGACAGGGCATTAAGAGCATTGTTAAGAATGGAGACTCGAGAATATTTTGCTCTTCAGGAGCTGCACTTTTTCTGAAGTCATTCTGGTGGCTCTAATGAGAGTAGATGCTCCAATATAAATTTCAAGAGAAAATACAGAGTTTTCCTCCAACTTCCCCTAAAACAGAGTCACAGGCAGAGTGGCTTTCTTTGTTCAGTTGTTTTAGGAATGTAATTTGGTAATTTGGTTGCTTGTCTGATAAATGTCTGACCTCTGATCCCAAATACAAGACACAGAGTAAAATGTAACCGGATTTGACAGACAGAATTTGTCTACTGTGTCTGAGGCGCAGTGAAGCAGCCTGGGGAGAAAAGCATTACAGCAAATTATGTTTCTTTATCTGCCTCTGTGAATGGTGCCAGGTCAGCTTGGAGCAGGGAAAGAGCAAGTCTTCTAAAGCACAGCACCCTCCCAGCTCAAAAGCAATGTACCTGCTGCTTAGACTGCAGGGCTGGAGATGTACACGGACAGCTCAGCTCCATAGATGTCTCTGCTTTTCAGGGAGTGGGAAATGCTAAGGAGACTCAGAGCAGAAGGGGTCCCAGCACCTTGCCCAGGGCTGGCACAGCCTGGCACCACTACACTGAATTGCTTCTTATATTGGTGTTTTTGACTGCCTAGATGTCCCTAAAATCTATATTGAAAATAGCTAGAACACAGTGTGCAAAGGAAAAAGTCTGATATCCTCACTGGAAGAGAAGACCTTTCCCCAAAGCACTTGCATTCTAATCCCTAAATTCACATTGTGCTTTTCCATCAGCACAGTGGCTCTGATGTACCTTCAAAGTGGTGGAGAAAGGAGATGAAGACTTTTTTTTTTCTGTGTTCACTACCTGGATTGCAACTATCTAACTTGCCAGATGTCCTCCATTCCTCCCACGTCAGAGTCTGCCTGCTCCTTTCCTTAAACATCCATCACACTCCAGGTCAGCTCTTCTTTGATTTGTAGGAGATGGTTTCCCAGACTGCCTCCCCTTTAATCATTCCTCCGACAGCAGCCAGAGATGAAAAGCTGGGGGGATCCAAGTAATCCATTTCCTAATGTAAAAAGCCCAAAAAATGGGGGGAGAGTGGAAGGGAGCGAAGCAGTCCTCCGAGCAAACAGCCTGATTACGTCAAGGGACAGGAAGAGCAGCTCTTGGAAATCAATACGGATGAGGCTTTGAAAAGGTTGACTGACTGCACTGGATTAGCTATTGATTTTTGTCATTTTTGCAGCTAGTGCCATGCTCTCCACCCGCTGAGGCCATTAAGCTCTCAGGCCTTAAGCTTCTAATCTCCCACTAATAACAACAAGACAATGGCCCGGTGAGCAAAGGATCTAAGAGGATGTCCAATAGCCTCGGTGCAGTATCAGGTGTGCCAGTGTCTGGGGAGAAGCCACAGGATGCCCAGAGATGCCATATAGAAACCAAAGGCAGATGCCCAGAAGGATCCATCTCACACCCCAAGGCCAACTGCAGATCAGTGTTTACTGATAAGAGCCTCCAAAAGCTTTCCAGTTAGCACTGGAGACATCACTTTTGCAGGATCTCTCTGATCACTGATCTTTATTAAAGATAACTGCAGCCAAGAATCCTGCTTGTTGTCCAGATAAATCTGGTAGAGATACACGATAGCATGAGTTCCCTCTCTGATGGCTGAAGGGCTGAGGTTACATCCAAGCATTATGCCATCACCTCAACCTTGTGCATTCAGCACACAGCTGCAGGTAAATCAAAGAAACCCTGTTCTTAATTTCAGGTAGGAGTGCAGAAGAAGGATATAGGAAGGAGTCAGTAGGTCCTTACTGAACGGAAACAAAAAACAGGAGAGGATGAAAGGAAAGGCTCTGGTGTGATGAAGGCAGCTAAATAGTGGATAGAAGGAAAAAAAAAAAAGGGAAATAAGAGATCTGGGCATAAATGAGTGCTTCCAAGGCTGGGAAACAGAGCTAGACTCTTTCTGTTCATCCCTCTATATAAAGTAGATCAGGTTTGCCAGGTCATGCGAAAGACCTTGTCCCAGCTCAGCTTCCAAGTCTGCAATCACTGGCTGCTGTGCTGACATCCAGTCATGGATGTGGCCCAACAAACTCGTGTCATGCAGCTACTTTATGTTGCACCCTCTGGAAGCACTCTCAGTCTATTTGCAACCTCCAGAGCCTTGAAAAGTCAGTGTCCCTGGGTTCTGCCCCACAAGGCAACTCATCTGCTTGTCCCAGCTGTACTCCCCCAGCTCTGGAGGTGGGAGGCAGATGGGTGCAGGCAGCTCCTGCTGCCTCGCACCTCTCCAAACCACACTCTTCATGATCTCTACAAATGCCCCAGAACATCATCTCATATTTATCTATTTGAGAAGCTGAGAGCTCTGGCAGATGCCACGTGTGCCAGCAGAGGCTGAGGGCAGTGGCAGCACCGTGTCCCCAAGCTCCCAGCACGTGGCTATGCGTGCAAAGGGCTGATTAGAGTCAGCCCATGGTGCCTGCATTGCAAACTGAGTGCTCAACTTTTCTGAGAATCTCGGCCTAAATGTTGACAGTTTGATTCTGCTTGGGTTTGGTATTTGTTTTAAGATCCTTTGTGGTTCTCAGAAACTAAGGGATTATTGTCAGTGTACAAATGATCTCCGCCAGATTTCATCCCTTTGGAAGCAGGCAGATAATGCTCCTGGAATAGCAATCACCCAATTGCCCACCTAAATGGGCAGCAAACAAAAGCAGAGGGATGTGCATGGGAGCAGATAGGGCTTCTCCATTCACAAATCCCATGCAATCCAGAGCAGGCAATGCTGCGCTCTTCCTTGAGCCCTCTCACCAGGCAGCTGGCCAGCTGGCAACAGCAAGTCAAATTGAAATGTTCTCTCACTTTCTATTCAGATTGCTCCCTGCTTTTTTTGGAGCTGGTGCATGGCTTCAGCCCCTCAAGTCATGTAAGTCCTCCTGACGTTCTCCAAAATCATAGGAAGGGAAAAAGAGATGAATGAAGGCACAGGAACAAAGGGAAGCAACTGATTTCTTCTGCTTCCAATTACCTGTCCTGAAATCAATGGGCCTATTCAGAGCCAGTTCTGGGGCAAACGACAGAAACTCATTAAGGTGAATCATTCCATGGTCACCGAGATGAAAATAGTTCTGTGTTGTTTGGTTGTTGTTGTTTTTTTTTCCTAGAATTAATTGATGCATGCTTTAACATTCTTTCAGATTTATTTAGAAGTATTTAAACACCTTTAAAAAAAAAACCAAAACTTTTAAGAGTGGCTGGAAAAATATATATGGAAATCTTCATTTAATCTGAACTTAAGTTTTGTTAGTTTTCTTGAGGAATTCAAAACAAACAAACAAACAAACACAAACACTGTTTCCATTATTTCCCCCCGTTTCCTTCAAACTGAAGAAAACAAATCCCTTAATTTCCTAGCTCTCATCAACATCCCCCCGAGGCTTAAGAAAAATGTTTCAAAAGAAGCATTTGAAGGGATTATTACTGTACAGCTGCTGGGAAGGGCCAGATTGGAGGTGGGGCAGAGATTAGGCGACACAATCTCTCACTTTATGAAGTCAGATAACTTGGGGGAGACCCATCTGTGGTGCAAGTCACTTTAGCTCAAATGTCCATTTTGTTTTATTATTTTATTTTATTTTTAAGAGGAATTCCAGTTAAAAGTTGATTGCTCTGAATAGCTCTCAGTTGCCTCAAGGAGATCACAATTGGAAAAAATGAATCCCCTGAGCAAAGCAACTTGCTTATTAGGTAATACTGTCATGCCTGCTTTGCCATGCTGTTAGTTTGATTCCCTCCATTTATTTTCTTTAAATAAGAGGAATGGCCTGTGAGTGGTACAGGGAGATGCCAGCAACAACCAGGAGAAGAACACAGGCACCACATATGTGACAAATTTCTGTTAACCTGCAAGGACGCGAGTCCCCAGAATGTCAGTGGGAGGTCTGGGGAACAGAAGGCAGAGGCCAGGTTCCTGCCTCCTTCTGCAGCCCTGCAGTTGCTGTAGAACATCTCCTTGGCCATGGAACAGGCTGCCCAGGGAGATGGTTGAGTCACTGTCCCTGGAGGTGTTTGAGAAATGTGTAGATGGTGTACTGAGGGATGTGGTACAGTAGGGAAATATTCATGGTAGGTGGACGGTTGGACTGGATGATCTTGGAGGTCTTTACCAGCCTTGGTAAGTGTATGATTCTGTGATCTAATGGGCATCCTCCTCTCCCCACGTGGTTGGGAGGCTGATAGTTGAGACCTGCGTTCAGATGTTGCTGTGTCAGTTTGCAAGGACACAATGAACCACTTCATGTACAGAGCTGACCTGTTGAATTTCTTTATGATTAGAAGAACAGTAAAAGCATTTGTCACAACTGATGATAGTAGCTAGCACCACCACTTTCCTTTGCAGACTACACTTATGTTTGGACTGAAGGCTGTCCAGCACTGTGGCACTTTGCACAGGAAGGCATTCATGGGATGTAATACATAAGCAGAGCCCAACATTGCTCTAGACTTCACCATCTTCCACTCCACCACATTCACAGGCTCTCTCACTTCTGCCACTTCCTTTGAGAGAGCAATGCAGGGTGATCTCCATCCCAGCAGAGGCTGCAGCTCACACCGGCACGTGCATCCGCTGCCCGCGCAGTGACAACAAGGCACCATGTGCTATTTATTTCACAGGAGGCAGAACACTTTTTTTTTTGTTTTATCTCTTTCCAGACAGTTGGCTCAGTTTAATGGACTGTCTTTCAGCCTGTGCATAATTCTTCTCCAAATTAAATTCTCTTAGAAGTCCAACATAATACAGACCATGTTGTCAGCTCATTACTTTTACATCCTTTCTTGTTCTGTTTATGTGAGCAGAGGTTTAATTAACTATAATCTACTGTGTAGGCAACAGGAAAAAAAAAACCAACACTTTACTTGAAGGTACGTTTTTCTGTTCTATTATATTTGTGAACATTTTTGGTGGTGGCGGGGGGAGAGTTAACCTTTCTATCCATGAGCAGGGCTGGCTGTAGGTTTCTATGCAAATGATTGAGGAAGCCTAAGATGTCCACAAGTCAGTTCCCTTCCTGGGCACCCCCATCAGCATCCTCTTCTGCACTGAGGTTTGATCTAAGAGGAAAAGCAGACCCTTTGTTAGCTGCAGACTCACAAGCTGATAGCACAGGCTGCTCCACTGGGGGAAGGCTGGGTGGGAGGCAGCAAGAAGCAGCTCTCATCTTCCACAGCCCAAGCTGTGTTGCTGAGCATGTTGCACATAAGACTTCTCATGTGCCTATGAGGTCACTGCTCCTTGTCTGGTGGCAAAGTGATTTCTGCACAGGCAAAACAAGGCTTACAGCTTTGACCTATGCACTGTCTTGTGTTCCCAGACTGGTTTAAAACACTGCAACAAGTTTATAAAATGGATGCCTCTCCAGTGATCATTTATAAAGAGATCTGTTTCATCCACGAATTCTGCTTTTACCTGAAGAAGTCTGCCCAAACAAGCCCACACACTTGGGCAGAAGGCAGTAAGCATGCTTGGTTTTGCATAAATCAGTTTGCTGTTGGGTTGGACAGGGGTTAGTTGGGATTTGGTACATGGCGTGCATTTAGAACTCACTAACTGAGATTCCTTCAGAGATTTACAAGCTTCATTCAGAAGCTAGCATAAGACAGTTCTATCATTCGTGATTATTAGATGCAAAAAACAAATGGAGCAATTAAGCTGAATTGAGAGAAATTGTTGCTATACACTTTTTACCACTGTGCAGTGCTGTCCCCAGTTCGTATGCAAGGAAGGGATGTGGCTGAAAGTTTGCTGGCTTTCCCCCTTCATCAGAGGTTCGGAGGAAAGCTATCCCTCATCCTGCTCTGCCCCCAAGTCAAAGAGATGCAGGGCAGACTGTCAGAATGGGGTTAAAGCTGGTGGGGCAGGTGCTGTCCTGGGGATAGTTCCAAAGCACTCCCAAAGTGTGCTGTTCTGTAACCACAGCAAAATCAGATTTACATATGAAGCACCATCTAGTTAAGGATCTTTGTTGTACTGGTGAAATCTCAGTCAGGCTACCTCACTAAGGTCACAGATTTCCAAATAATTTATCATAGTTGCAGGTGTCAAAGCATCCTAGACATTACAAGAGTCTGTTACAACAATTTCGACATTCAAACTCAGCTCATCTCCTGGTTTTGTTGCCTTATACCCACACAGCAATAAAGAAGTGGACCTTTTGCTGTAGACAAATCATCCTGCTCTATAGCAGTGTGTATGCATGAGCATGGGGATTAGAGGGGGAATCTCATAAGATGTGGCCTGGTAGGTCATGATTCACCGTCTAATGATTTAATGGTCTTCCAGGTAGTTAGAAGGTCTGCTGTGTACAAGCATTAATTCCCCAGAAAATCCAAGAGATGCCTATTAGTAGAGTCACAGCAAGGGAAACTGTAGTGGAAATGCTAAATCATGGCCTGAAGCAGTGATTGAGAACCATGGAAAAGCAGGGCTAACCTAGGAGAGCTCAGGTGTATGCAATGCACCTGAGTGACTGGAAGGGGTGGATCCTGGCTCCACCTCTTCCCAGACCTCATTGAAGGGTTGGCAGCCCAAATGTGGGCATCTCTTGCTGGAGAGCTGTATCTATGTGGGGCCTTCTAAAGGTAAGCATCTCTTTTCCTTCATTTTTGCATTTACTGTAGCTAAAGACTTTTCCACCCTATTATCATCCCATTATGACATTACAGAAACGTATTCCAAAGACCTATGGTTAATATATTGTCTATTGAGATCTTGCAGCCTGAAAGCAAGCTAGTCACAGAAGTGGGGAGCTGCAGGTGTTGCTTTCCACTCTTATCTTTTGCCCTCATTAGTGCAGTGTTCCCCATAAAAGGTAATTAAGTCTTCACAAGCCTTTTCTGATGGTCAGTGTTCTCTCCTCCCACCCATAAACTGCTTGCAAGATGTCACTCTTTCCCTGGGTGCCTAGCTTTATTCAGGCTCATCTCATTCACTTCATTGCCATCGTGTGGACTGTAATGTTTGGACTCTAAAAGCTGAGGATCGGTGCCACGTTACAAATGCAGATCCCTCTCCTTGCCATGGGAGGGTGACCTCTGCAGTGGATGCTGCCGCTGTGAGTGCTCTCCTATAGGGAGTGACTCTGCCTTCCTACTCAAGCTCCAGTTTGAAGTGTCCACTGTCCAAACGGCTGCAGGACTGCAGATGATGGTTATTGTATTTACAGAATGCTACTGCATGCACCAGTGAGCAAAACTCACTTTCACACCAATGAACACGAATGAGCTTGAAGCCAATATTTTTCAATATGAGAGACTATTCATGCAGCTACTTTCCGGCATTCCTTTTGCTCTAATTACAGTTATTTTTTTCTTTGCTTCATTAATGAAAGAAGACACGCAAGGCTCAATTCACAAAGGCATTTAGACATCCAACTCCTGCTGAAATCCCTGGTGAATCTCAGCAGTAGGCACTCCTCAACTCTCCTCTGGTTCACAAAGTAGTGCTGGGGACCTGCACGGTATTACTTCTGCTTTGTACCAAGCTTGGGTGAGTAAAGAATGAGAGCCTCTGCATTTGCAAGAGAATGTTTCAGTGATTGAAATATGAACAGGGAGGCTGATGATACAAGTGCTGTTTCACAGTTCTTGCATGTGATGTTGTGGATGACCTTGAATAAGTCACATCTCTCCTTCTGTCTGCAGTCACCTGGCATGTCACTGCTTTGTAGGTTTGTGAGCCTCTCTGCTTCATAGGTAATCCAGTCTGGGCTGTCCTGAGGGGACTGGAGGTTTATGTCCCCTCTGGGATTCTTACTTCCTCAGTCTCTTTAAAAATGCCAATTTTAGAGATTACTGCAAGGAAAGAGCAACACAAACCAGAGCAGGCAGGAAGAGTCTGTCAGTCAACTTGATATTGCCATCTTTAAAAACAGGAAAGAGGACAACAGAAAAACATCATGGGCAAAATTAATTGCCTTATGTTTATACTGGAGGATCTCAAGTTTCCCTCTAGAGTCGCTTTTTATCTGCACACATCTGTTCATAGACAGGGCTGTGGTCTCCTGGTTCTGAGTGGCAATGTGTCTGTAGGCAGAACCTGTTGATTGTTTACCACTGCTGTTTTGCCTTTCATCTCTGTCAGGTTTTCCAAGGGCAACGTAATTCACAGGCAAAAGATTGTGTGTCGGTGGAAAATGCCAAAGAATGGACTGATCCTCCTCCGCATGTCACTGCTGCAGGGCACTGAGGGAGGACCCCAGACGCATTTTGGTGTATGGAACTAATAATGTTTAGCATTCCTGTCGTGCCCTCAATTGCACTGCTGGGTTGTACTGCATTCTGTATTCAGTAAATTGCAGGGGAAGAGAGCATTTAAAGTTTGTTTTCCTTCCAGATTTTGCCTTGCAGCCATCACACATACCAACTCAGGCCTCCCCACTGCAGAATCGAACTTGGATACAGGGAGGAAGCATTGCCACCTGGTATGGGCAGCGTTGCTCTCACATCCTGTCAAAACCCCTTCAAAAAACTACCCCCCTATTTCTTTTAGCTGTTTGTTTTGCTTTTTTGTCTCTGTAATGTTATAATCTGCTTGTTCTCTAGCCTGCTATAATCAAGTGTGAGCAGTTAGTCATATGATAGAATCAGATAATCGTGATTCTTGAACATCTCCAGGGATAGTGGCTCTACCACCTTCCTGGCAGCTGTGCCAGTACATCACCTCTCTTTCTGATAAGAAATTTTTCCTAATATCCAGGTATCAGATGTGGAAAGAAGACAAAACCTTAAAGTTACAGAGAACCAAAGTGAAAGCTTAAGGTGTGATCAAACCTGAATTATTAACAAAGCTGAATCTAAAGATGACTCATCCCATCCCACACAACTGTGGTAGGGGTGCAGGTCCAGGTGTGTTCAACCAAAGCATGTGGCTGGGACAGGGAGGGGTATGGGGCTGACATGGACCCACAGGAAATGCTTGTGGGCCTGCAAGAGCGAGCCATCAATTTCATCCCAAAGTGGTTTTAGTGAGAAGCCACACAAGACAAGGAATGAATTACTGAGCCCATTCATGCTTAGTGAGTTATTAAGTGTAAGGGCAAAGTCTGCAAGCACTCTCTGTGCTCAATGTCTGAGTTAATAAACCATCACTCAGAGACCAGAGAATCTGACTACAGCACCGGATGGCTATTATGAAATGTATTCTTCCTTCAAGAAGTTGTGTTCGCTTCTAAGGGAAGATGCTCAGAACGTGCAGTGCTTTACCCCTATGCATATTCCTCTCTCTATGTACCCATCACCCAGGCCTGCTCCCTTGATTCCTGAAGTCTGGTTTCACAGCCAGTAGCAGCATTCTGTTGGAGGGCATGCTTCAGGACAGCTTCTGGGTTTGTTGTGCACCAAACCTCACACTGGACACCTCTGAGCCAGGAGAGAGGCTGAGAACAAGGTGAAAGCAATAACTGCAGGTCCCTTCTCCATGCAGGCTCAATTAGGTCTCATTCTTTCCCCTTTTCTATCCTTTATTTCAGAGCTGTGGAGTCTGTGATTTAGAGGCAGCGCTTCAGGAAGACCCACGGTTCTATATATTTATACAAGCAACCACATAACTCAGGTTCTGGAAATACTTGTGAAGACTTCCAGACAAATCTAATGCTCTGAGACAGTAGTAATTTAAGGTCTGAGCTCAGAAATGCTTCAAATTGTGCTGTCTTTCAGTGCCTCTGCTTTGAGGTCTAGAACTGCACTTTGTTTGGGAATGGCTGCATGAACTCCCTCATACACAGAAAATGGTTATTTATCAATTAATAATAATTGAGAATACAAGCTGACTAAATACCCTGAAAGTTCAGCAAAGGCTCACTAAATATAACAGTCTTGCTTTTCTGAGTGATCCTCATTTGCTTCCAGTTGTGAAGCTTCTCTCTTCCCTGTGCCATTTCTGCCTTCCTTCTCCCCCCTGCATTTTAGCCAAGTCTAAAGAGTTATCATCTGTTGTCATAGAAGAGTGAGACTGTATCAACATATCCTTGCAGAGACATTTATTTCACTGAGTGCTAAGCAGAGGGAAGGCTAGAACATTCGTCTTCTATGCAAAGGCTGTTGCTTATTTTTGTTACTAATATTTCTTGTAAGATCTTCTACCATCTCAGAGGTCTACAGGGCTTCCCAGTCCCATAAACCTGGTCCTCACACTTAAAATAGATAATGGCTTTTCAGACGTAGGGATTACTGACATGTATAAGGAAGCCATATCTAAAGGAGAAAAATCCTGTCATCATCTTGGCAGTGAGAGTAACCAGAATCATGGCCTAGTATGGAATCTAGCTTTGTATCTAGCTCAGCATTTACAAGGGAGCTATGGGAAAGAAGAGGACAGACACTTCAGCAGTCTGTTGGGACAGGACAAGGGGAAGTGCTTTCAAACTAAAAGAGGGGAGATCTAGACTTCATGTAAGGAAAAAGTTCTCTGTGATAAGAGTAGTAAAGAATTGGCACAGGCTGTCCAGGGATGAGGTGGTGCTCCATTCCTGGAAACAGCCAAGGTCAGGCTAGATGGGGCTCTGAGCACCTGATGGGGCTGTGGGTGTCCCTGTGCATTGCTGTGGTGGTTGGACCTGATGGCCTTTGAAGATCCCTTCCAACTCAAACCATTCAATGAGCAGTATGTTTTTGTCTTTAATTGTTAAGAGTATCATCACTTGCATGGTCATCAACACAGCTTATCAGAAATAAACGGGATGCATTTGGATGTTCTCCAAAATTTATTATCTAGGTTTCTTTTTTTTTTGTCAGTGTAAGTCTTTAGTGCTTTTGGTGACACAATTCTGCACATCTGTCATGTACTGTTCCTAGCCTGACACATCAGCTTTTTGCCTGACAATATGCATGTATACACATAGTAAAATACACCTAGTTTTCTTTCCAGCATGCCTTAGAATAATACAGTATTAGTGGATATTTCAGAATAAGGAATTTAAACTATATTTTGAACCTACAGCTGTAGGTTCTGTAGTGGACTGGTAATATTTTCAGTGACACAGAGAGATGCGGGATCCTCTTTTTTTTTTTTCCTTTCCAGTGAGTTTAGCACAGCTCCATTCATTGCTCTTAGAGGAGCTTTGAAGTTTTCATGCTTATTGGAAATCCACTTTTTTTCAAATTGAGTTAGATTCAACCTCTTTTCTCCCCCAGCCTGACAGCAGCTATGCTATACAGTACTTTTATGGCATGTGATAACTAGCTCAGAAAGAAAAAATGGCACTTAACAGCTGGGACTCTCTCTAGAACATAATTATATACCATGTGAAAGGCTCTGCTATTAAAGTTGATCATCAACGAATTCAGAGGGGGTCTGCGTGCCTCCAACTTCCATCGATGTCACAGGAACTCTGGGACACTTAGCTGCATTTTGTGAAGCCAAGATTTCCCCCCTTGCCCCTCCCAAATGAGCACATTGAGTTATTATTCTGCACTTTTTGTTAATCATCATTGATGAAAATAGGTGGCATTTAATTATTTCTGCTTGCAATCAGTTCATGGCACTTGAAACTCTTCTTGACTGAGGTCGACAATCCCCATTTCAATCCCTATCCCTACAGTTCCCATTTGAAGGGGGACTGGTGGTTTAAACACTTTCGAGAATTCAGAATTTGAATTTTAGATGTGAGGATGGGCACAAAGGAGCCATGAACTTTACAGGAATAGCACTGGGACATCTGAGGCTTTGTCACGTTGGGTCTTGAACTCCTGGCAGGCCAGAAACTGCACAGCCTCCTTGTGCAAGCTCCTCCACTGTCTGACTGCCCTCACGGGGAGAGATGCTTTCCTCAACTGCTCCTCTTTCAATTTACTCCCTTCATCGTGTTCTCCTCTTGCTGCTGCTGCAGAGGGCCTGGCTCACCTTGCTGATGACCTACAAGGTGCTGGTGTCAGCCTGCTGCAGCCTTCTCTTCTGTGTCTGTATGTGGGATGTCACTGACACGTGTTGGGGCTGTATCTCACCACCTGCAAAACCTTATGAAAAGCAGAGCGAAAAACTGTTACTATGGTCTCACATTAGAATTCAGAGCAATTCAGAAATGAAATTAGCACAAAATAACCACAGACAAAATATGGTAATTAATGTCAATTACCCTGGTTGCTATAGAAACGTGACTGAAACTAGCAGAAGTTACCGATAAGTTCAAGGTGAACCACAACTGTAAGTGGTTGGCTTGATCTGTTTTCTCTAGCTGATTAGGACTTTAGCTCTTCTGGCCGACAACCAGTTATCGATAGAATTTAATCCATTTAATAAGCCTATAATCACTTTAATCCAGTTGGCTCAAAGTATTTTGCAACTGGTTGCTGTAGCTGATTAACAACTGTCTTTTAAGAAACAAATAAAAGCTATCTGTTCACTGCATATGCATCAGAACTGTTTTCTGCAAGGCAGGATTGAGTGTGTAGCAAAATCTTTGTAAATTATGAATGTATAACCCCAGGGTGCAAAGAGCTGTTAAGAGTCTTTGATTTCATTAACATGCACCAACGTCCCTTTAGCTTTTGTAAAATATAATTAGGAGCATGCAAAGGAAACTCGTCAAAGGACACTTCTTGCACCGGGTACCTTCAGCCACAGATGTGCAGCGATGGGGAGCTCGGAGGGCAAAGATGCAGCAGGTGGACGTTGTTCCTGCCCCTATTTCACCAAGAGCTGCTGCAGAGGCAGACTAATAATTTTGTGGCAAGTATTTGAAGGCGTTTTTTCTTCTGGTTTGGAGCATCTCCCAGCTATTTGCGAGATCCGTTTGTGAACTATAAATTCCTCCCCACTCCCCAAAATGCTATTCCTGAAGACTCCGTTTCGAACACAACTTAAGGCTCGAATAAAAAATAGAGATGTCTTTGAATTGTTCTATTTTTTTGCACGGCATTTCAGCATGTGTTAGCAATACTGGGCAACGCATAATGGGGCATTGTAGGCTTATTGAGATGCTGGGCCCCCGTGGAAAACAGTTCAGATGAAGATATGCTGACTGTGTCCGTAATAACACACTTTGTCAAGCACTTTCAGATCTCATAACAAAAAAAGATCACTTTATAGAAGATTGGTATTAATAACTATAATGATTATTTGGTTGTTCAGCTCTAAGAACTTTCTGTAGTCCTCTTAACTCGGGATTTATTGCATTGTGATTTATGGGTCTCAGGATTGGTTATAAATACCATCTAGCTGGTGATTCTTCCACATCTGTGCAACACATCTGAGCTTGGGAGCAGTTCTAAGAGTTCTGATTAACTACCCCTCAGCAGATCTTGAAGCCAAACCTTTAAAAGTTTTAAAGAAAAGGAATTCAAATGGATTTTCTGTATTTGGGCATCATTTGAGCTTGCCTAAGACAACCGGTGTGAAGGGCAGTACAGAAGGATAGCTGGTGGCATTGGTTTCGCCAGCTGAGATGTCAGCTGTCACTTGTAGCACCTGGGGAGAGTAATCAGCTTGGGGCACACTTTCTGGCTCATCTGAGTGGTTCTCACAGACATCTTTTAACCATTCCATACCAAGAGTAGATTTTGTCTCCAGACACTTTTTGCAGTTGGCTGTCACAATGAAGTTAAATACTGGCTGAGGTCATAGTGCCCTCCAGGAACCATTTTGGGGGCTATCTCTGCTTATTGGGCTTGGCTCCACAAGTTACTAGGCTCTTCTAGGCTGGAACAAATTGGATATAATAAAGACAACACAGATGGATGGCTGACTTGTGTTCACAGCTGTAGGGAGTTTTCTTATTCTATTAAGTTTTCGGCTGAAGTTTTGTCTGAGTCAAACTTAAGATGTGAGTGAATCACAATAGGGCTTCAACTTGGGATTGAAACTTGTATCTGGGAATTGGAGTCAAGGCCCTGTGATCCTGGGACCACTCTTCAAGTGAGGTAGACTTCATCTCTGCTTGCAAATGAAGGTCTGGACCAACTGTAGGCTTTGACATGAGCTGGTCTAGAGGCAGGATAAGGGGGAGTTCATAGGTAAAAATAAAACATAAAATGGTTTCAAATCTATTTCAATTGAATTGAGGTAGGATATGGTTTGAGGTTTGGGAGATACTTTTGTTGGGGATGGGGAGAGATGAGATTAATGAAAGTAACTTGTTTTGAAAAACAGGAAAGCAGATCAGAATAACAGATTTTGGATCAACTGAGAACACCTCATCAAATTTAAAAATTGCCATGTGCCTTTCATTGCTTCATTATTTCAGCCTTTTTTTAACTTTGTAAAATCTATGCCAGTTTTATTTTTGGAAGTCCAGGAAAAAATAAGCAGTTTTGAAAGCACTTTTTTTTTCATGTTTTTTTTCTACTTCTGTAGCAAAAAATGTTAGCCAAATTTTAAAAAGCTCGTATTATGAGTGGCTTCCTCCTGAAACTTAATTTTCCTCCAGAATTTATATTTACGCACATTCATCCAAATATTAAAAAAAAAAAAAAACACCAAATAAAAAATAAACTTTTGCATAAAGAGGGAGTTTGAGTCAGAGCCAACTTTGTGCTGTAGCTTCTTTCATCCACTGCTCTTCACAGAGCAAAAGGGCTCCAGGTTTATTTTCTCATGCAATCCGTGGCTGAAAATGCCATTCACCACTAATGGAGCTCTTGCTCATATCTCATTTACTATAGCTAAGACTTATCTATATAACGTGTTCATTCCTGCAAATAAAAAAGGACGGATTTTTCTCTGTTCTACATGGAATGAACATTTTCTTTTTCTCCTTCAGGCGAATTATGTAGTAGAATTAATGGGCCTGCAAGTCCATAAACTAAAGTACATTTTTGAAGTGGGTTACTTGCACCTTGGTTAATATTGTATATTATTTTATAGATGTAATGAAGGGATTAAAAACACCCAGCTCAAAGTGCTTTCAGGCTGCTCCTCAGGCTTTAAGATGATGTTTTATTTAATGCGTTTGCAAACTAGCGAAAGAAGAACAACGTTACATGATTCTTTGTACAGTTTTGGAAAGGAAAGGGTTTGATTTCACTGGGGCTTATTTGAAGAAGGGAGGGAAAGTTAGGCCAGAGAAGGGAGATGTGATCAGGAAGGGATGAAGAGGGGCTGGAATGGCTAATGGGGCAAAGAACTGAAGGAATTCCCAGAGCGTTTGTGAGGCACAGGTTGCTCAAAGAGGTGGTGGTGCCCCATCCCTGCAGACACCCAAGGTCAGGCTGGATGGGGCTCTGAGCACTGATGGAGCTGTGGGTGTCCCTGATCAGTGCATGGGGGGTTGGCTCAGATGGCCTTTAAAGGTCCTTTCCAATTGAAAAGATCCTATGATCATTTATGGAAATAAAGAGGAAGCAAGCATTTTAATGAGTCATTTCTGGTTTAGCAAAGGCTTTGAAGAAAACACTTCTATCAGAGAAGAAGGACTTTCCACGTGGGCTGGATTATGAGGGCAGCGATGGCCTCGATGCCCACAGCTAAGGTGTGAAGGAGAAAACCAACCACTGGGCAAGCCTCTTGGTTTCCTAATGCTGCCCCAAGGATTTGTGGGGAAGCCAACGCTGCTTACAGTCCCCAGAAGCAGCAAGAACTTTGTTTTCTTCCTGTGTGTGTACCCTACAGCTGATTAAAGCACCTGGCAAGGAGTACCTTCACACAGAAGATATTACATCTTAATTAAGTTTGGAATAGTGTCTGGCCAACGTCACATTGCATAAACCAGTGCTGATTCAGATATGGACAAAGCATTCTCAATTTCTGGGCCACTGCTGCTTGCAGAAAGAAAACTTTAGTCCTGTCCTTTTCTTGACCTGAGTAAAAACTTGACAGTTTCAGCTGATGGCATGTTTTTGG
Source organism: Perdix hodgsoniae (assembly GCA_035772895.1). Taxonomy (NCBI): domain Eukaryota; kingdom Metazoa; phylum Chordata; class Aves; order Galliformes; family Phasianidae; genus Perdix; species Perdix hodgsoniae. Next base: position 4,384,354 of record JAPSGF010000017.1, on the reverse strand, counting down.
GGATGTGGAGTTAGGCTTGAGGTCTGAAGCGAGTTTGAGGATTTCCAGATACTTGTCTACCTTAGGAAATAGGAAGATGGAGTAGCTCAAAAGAAGTCCTTTTTGTGAAGCCCTTTTTATGAACTTCCAAACAAGTCTCTCCTCCTCTCTCCATTTCAGGTTTTGGATGAATATTCTGATCAGTTCTCTGATCTTTCGCAGTTTCCACCATTCCTGAAGACAACCTGGGGCAGAAAGAGGCACTTGAGCGCCAGGAGCCCTGCAGACCCCTGCTAGCCCAGGCTCCAGCACCTCTCTGCTGCCCTGAAGATATCAGCATCTTGAGACTGATGGGCAAATGCACTGTTCACTGCTTTAATGGGATGTTCTGACATGGCATTATCCATTTGGTTGATTTTCTTTCCTGCAGCTGATATTAGTTTTATACAAAGATTATAGAGTGAATGTTCCTAGGCAGGAAGACATGGGATTACTCTGTACTTGGGTCACTTTTGTTTGATCCGCACTAATTCCTTTCCCCAGAAACAGTGACATCCTGAAGAAGAAATATTGCAAATGTCTCATTCTCTGCACAGGGGTATAACTTCCCAGTGAGTTTGTTTTCAGCTTGCTAGCACTTACTAATGCCTAAAAACAACTTTTGCAGGAGGAAAGCACAAGGCAGCAACTCTTTGCCCATGCAATTACAGCGATTGTCTACACAAATCAAGTGTTTTTGTATGCAAATGGCCAGTAAGCATCTAGTGGATGCAATGGCTTGAATTTCAATTTGCAGTGAATAGTCACATATGCAAACACGTGTTAAAATTTGTATATATTAATATCTTACAATCATCAACCTCCTTTTCAAATATTATTTGGCTCGCGTCATTTAAAAACTCTTCAGTGTGCCATATGTAACCTCTTACAAGTGAATAGTGATTCTTCTAAAAGCAATGATCGCAGTTAACTCCCAGTCACTATAATGCTTCCAGATACGGTAGGAAGTGCATTCCCAATAATTAGTAATTAGCAGTAACTATTTTATGGAGCAGAAAAGAGTTGATTACAGTTGTTTTATCAGATGGTATAATAATAGGAAAAAAATCTTGTTTCAGAGAAAGGAGGAAAAGGGGTGATTTCACAAAGTTGGCTCTCACTTGCCAGCCGTCCATCACCGAAACTACAGCTTCAGGGATCAGGAATTATTGATTTCAAGGGGATTAACTCTCAGCTACAGATAGTTCAGTTTCAGGGCATCATTTGTAAGCTGAGCTGTAGCCATAAACCAGCTGGCACTGGAGGCCTGATCCAAAACTCACTCAAATGACTCGGACAGCAATTTCAGGGGGATCTTTGGGTTAATAGGTCCCCAGCTGGGAGGGCAGCTTGAGAGAAGTCTCAGTTCTCAGAGTATCTTGCACAAGGGAGAGGCCCATTTACAGACAATTTCTTCATGACACAAGAAAAGAGGTTTCTGAAATTGAGGAAGGGGCTTCTTTCATGAAAATGAGCCATGTGCACCCAGCTCACATTAATTCCTTCACAGTCTCTACTGCCTTCTGAGCTGGCAGAGAAAGAGCAGGTAAACATCAGGTCTGCTCACACCAAGCTCTCCCTTCTAATGCTTACCAAGTTAATTAATTTTTGCTCAATTTGATTTGACATTCAGATCTGTGATATGTTTATCCTTCTAATGGGCACTTCTCCCTTTTCCTTGCTGTCTCAAAAAGGTTTAATAAATGACGGAGATTTTTGGGTGGGTAATGAGCTTTTAATTTTGTACTTATTTATTCATTAAGCTTCAGTAGTATCTGGAAGACAACAAATTGAAAGATTGCCTATATGTTCTTTAAAAAAATATATCAGAATTGCCAGCAGCCATGGGTCTCTTATTGCCTTTGCCCAAGTTAGACCTAAGCTATCTCAGGGATTACATTTGCTACTCTGTAATTAAGATATATATCATCATAATGAGTCATATTGCTATGAAAACCTCCATGGCCTACTCAGTCCTTGGGTTTCCTCTGGGGACTTCAAATAATAATGCCAGGCAGATTTAGCTCTAAATGTCCTTGTGCAGACCTGAAATGAAACTCGTTTCCCATTTTCAATTGGTCCCTGCACATTTCTATCGCTGAGAGCTTGAGCTCTGCATGGCAGCTGCAGAAGGGTCTGTTTCCCATTCAAAGCCCACAGAGCTTCCCTTAGTATTGGTGCAGAAATGGGTATGGTTCTTGTTATGGTAATGTGGAAGAGAATTAGTGCTTTAACAAAAGAGGAAGTAAAGACAGAAAAGAAGAAATAAGGCAGTGAAATAAGAAAAATGTAAGACAATGACAGATACAGGAATGAAGGGAGGGGAAGAGTTGGGAGGAAAGAAATACAGGCACAGAGCACAGAGCCAGTCCTCCTAAGTGCTTTGCTTCAGTGAGCATCAAGATGGGACGAGCCCTGGCTGGACAACTCCTGTGAACTGCAGACAGCAAAATCTGCCCCACAACTGTAATTTTAGATCTGGTGATGTTAGCAAAAGTTGGCAGACAGCTGGCTACCAGCAAGAAAGCTGACTGGGAAATTGTATTTTTTCCCCACAGATTATTTTTCACAAATAATACTGAACTGTGAGAGGGAAATTTTCCATTTCCTCATGAAAAAAAAAAAAAAAAGAAAAAAAGAAAAAACAAAGCAAAACATATTCTGTCCTACAAACAGGGAGGGTTTAAAGGAGCAGTATTTTATTAACCGATGCTGCTCTAGAGCACTGATTCTGCTTCCAGAAGGACCTTCCTACAACATTCTTTCACTGAGCCATCTCCTGGAATATCCCAGGACAACAGGTCTTTCTGGGCCTACCTTCCATGCCACCCTCCTGCAGCCATGTACACCTCCCACTCCTTTTTTCCTTTCTTTTCTCCACGTTTCCATATGGCAGACACCTGAGGTGGGGACTGCTGGAACGACAGCAGCAGTACAAACCGAATGGTACAGGTGCACAAACAAGTGAGTAAGGCTGGAATTCAGAGAGGAGTGGGGCTAAATCCCCTGGAGATGTCCAAGGATCCCAAAACAGCTCTTTACACCTTGCAGTCTGATGACCTGTACAGAGATTCTTGCTTCCCAAAGCACCTTCATTTTCCATTCTACCCTAGAAGTGATTCCTTGCCTAATTCCTCATGTGATGCCGTGCTTTCAACACTCTGCATTTGTGCATGTGAGTAAACGTGTTGTGTACAGATTAACCCCAAGATTTGCCCCAGTACTGGTTTGTGTTCTATGCCCATCCATACTTTCCTACTGTGCAGCTCAGCTCTCGGGGAGCTCTCAGTTAATCAGCTGATATACACTTGTTATTGTAACCCTATAATTTTACCTAGTGGGTGGCTCTGGCATGGCTGACAGTAATGGGAAGGAACATAATGTTGTGATTACTAATTGTTAGAAGGAATGTCGCTTTTTACCTTTGCATGCTGGTCTGTGGGTACATTTTGTGCCCAATTTCTGTGATGCAGTTCATAGCTTCCATGAGCACGACGCTTTTCACTCCCAATAACAGCTTTTCCAAAGCTATTTTAGTTTTTCTGGCTATCCTTGCTATTTTTTACCTGCCATACCCTGTATGAGGCTGATTTACTTTGGAATACTTATGATCCATGGCAGGCTTGGAGATTTACCACCCCAAGTACCTCTTCTCCCCGTTCAGGCAACTAATACCTTCACAACAAACAGCTTGAACACAACTGATAACCATGTTAATAACCATAATAATTAATAATTGTTCTCACTTGCAGAGCTCACTTGCCCTCTTGGGCCACAAGCAGCAGATCCATAGGTGTGATGGACGTGCAGCAGGTTTCTCATGGACGATGAGCCTCAGGGCTGCTCCTCAGCCTGCTGGACTCTGCCAATAGCAGGGGAATGAATACCTGCAGCAGCAACCTGTATCTGTGAAGCAAGGTACATCTACTGTGGTTAACTTCACCTCATTTCCACTTTTTTTCCTTTTTTTGTTAAATACATTCTTTCTCAGTGTTGTAGAGCACAAACTTACCCTCATAGGATTGGAATTTCTCTGAAGAAGCACAAATGCACAAACAGACACTTTGTCTACCCACCAAACTCAGGCTGCTCAGAGAAGTGTGGGTGCCCCATCCCTGGAGGTGCCCAAGACCGTGGATGGGGCCCTGGGTAACCTGAGCTGGTGGGGGGCAGCCAGCCCATGGCAGGGGGCTGTAACTAGATTATCTTTAAGGTTCCATCCAACCCACACCATTCTATGTTTCTGTGATGATGATTCATACCAGAACCACAGCATGGAACAAACTGAGATATATTTGTACCAGTGAAGTTTTGCAGCCCCATGCTGCCATCAGAAACATAAATGAAATGGGGACGTGTCTCACATTTCCACCCCTATTCCTATTCCAGCAAAGCCACCTGGCACAAGCAGTATGTGTGTGTTGCTGGGTTTTTTTCAGGGTGCTGAAGGAAAAAGCAGGACCTGTGAAGCACGGTGAGCCCCAGCTGTGATGCTGGTTAGTGCTGTCTGCACCAGGCTGTAGCACTTTCTCCTTGTGTCTCACTGCCCTCTTGCTGTCCTTGCTCAATCCCCTGCTTGGGATCCAGCCTGGGATGGATGGCACTGCCTGATTTGCCATTTGCTCATCGGTAACAGATTTCTTTTTAGTTTAAAAGCCCAATTGTTGACCACAGCATTTCAACATTTCCCTCATAATTGCATTGCCTAGAAATTAGACTGTGCACACAAAGCAGGAAGCCAGATGCACCCACCCTGCTGCTAATACAAAAACCCACCCAAACAAGCCATGAGAGCCCAGCACACACTGAAAGGAAAGAAATGCAGCAGAGTTAGCAGGAAGGCTGCAAAGGAGAGGCTGAAGGCAAAGCCCATGCCCAAGCACCCAGCTCCCTCCATGACAAAGGAGGAACCTCCTGGGCTATGTGACTATTTCTCATCCTGCTGTGTCTGATGGCAGCTCCTCCACCCTTAGTGGCATCTTTTTGTACAGAAACTGAGCTTTTTAGGGAGGCTTTTGGTGGGAAAAGCTCCACCATCCCTGCTCAGCCCACAGCATGCAGGACCTTCCTGCTGCCTCAGATACCCTCTGTGAGCACCACCCACCACTGGGGCTGCTGAAGGCAGCATCAGAAAGGCGTATCTGTGCTCACCCAGTGTGGTAAGGAATAATAAAAGGGGGGAAAAAAGATGCAGGCTGAATATTATGCCTGAATTTTCCATTATTACTATATCACTGTGTCAAAATTGAAAGCAGTGTAAGATTTCTCAAGAGGGGCCATCCATAATGCATTGCAGAGCTGTGTGTAGGTGTTTTATGAAATGTATTTTATTCAAACCAGTATATACAACACTAACATTATTGAAAGATATTGAAGGACCAGTCTTCTCTCCTTAAAATATTCATTATTCATGTTATAGTCCTTTAACAAAATCTAAAGACAAATACATATTCTTTTTTTTTTTTTTTCCTTTTTTTTTTTTTCCCATTCAGACTTACCTGCTATTCATCTCTGGTGTCCAGTGGAGATGAAATGTCCTCTTATTATTCTTGCATTAGCTTCTGACAGTTCAATTTCTCTGAGTGCTGTGTTTGAGACAACCCTTAACAAATAGCCACATAGGTAATTGCTCTGATCCAAATTCCTTGCCAAATCCTTTAGATCTAATGTAGATGGCAGGCAGTAGGATGTTGACACATTCTGATTCAACCCTAGCAGCTGACTTTGTGAGGCTTTTTTCTTTTGATAAATATTATTAGAATAGCTTTCAACACATGCACACTTTCATTCTCTCTTCCCAACAGGGTCTTGCAAAGGCATTGTGCCAGAAATGCTCCACAACCTTGTTTCTGACTTCATTTTGCATCACAGAAATGATGAAGAGTATTTTGTGGTTTTAAATTGCTATTACTTTTCAGGTGACTTTTTGAAAGAGAGATCATCTCACCCATCCATATAACCTATTTGCAGCCCAAACACCTAATAACCCCTGTAAAGCTGTTGTAAGACAACTTCATCTTCAACAACTTCGTGGCTACCCTTTATATTACGTTTTTTCCTGATGAGGTTTAAGGAACTCATTTGAGTTTTCACTTGGAAATATCAGATGTCTGCCAAGACCCAGGCTCTCCTGAGTGAAGCACTGTGCATTCCAGAAGCAAAAGCTTTCTGCCTTACACCACTCTAAGAGAGGTTCAGTGGGAGACAAAAGAAACATCATAGTTTAGAGAGGAGAAACTGAGGCAGGGAGACATTATGGGCTGTGCTTCTTGTATCATGTTTAGAGGTCTGAAGTGCCCAACTTGTTTTCAGTGATGTCTACATTATTTTCATAGTCTTTGAAGGGAATCACCCTGAAGGGCCCATTTTTTCAGGAAGCTGGTGGTAGTGGTGCAGGGTGACACAGCCTCTCCTCCATTTTAATCACAGGCTCATTAGCCCTTCTACACACTGCCATAATTTGGCTTTGTCCCCCCAGTGGGGTTTTGTGTTCCAGAAGATTTTGCCTGTGATGAGTTGCTATTGATTTTCCCAGGCTGCCATTAATCTTTCAAGCACTTTTAAAATAAAAATCCCTCTGGATTATAAACACGTCTGTACCTTTTTGTCACTGAAATCAGAGCTGAAGATGCCGTCTTCTCCCTGACCCATCTCTCTCACCTTTCCCTTGGCTAGGTGTACTTACATCTATCAAACAAATGCAACGAGCCCTCTGGCAGCAAAAGCTTAATAACAAGAGCTCAGAACCTTCAGAGAGACAAAAGGAGACAGACTGCTGAGCTGCTGCAGCTCCTGCTCAACGCAGGGTGCCGTGTGGGAGCACTCATCTGCTGTCCCAAAGGGAAAGTGCCTTTAGTTCTCAGGGAGCTGAAGGAAAAATGCTTTACCACTGGGAATGGTGCTTCCATAGACCCTGCATTTACTTTTGGTCCCTGGAGAGAGGAGAATAATACGTGCCATAGAGCATGAATGAAGAAGACCGACCTCCTCTTTGCATTTGGAACACCATGTCCTGTGCAGATGGAACAAGGAATTGCTCACAAGCAGGAATTAGCTTCATTTTTCTCCTTGTTCCAACCTAAATTTGAGCACCAGAAATGTCTGTTTTGAATTGCAATGTAAATACTGAACTGATGCATAAAGATTAGTGCCAGGGGGTGATGTTTCAGCAGAACACAGACGTGTGCCACGGCCTGAGAGCTGTTTGCACTGTGTTCACACACCAAAATAGTGCCTGCACAACACAGTGACACACACGGCTGTTCAGAGCTGCCCCAGCAGCTCCTCTTTCCATTTGGTCTTTGACATGTTCTGGGAGAGCCTGAGAGCAGGTATTGGTGTCAGGCATGAAATTCCTGATGGGAGGAAAATCATTTACTGATATGTTAGCCATCTCCAAGGCTCCAGAGACTTGGAAGAGGCCCCATTCAGCATCTCCTGAGCACCACGGGGAGCTGGGCAGTTCTGTCCCACCTTCCCCCAGGGAGCAACACCAAACTGGCACCCTTTTAGGTTTTATTGCCAGAAATGGCTCTAGTTAAACTGTTGCATTCCAGTAATGCTAGTGAATTTTCTGAGGGCCAACAGGGTGCCAAAAAGCCCATAAGTCTGATCTCATCACCCCAACAACAACCAACTGCAAAATGCATCTTCTGAAGATCATGACAGATTAAAAATTAACAAAATCATATGGGAGATTGCAAAATTAAGGCCAGGTCACCAAAATATGTTTGATAGCCCTCACAAAGCTAACTCTACATAAAATTGGCAGAGCTTTTCCCTCTGAAACAGGCAATGTAACGAACAGCATGGAGAAACAACTGTGTCAGCATCCCAGTGAGCACCAGTAGGAGATCTGTACCTACCATCTGAGTCAAGACTGATCGCCCCTCTGTTGTCAGGACTGGTAGGGCCACAGCTTAAGTATGGTGTTCATGTTGGGTGCCTCACTACAAGAAAGATATTGAGGTTCTGGGGCACATCCAGGGATGGGAATTGAAACTCTGAGAGGTCTGGTGCACAGTTTTTTTATGGGGATCAGCTGAGGGAACTGGAATGCTTGAGTCTGGAGAAAATAAGGTTTGGGGGAGACCCTTTCACTCTGTACAACTGCCTGAAGGGTGGTTGTGGCAAGGTGAGGGTCGGTCTCTGCTCCCAGGTAACATCAATAAGACAAGAGGTAATGATTTTAAATTGCAGCAGGGGAGGTTGGGGTTGGTATTAGGAAATGAGTGGTGATGCAGTGGCACAGCTGCCCGAGGAGGTGGTGCAGTCACCATCCCTGGAGGCTCAGGAACTGTAGGGATGTGGCACTGAGGGACATGGTCAGTGAGCATGGTGGGGTGGGTTGGTGTTGGACTTGGTGATATTAGTGTCATCTCCAACCTCAATAATCCTATGATTGTTCCTGTACTACCTCTTCTCTCTCATTTGGCTTACAGATATTTTAAACCACGTGAAGTGTTGCTTAGACATTTCCAGCACAAGGGAAATTCTGTTAGCTATCTGAATTGTCTCAGTTGTCTGCATGTGCACCCCTATGTCTGATCTACCAATTAAGCAAAATGTTCACCTAGCCCTTGAGAAAGATAATAAATGCAACTGTGCATTTGCACAGACAGTGGAAGAAGACACCTGACAAGCAGCAGTTGTATTGCACAGCCCACAGCGATTGGCTGGGCTGCAGGACAAGAGAAGAGAGTTCATGAAATTATTATGGTTCCCAGTTTCTGTCAAGTCCCATTGTCCTTTGGGTAGTGCTAGGCATTATCAAACACGTCAAGTTACATCTGTTACTATTGTAGGTGGAAAAAGAGCACTTTTTTTTTTTTTTTTTTTAAAGAAAAAAAAGGCATTATTTATGTAAATGTAGTGTATTTATCCATTTTTCAACTACCAAAAAGCATTAGGATTCGCAAAACTGTGTGGAGGTTTTGTTCTTTGTCATTTCTTTCCTAGAGGGTTTTAGTGATTCTGGGGTCTGAGAAAGCTTGAGAAAGTCTGTTCACAAGTACAGAAAAGGCTCTCTTGTACAAGGGCAAACGTATCTTCCAAATCTGAGAGGAAGTAAAGCTTTAAAAAATAATTAAGATTTCCTACAAGTGCCTCATTCACAATAGGTTTTCATGATATGGTTATGCTAAGAGGAAATGAATGCCTCTCATTTGAGGCTATTACCACAAATGAATTAAGTGAGCAGATACCTTTTGGAGGCTGGTTTTAAAATTTGGATTCAGCTCAGAAATTGAGCAATTCCAAAATGTTCCTGTTAGCACGATGGCACAAGAACATGATATGTAGCACAAGGTTCTGGTGCCCAGGTCAGGATGACATTTCCACATATTTAATGTGTATGTGCTGCGCTCAGGCTGCACTTCATTACCAATGGATTTGGCAGGATGAAGTCAGCGACTTTATGGCAAAATAAACCAAATGAAAAGATGTTATTTTTGAAAATCATCTGAAATAACAGACTTGGAGTAGTCCCAGTAGCTGCCATCCTGACCCTACTGATATCAACAGAAGATGAGCACTAAGCAGATGTGCTGGCCTGGAACTGCATAAGCAGCTTCATTGCTCCCTGGCTCAGTTTCTTCACCATTAGTCTGTTCTCAGAATCAGGTTGGAAAAGTGTGCATTGAATCAAATTGCAATCGATTATGTTTGGCTAAATATGTTTCCTGAATCACATAACCGGGGTAGTGTATGTAATCTAGATGTGGTTTACACCCTATTCAACATGAACACTTTGTTTTTCCTCTAAGAATCCCGAAGTTCCTTTGTTAGAGGACCTGCTTCTTCTCAGTAAGTCAAAGCTATATCCGGGGAGAGGAAAGGATTGCTCTCAGATGTAAACCAACCCTCTACTTACACAAACTCTTGGTTAGTCCACAGGACTATTCGGGGACCCTCGGCGGGTAAAGCTGGAGCTTTGTTTGTTCCAAAAACAAATGTCTGAGTTTGTAAAAATAACTAGGTTAGTTTGCGATGAATTCCTTCAGCTTAAAAATTAATAGCAAGGATAAATAACTTCTTAACCACCTAGCCTATGCATTCGGTCCATGAACATAAGGATTTATAACCTTGTTAACAATTAATATCCACTCTTCCTGCAGTAACTTCTCATTATAGTGGGCTTTTGTCTCTGTACTCTTTTTTAAATAGCATTTGCTGGATGCATTACAATTTCCTGGTAAAAGACATTAAGTCAGAATCTTGTCACTAATTCGACAAGGTGGTTGCTGTATTTCAGCCACATGCTTTGATATCATCATTAAATGTACAATAAAGCTGCTAATTCCTTAGCTGTTCTGCTCAACACACACAGAAAGGCTCTCAAACCAAGGACAAAAAAAAACCAGTAGAATATAGCTTGACATGGAGACCAGTTTATTAGATCCTCTGTAAGTACATCTGCGAAGAAATGTGTCTCTTGTGTTTTCTCAATATTTGAAACAAGATGATACAGAGAAGGGCACGCAGCCCTCAGCCCTGTGAGACTCAGCTATTGCATAGTCATAAAACAAATATCTGTCTGTTGCTTTCCACATCAAGTATCAGCTGTGTGGAAAGGCATACAAGGGCCCACAATCAGCCATTTAATTAGATTTAAATAAGAAAATAAGAAAACCACAGACATTCAGACAGCCTGCTTGTGCAGAACTGATATGCTTGATTTGTGAGAATTATGGGCAGTAATCAAATTATCATTTCCATTAGATTTTTCACTTCCACACTATCTGTAACTCAAGTGATTCATCTCGTGGGTGAACGTAGAGACACAAATACCTGAAAATGCTTTTTGGAGCTGTTTATGCTTAATTTGTCACATAACAAGTTCATCTCACCTGATTTTCCAAGAGCTGAAGCTGTTACTACAAAGACCTACAGAACACCATGGCCACAGAGTAGCAGAGGGAAGAAGAAACTGGACTTGGGAAAAGGATGCTAAGAGCCAGCAGTGTGAACCTCTGCACCTCAGGCAGGGATGAAGATCGACAACTGGAAACAAACAGTAACAGCTCTTTCCTTATCACTTGCATGAAAAATTCCTGGAGTATTATTAATTTCTGGTGATACTTGCAATCAGTAGATCTCATTCATTTTTTCAGTTTCACTTACTTGCAATGAATGGATCTGTTTCTCAGCTGGATAGCTGCATTCATTTTGCAATAATGGTGTTTGTTTGACATCTCAGAAATTAACAATGCAAATGCCTCCGTATCTTCATAACACATTTAAAATAAAATATCTCCTCATACAGAATTGATGGCATGACTGCAAAAAAAAAAAAAAGAGCTCTCTAATAGTCAAAGCATTTTTCAAAGCCCATTATAATGCGAGGCACTTGGCTATGGTGAGATTGTCTCTCAGAGCCCAGCTCCGCTCCCACAAAAGTGGGGGAAGCCTCTGTAAGGTGTAAACCAGGATGTGGCCACCTCTGCAGTGGATGCAAACCTGTGCCCAATAGTTCCTTTTATAGCAACTTTGCCTCCAGATGTGACCATGGCAGCAGGTAACCCCAGAGCACCCCGAGCACTCTCATGCTGGGCATTTCAACGAGAATTTGGCAGAGTTATGCTTTGTCATTCAGATTCATGTGGCAGTACGAGAAGCTTACTGACAATAAAAGATTTCTTAATGCTCGTATTTACAAATAAGTCTGGAAATGTTTAGTGAACACTGAAAGTGGAAAAGAAAGGAAGAAAAGAAAAATGGAAGGTGCTATCTTAAAAAAACTCATCATTTTTAAACACAATTAGTAGTAGTAGCTGCAGCAGGGGCTGGAATGTAGTTTGTTAGTACACAGAAGTAATGGTGGATCACATTCCTGCCCTGTCTAACAAGAAAGCTCACGACCATTCATACTGCACAGCAGATGCTGACCTCCCATTTCTATAATCCACTTATGCTTGCTCGTTTCTGCGTTTTTGTTGTTCCATAACTACGAGGAAAGCCCTCTGTGCAAAAGCCATTGATAAATTGTCATTTGCTGGAGGCAGTAACTTCCTTAAAAATTTGCATAATGTTTTTCCTGGTCATTTACGATCGTTGCATATTATATTAAACCTTAAATGGTAGATTTTTATTATGCATTAAGCCACAAATAGTATTATGAATCCACCAGCCTCACTGGAATATTTTCTGTTTCCTAAAATTTAATTGTCTTACCAGCCATGTCAGCTCATAAGCTTTAATAAGCCTCATTACTAAATTGAGACGTTGAACTGGCAATTTCAGATCACTTACATTAACTAAAATAGACACGTTGTGTTGCCAGCAGGCCTGTGAGCACCAAGGCCATGGGAGAGATCTCCATAGGTGGACTGAGCACCTGACCAGCTTGAAGAGCACTTGAAAGCTTGGATTCAGGTCTCCTCCATGCTTATAAAGCTCTGGTGTTGGGAACAACGCATGTATTTGTCACAGAATCATAGAAGCATTTGAGTTGGTAGGGACATTTAAAGGTCTACTCCAACTCCTCTGCAAGATATATAAAATATATATGAAGTCCAGAATATATATATAAATATAGATAAACTCCAGAATATATATATAAATATAGATAAACTCCAGAATAACATGTTCCTCCAAAAACAGAGGATGTAGGCAGAGGGATGTAACAGCTGCAGGATGGTGCGACAACTGACACAGGAACAGCTGATGTCCAGGTGAGGAGGGAAAAGGACTTTTGGAAATTGCACCTTCTTTTCTGGGACCACGGGTTACTGGGGCAAGTAAATCAGCCGCACCATCAGTGATGGCTGATGTCACCTGAGAGCTGCTTCAGGAGCCAGTAAGTTCATTGGAAGTCTTTCATGGACATCAGATGGCTTTGAATCAGAGCCCAAGGTCAATCCTAGCTTAAATTTACCTGGCAGTGTGATTTGTCCTGATGTGAGTAACAAATGCTTGGCCGTCATGGACCACCTCACTGTCTAAATTAACTTGCTCAGCTGGACATTCAAATAAAGCTGTTTTAAGAATGCGGTGTACCATAGAAAGCAATTTGTTTCTTTAAGATTTAGGACCAAATGCTTAGTTCGATTTTGATTTTAGAGAAGGCAGCAACTGGCAAAGTGGGTAATTTGAAACTTAACATATTTCTCCTCCCTGAGATCTGAATGCATTAAAATTAGGTGCAAAGTGCTTCTAATTTGTCAGTCATTCCTTGTGTAATTTTATTCCTCCCAGAAAATTGCCTCTGAGAGTGCTTCTCCCTTCCTCCATCTCACTTCACAGCACCAGGCCCTGTTCCCCCTGTTAGCAGACCCTGCTCCCATCCTTGTGCTTCCCATGGTGCCAGCTGCTGCCCCAGGTGACACCTCCCTCTTGCCACCTGGAGAGAAGCTGTGCAGGCAGGGTAAAGATAAAGTGGCAACCAAAGGAGGCTTCCATCCAAAAGACGACTGTATGGGAACCGTTGAGTCCCAGCCTGAACCACTGCTTGAGCACCTGGGAAAGGACCCAGTCAGCCTTGGGAGCACAGGTGAAGGCAATTCAGCCGTGGGACCAGAAGGGGTGAGCCTGGCGGCACCTCTCAGATCTCATTTAAGGGCTGGTCAGCTGAGTCTCTTCCTGGAGGTTTCCTCGCAAGCCTGGATCTTCGGTGATGGGCGAGCACTTTTCCTTTGTAACACCATTACATTTACTCTAGTCCCTTTGCTATTGCACTCCTGTGTTGCCCTTCCACTGTGTTGACCTTTCTGATTGTTACAGGCAACCTACACAACTACAACTGAAATATCCTTGGGAGAGGAAGGAATGGAGCTATCCAAACACCTCTGAGAAAAAAAATGATTCTGTTGTTTCCCATAAAGCCTGTTAAGTACCAGAAAAGGCACACTGCAACCTTCTCTTGTCAAGTTCCATCTCACATCTATAGCTAAGGAAGTTCAGATTGATTCCTGATTTAGAGGCATCAGAAGTGTACGCAGTGTGACATAAAACCAAAGCAAAACACATCAGTTCTTGGGATTTGTCAAAAACTCTTGCATTTACATCCATTTCACAGAGCAGTTTGGAAAGGTTCATAAAGTCTGAGCCCATGTTTCAGGGCTGCATTTCATGCAAGCTGTGCAGAGACAGACAGTTATCTGCTTACTTCCAGAAGAGTTTGTGTCAAACACAACCAGATGGTGGATGCAGCTCTGCACTGCACAGAGATACCAGGGATAACCTGTGCCGAGCAGCCCTGCTTTCCAACTCTGCTCCAGCTCTAACAAACTCAGGTGATGAGTGCTTAACCCTCTGGAACTACAAGAGATCAGCCTAGCAGTAATGTGTAATTGTCAGAGAATGTGTCTATCTGCAGCTTGGTCATAAATTCTGCTCAGAATTTTAATGTATTGTTGTTATTTACAATTGGAGATCCTTAAGCTCAGCCTGAACTGCTGTGATGATCTGATAGCAGCTGCCTTTTCTCCAATGCAGAAGTGCTGGTTTTGCTATAGTGGATTGGTTACTCTCTGAAAGTGGCCAGTATCAGCTCAGGGTAAAAATCTGCTACTGTACTAACAGGTGTGCAGTGCTGGAAGTGGATAGAAGAGCAGGAAAGAGCAAGAAAAAATCCTTTTGAGAGTTTCATTCCTCTTATGTTCCTTTATCACCTGAGTTTTGAGCACTCTGATGAGCTCTTGTAACTACAGTGCTAGAGTCACCTCTAAATCCAGCGCAGCTTGTGCTGCTCCCTGACCTCTCAGCAATGTGGGGGTTTCATTGCCTGATTGCACTCTGCATGAACCAGCTTTTCCTGTCTTCTCATCATAGACTGAGCTGTCATTAGTGCCCCAATGTTTCTTGTGTTGAGAGAGACACAAACAGGAGTATCTACCTGTGGGGGTTGCATTCTTCAGGCCCAACCTCTGCCAATGCCAGGGGGATGATGAGCATGGAGGTGTATGCAGAGGCTTGCTATGTAGCCACAAAACGTCAAGCGTTTTTTAAGAACAGAAATAGATGGAATGCATTGATGTTGGATGACTGCTACCCAGAATCAGTTTTCCCAATTCTCCTCCTTTCAGGAGCTGGTAGCTTTCATCATAAGCTGCCACTTGCCAAGTAAATGCAGCCTTTCAAGTTGGTTAAGGATACCATAAACAGGCAAATTTACTCCTCCCCTTTCCCTTTTACCTCCTACACTCTCTGTCATTCATCTGGAATAATACAGGTCACTTGGAGGAATTCCTCCCACCTGCTGCTCATCTACAGCCCATGGGCATAAGGAAAACTTTACTGCACAAAGCCAGCAGAGCTGCAGAGGAACTTGCCCCACTCCATCGCGCCTTGTGCACGATGCAGCAAAAAGCTTTCCTTGGTTTTCACCTTTCAGCTCTGGTAGAGGAGGGAAAAGAAAGAGGCAGTGGGAGAAAAAGCCTCAAGTTTTGATTTCCAAAATGAGCAAATTGATGTGGAAGTCACAGATGGTGAATAAATATGGGACACAGAATTGTCATTTGGCAGCCAGTTCTGACCAATTTAAGAGTGAAACTGTTATCCAGTTTGGTTCAGGGAAAATATATTCTGGGCAGCAGTTAGTCATTTAAGAGGCCTCATTGTTTCATAAAATATATTTGGGTTTGATACAAACACAATTAATTCAGCTTTCTAACATCATGTTTGAACCGAACCCAAAATATTTGTAGTGAACATTTATTCTTTTATGTCATTTATCAGTTCCAGGTTCTTTTCTGAAGGCTTAGATTTAAAAACGGACTTGCAACAATGAAAGAACATTTGGGGTGACTTCAGCTGGTACAGCAAACTCCATTCTTGTGCACTGTTGAGATGTGCCTCCAAATTATCTGACAAATGATAAGTTCCAAATCAAGTCCCTCTTTACCCATGTTTTTCTATTGCTAAGTGCTGCATTTTCATTTTTCTGGAAGTAGTTTCCATTATTATACCCTGTATTTTGGGGACTTGTTAAGCTTTGCTTGCTGCGTCTCACAACTAAAGCAAAAGGTTTGAATGAGGCATAGCAAAGCCAGCAGTGCTGCCAGCTGAATCCAACAGCATTTAAGCTCATGCTTTGGCTTCCCAGTCTTTGAGGACACAACACAAATGTCTACAGCCCTCCTGACTCAAAAGCTTCTTCACTCCCAGCCCTCCACGCAGATCTCATTGGTGGTGACTGTGCTTTGGAAGCAGAAAAAAGAATAGCACTGATGAACTGGAATGCTAAATGGTTTTTTTCAGTGTAGAAGCAGCTTGCTGTCTCCCATCTTACTCCATTTTTCCTTCCCCAAAACGTTTCCTAGCCAGTGGCTCCTGCAAAACCCTCTTTTCCAACATGCAGCACTCAGAACTTACTGCAGTTGCAGAGCAGGGGCAGCAGCCAAGCTCCTGCTGTACAACTACCAATTGCTGACACTACAGAGAGGGGAAAAATCAGACCTCCGTGAGGACATCAGTCCCCTTCTCCAACCTATGTAACTCTGTGGAGAGAGGACACAAATATTTCAGTTCGCCATTCAGGTTAGGAACTTCATGGTGTTGAGCACTGCAGCTGATGCTGTTCTGTGAGCAAAGGGAACTGAGCTTAAAAGCCAGTGCACAAAGCCTCTGCTGCTGTCCTTCGCTGATGGGGAATCAGGACCACGCGTGTCACAGCTGATCTGCAGAGCACAGCACTCTGTCCCACACATCACTGCTAATTAGTGAGATTTCTGCTTCAAATTAGTGACGCCAAAGCACTTTGAGATCCACACATGAAAAGAGCTGCAAAGGCCAAAGTGTTACTCAGCTCTTTGGTCACAGTGTTTGAAATAGATATCCTTTAATAGCCATGTTTGCCCCTAACAAACAGGTAGCTGGTAAATGAGCCCTGTCCCAGCCTCCCTCAGCATCACAGGGAGGCAGGAGGGGGCCTTTTGAAGCTCCTCTGCAATTACAGCCCTGTGCTGATGAGCCATGCTGGGCAGAGGCACCGCAGTGTTAATGAGTTTCAAAACACACACATGAACCTGAGCGATTAGAACTCTCCGAAATACCTTCAGTGAGATTCCTCACTGAGACAAAAATAGGTATCTGGTTTATTAAATATCTCCAAGATGAAAGCAACTTCTGAGTGCATCTTCTCTGCTCACCACATTATCATATCTGTGATAAAAAGGCCAATCGAGCTTCTTGGCTTTGAAACTCATCATGCAGTGATTAATGCTGGTCTTTTTTCTTTCTGTTAGATGGTATTGGTAAGAGGAGAGGAAAGAGGTACCAGCACTGCTGGTCATAGGTATATGGCATTTTTCTAGCTAGCAGAAGACAAAAAGGACAGCTTGATTATCAACCATCTGTTTACTAACAAAAAACTCAATTATTACCATGAAAAAAAAAAAAAACATATTAAGTTCATGGCATATTTACTCTATAAGTTGTCCATCCATGCAGACTTGGAGCTTTTCTCTGAATACCTTCAGATCCAGGTTGGAGATCCAAAAGCCCTGGGTTGCTTTCTGCCCGAACCCACTGCAGCTCACTGCTCCTCCCACAGCCCTGCCAGCTCTTGGAGCCCCGTCCCTTTTCTCCTCTGCTCCGCAGAAGCCTGGAGGTGTCTCACACCTCCCTGCCCATCTCAGGCTGCCAACACAAGTGCAAAAGCTCCAAACCACTCAGCCCTGCCAAGAGCTGGCTCCTGACTGTGCAGCTCGCTAGCCAGAGGCAAATACATGAACTTTAGTGATTATCTAGTGGGAATATTCCAGGAATTTAGATTTCAGCCACAGCAGTAGGGCCATACATCATTAAAGCTGCCTCTCCTGCCAACGTAAAAAGCAAACAGTGATGATTTAAATCAAGGTTCCCCAGTGGCTCATTTAAATCACTTGGATGGAAATCAGTCCACCTTGTCACCGAGGCAGAGGTAGGAACAGAAGCTGTGGATTCATGACTCCCAGGTCAACGCTCTGCATCACACGCAGACCAGGTGACAGTAAATCCTATGAGGCACAGGGCATAATAAGCAACTTTGTGAGGTGATGAAGGCTGCTTCCTATGGCATGCAGACTGTGTTTGGAGCTGCTCGGGTCTGCAAAGTGTGACTATGTCCAGAGCTATTCCTGCAGTCACGGTGCATACCGTGGTGCTCCTGGGTGCTTTATGAGGGTTGAGCTCATGAATCAGCCTAATTTCTGTGAAACCTGCAAACTAAAATACATCTGGGAGACATGGTGGGCAGACATGAGCCTGTAAACTTCTCATTGTCCAGAAACTGGGTTGGATCCCAAACTGCCCCATCAGAACCCAGCCACAAGCAGTGTGTGTGCAAGCAGCTGCCCACACTCTGACCAACTCATTTGATGGTTCCAGCATGGAACAGGTGACAACTGACTTCAGTCCCTGTGGCACTGCATACAGGTGGGTGACCTTCACAGGTTCTGCAAAGAAATCTTCCCCAGTTTATGAAAAGCAGAGGGAAAGAAAATGAAAGATGGAAGTAATGTCACGTCAGTGCTCTCTCCAGCACAGGTTTATGGGAGTGAGAGGCAGAAGTGGGCACAGACTTAAATCTCTCTGACACTTCTGGCTGCTTAGTTTCCTTGTGTTCCATTACATGGTGCAGCTCTGGCTGAATAGGGCTCATACAGCATTTAGCTGTCTCTCACACTATATAAAAAGCTGATGCAATCTACGCACCATAAAGGGGAGAAAACCTCCACTGAAAACAGCAATCTTACGTGGCAGAAACAATTTCTGCTGAGGTGCCTACAGAAAGCTCAGCAGTGCTGGGAACCAGCTGGGCAGGTCCCATCACAGGAACGTGTCCCTTCTGCAAGAGCACTTCAGCGGTTCAGTTCCTCCTGAATTGATTTCAGCCACTACTTTTTAGCGGATTAACAACTTGTTAATGAGGATTTTACTTCTTATAAGTGGGTACAGTTGGCTCTGTTTAGGGAGTCTCCAACCTCTCACTTTTCAGTATTCAAAGGCAAAAATAATAAATTATTCTTATTTGTATTAGAGCAAGGGCAGTAATATTATACTTCTTCCAAAAGACTAACTTACAGGTATTACTCTGCCTTTCAGATATTAATCTGCCTTTCTTATGCTTTAAAACAGAGGAGGTAGCCTGGAAGCCAAGAAACACCCAAGATCTGAGAGCTTACAGTGTTTAGAAGGTCTTGAGCTAAAAGCTGGTGCCCTGTCTGAATGTGATGGGGTCTGCACTTAGAACCACAGAATAGAAACATAGGATCATCAAGGACGGAAAAGAGCTATCATTTAAAAGATCATTTAGTCCAACTGTTGGCTCATCACCACCATGCCCACTGACCACATCCCCAAGTGCCACATCTCACAGTTCTGGAACACCTCCAGGGTGATGTGTCCACTTCTCCATGGGCAGCCGTGCCACTGCATCACCACTCTTCCTGAGAAGAAATTTCTCCTAATACTCTACCTGAATCTCCCCTGGCACAACTTGGAGCCATTCCCTCTCATCCTATCACTGTTATCTGGGAGCAGAGGCTGACCTCACCAGAGCCTCTTTTCAGCCTCCTTGTAGAGAGTGAACTTGAGTTATTTTTATTCTGTTCAATGCATAGCAAACCAGTCCTCCCAGTGCCATCCCTCCCCAGGATGCTGAGCCCCAGCTGGTCAAATTAGTTCTTTTCTGAACTGCTGTTCTACCCATGCAGCTTCCATCTGTGAAATGATGAACCGAGAGCAAGTCAGACTCCTCATCACACCTCTAGCAGGTGGGGAAGGACCTGAGCGTTCAGCGACTTCTTCTATATTCCTAGTAACACAGTGACCTTTCTCTCTACAGCTAGCAGCATCAGATGAGATCAGCACAGAAAGATCAAAGAACACTATGGTAAAAAGTAATGGGCAATGAGCAGGCTGCATATGAGCGAGAGCAGGAGGAAACGTGATAAATCCGTGCTGAGACCTTTGAAGATAAGGGATAAGAGGGAAAAACAGAAGTCTGCAGAAGAGTATAAATATGACTGGGATATGGCTGGAGCTGTGAGATCTGTTAAATTGAATTTCTGTTGTGTGTAACATCTCTTGTATATGTTAATCGGTATGTGCTCCAGCAGCCTGATTTAGCGCTATTATCAAAAAGGGTTCCTCAACCGCCTTTGTCAAAGGAAGATTGCAAATTATTCCAGATAAGTAATGCAACTAAAGACCTTTAAAACTAATTGGCCATTGTGCAATCCTGTTAATATCCTTTCTTGTCTAACAAAAACCTAGAAGGCAATTACAGGCAAATACCAAAAATCTGTACCTGGTCTCGTGCATGAAGATGTGATTTATATGCCCTTGACTTTTTCTTTCAAGAGAAAAAAAAGTGGCAAATGATCATCCATCAGTAGCCAATGCATCCAAGAAAATGATAGCCACTGAACTAGTCCTGAACAAGGAATGGTTTCAGACCCATCATCCCCAAGGCTTTCCACAGAAATTTCCATTGGGTGCCCTCATTAGGTAAGGAGCCCTGCTATCCACTGAGCCTTAGCAAGGTTGAGCTGTGGTGCTGCTGTGCTATAGCTGCTTCCTGGCAGTGTGTCGTTGCTGTATGTATGTGTGATGTGCTCCATCACATTCATACAGACATCAGCAGAAGCGAGCTACTTTTGGCTGCACGTGTTGCATCAAAGGTGATTCCCTGGGTCATAGAATGGTAGAATCATTAAAGTTGAAAAAGATCTCTAATATCACCAAGTCCAACCCACCCCACCATGCCCTCTGTGTTCCTCAGTGCCACATCTCCAAGGTTTTGGAATACCTCCAGACACAGTGACTCCCTTACCTCCCTGGGCAGCTGTGACACTGCATCACCACTCTTTCTGAGAAGGAATTTTTCCTAATACCAGTCTGAACCTCCCGTGGCACAACTTGAGGTCATTCTCTCTCATCCTGTTGCTGTTACCTGGGAGAAGAAACTGACTCTACCTCACCACAACCTCCTTTCAGGAGATGCAGAGAGTGATGAAGCCTGAGCCTCCTCTTCTCCAGACTGAACCATCCCAGTTCCCTCAGCTGCTCCCTATAAGCCCCCATCGTGCTCCAAGACCTTCACAGCTTCGTTGCCCTGCAGCGTTGTTGGGACAAAAGGAGTGGGCTCAGGGACATCACCCTATGAGCTGGTGCTGGCTGTGGAGGCCTCATTAGATCACCTGGCTCAATTTGGAAGAAATCAGGTGCTTGCATGGGGATTTCTCATTTGGTAAATGAGATAATACAAAATTAAAAGAGGAGAGATTAAGCTAATAGCTCTTCTGGGTTTCTAAAGTTCTCTAAAATTCCATGCTTTTTTATTTTACGCCCCCAAGCCAAAGCAGTCTTCTGGTGTGTCAAAATCTTTTGCATCTCACCTGCAGTGCTGTTTGCCTGATAGATCCGGCAGCACATCACTGCAATGCTGTGCAAGGGCTCCATCAGGTTGTCATCCTAAACAATACCTCAAAGCTCTGTTTATTCCTAAAATTTATGACAGAATTAGTTCTGGAAACTCAAGAAAGTAGGACTGGATCAGACAAGGCAGACTTTGACAAAAACACTTTCTCTGGAGTGGAGCAAAGCACCCATGTTGTGCCAGATGAAATTCTCCTGCACCCAAAGGAGTTCTGGTCACTGCATTTTGTTATCACTGTAATGGCCAACGAGCACCGAGTGACTGCTGCTGCTCAGCAGTCTAGGTGGGCACGTACACCTACAGACATATTTTGTCTTTAATGCACCAGGTTGCATCTTCCCTATGAGGCAGAGTCTTCAGCCTCCCTTGTAAAAGGGATCTCAGGCAATCTCATTTAAATTTCAAGGACCTCTTAGGGATAGTTGCTAATGGTTATGCTAATTGGCATAGGGTCTGAGTGACAGTTATGTCCTGGAATGATTTGCAAATCACATTTTCTTGGAGCTTATTAGCAGACTCATTAACTGTACAACAGTACATTACTTTCAGAAATTCAGATCTAAGCAGAAAATTAAAATTATTTGCTAAATGACCTAATAAAATTGAGCAAAATGTGCTGAGAAAGTAGAAACTGAGGTATATCAAGACATCAGATTTTGGCTAAAAATAATTTCAACCTACCATTGATGTTCACCCCTATTCTGGGAGTATTTTTAGCCCAGGTAGAACTCAGTCAGAAACCAACTTGTCACACCTAGAGCCAGCATTAAGATTTACTGCAGTCTTGGCCAGGACTTTTTCCTAGCAATGCATCCTGTGCTCCCCTCTGCACAGCCCGAGTGATTAAGGTACGATATCCAACTTCCTTCTGCCTTTGTCCCAAACTTCACAATGTTCACCTGCAACATATCTTAATGAACGTATAATTTACAGTGTTAGAAAAACTGCCAGGATTTTATGCTATTTGCAGACACACATTTCAGTGTGAATGTATACTTCCATATATACATAGCATGATGTCGAGATGAGAAGCGTCAGTCACTGAGGGAAGAAGCATCTGAGGAGTAACCTTGACAACAGTGTGTAAGCGCGTGGCATTGATGCTCCAAATCAAAGTCTGCTCCCAGGGAAGCCCTTGCACATCTGGCAGTTATGAGCTGAAGTCCCATATCTGCATTATCACCCAGCAATTGGAATTTCCTGGAATTATACCCCCAATATCTGAAATTCGAGAGCCAGGTGAATGGTTTCCAGCATCACTTCTACGTGCTTCATTTCTTCTTTTGTTTCTTGGCTCTCTATCCACGAAGGCAACCCACGCTATTGTAAAAGACACTGAAGTCCTCACCGAGGATGGCAGTGCACAAAGGACAGAAATCTCTGTTAACCTCTCAGGGAACTCAGACTTCACCTCCTATTCAGAATTAAATGAGGTGATTTCTGTTGGCTCTGGATTTTATTGCAAAAGGTTTAAATACCTCTACTTAAGAAATGTTGAGCAGTGGCAGCAGTAACTGATGAGTGCACAGTTTTCTTGGCACAATGAAGTGTTTGAAAAATTCTCAGCAGTTCACTGCTTCTCACGGGCATTGTTGCACTTGCAATTTATGTAGGGGTGAATAAAACACATTCTGGTTTGTGACACTTTTTCCCTGGATTTTTTTTTTTTCATGCACATAACAGCAGGTTTTAAATAGAGCCCATAGGATATATTTTTTTTTTTCATTAAAGAAATCTCAAACGAGAAGATCTTTAAATTTAAATCTTTTCATCCTGACAAAACTTTTACTAAAGAAAGAGTCTGATATAATTGAAGTGATGTACAATTAAAAGCTTTTTTTCTTGAATGAGAAGTTCAAAAGAACTAACTTTTGAACTTTTTTTTTTTTTTTTAAGGAAACTGGAATTAAATATTTTGATGTCTTATAAATAATCCTTTCACATGAAAAAAAAATTCATTCAGCTCTAGTGGTTTGGAACTGAAATGCTTGAAACTGTGATACTCTCAGTAAGTGAGGAAATCCATCAAACGTTTTTGAAGTGTTCCATAGTTTCAGTATTCAAATCACAGAATCACAGGATCAGAGAATCATAAGAGTTGGAAGAGATGGCAAAGATCACCTGGTCCAACAATTAACTCATCACCAATACACCCATTAAACCACATCCCTCAATATAACACAAATACAATATTTCACACACCTGTGGTGTCCTTTACATGACAGCAGACCTGCTCCAGATCATGGACATAAGGTCAAATGGGAGAAATTCCTGAGGCAAGAGAATCATGAGTGGATGGAGAAGTCACCCCTGGAAATGAGACAGCCACGTGTGTTGGGATCAACCCACCCTGGCACCCAGTGGCAGGCAGGGTGTTGGGACACACTTAGCTATTACAAAATGTAGGAAGGGCCCATCCTTAGAGGCTGGGGTAGGCCCACTGAAAGCTTTTTTTCTCCCTTGAGCTGTACTGGAAATGTGCTTTAATCCAACTATTCTAATATAGTCCAGACCTACAGTGCTTATACACTGCTTTGAGCGATCTCAAAGTCTTTGATAGCATAGGGGAAAGCAAGCTCCAGGGAAATCTGCCCTTCAGGAAAATTCTCTACGTGCTCCTTATGACACAATTTGTCCAAATATTTTACAGCCTCCCATGATAAATATAGAAACCTTCTGTAGGAAAGAACTTGGGAGACTGGCACAAGAACAGGGACCTTGCACAATGGCGTTCTTCAGCAATGTACAATCAATAGGTGTACAATCAATAGGTATAGAACTTAGGCTTCATAAGATTATCACAGTGGAAAGATAATCAAAATAAATGGAAATGTTCACGAGTGTCATAGGCTCACAGCAAACTCCACAAAGAGGGATCTCCAGAGAGAAATCCTCCCTCAATGGCAGTCAGCACTAAAATGGGATCTAGGAGAGGTACAGCCGGGCTCCACCCCTTCCAGTAGCACAGCTGAATTGCCTTCACCTGTGCTCCTGTGGCTGAATCATTGCGTGCCTCAGGTGGTCAATCAGAGGTTCAGGCTGTGATCAACAGCTCCCATACAGGCAACCAGCACGAAAACAACAGAATCATGTCAAAAGCAAATAAACAGCATCGATGAATGGTGCCTCAGGATCCAGACATCCCCCAAACTGGACTGTGCACAGAAGGATTAGCCAATGACTCGTCTGATCTGATAGCAAAAGAGGGTCAAAGCCAAAATGTATGCCTGCGAGTCCGAACATCCCTGGTGCTCTGAGAGCCAGACGAGGCACATCTGCTGGATTCCAAAGAGCAATGAGTAGCCCATGGGGTGGCCAGGAAACAGACACACCAACTCATGTTCCTGCCTCTTCCCCCAGCAACCAACTCACGCATGGGCAAACAGAAACCCGCGTCCTAGGCACGAGGGAAGAGTGCCCTTATCTAGGAAGACAAATGATAGTAGATAAGGTATAGAAGTTCAGACTTGAGATACTTGAGACCCAAGAAGACCAGTAGTGCTGCCTTTACACTTGTTTAAGCTTCAGGGGCTGTCTGGATGTCCATAGAGGCATCCACATTTCATGTGGTGCCTTTCACAGTAGCCTCTTTTCACATTAATGACCCATCTATCTCCAGATAAATTCGGCTTCAGAAGTTGCTCAGCGTATTGAACAAACAGCCTAATTGTTTGGGAGACTGCTTGCAAAGTTAGGAACTCACCAGGACACTTCTGCATGGGGAAAACTTGTTCTAACTTGATTTCTATTTAGATCATTCTCATACTGGGAGAAAGAAACCACAGGTCTACAAGTTTGCTTCAGGAAGCCCTTCTTTCCCAAGATACTGATTCAAATCTGTGTCCTGGTTTTGGCTGGAATAGAGTTAAATGGTGGTGCCAAGTTTGGGATTTTGGATAAGAATAATGTTGACAACACACTGGTCTCTCAGCTGTTGCTGAGCAGTGCTCACATTAAGTCAAGGACTCTTCAGCATCTCGTGCTGCCCTGTGGGTGCACAAGGAGCTGGGGGGACAGAACCAGGACAGCTGACCCAAACTGGTCTAAGTGATCTCCCATGCCACGTGATGTAGCACTGAATGATAGAACCAGGGGAGCTGGCCAGGATGGGGGCACTGCTCCAGGATTGCCTGGGCATTGGTGGGATGGTGGGAGCAATTGTGCTGTACAATGCTTGTTTTGTGTTCTTTCCTTATTATAATTGTTTTCACTTCCTTTTCTGTCCTACTGAACTACTTTTATCTCAGCCCATGAATTTTATCTTTTTCCAGTTCTTTCCCCCCTGCAGTGGTGTGCTGCTTCGCTGCCTGCTGGGTTAAGCCACAACAATCTGCAAGCTACAGCCATTGTTTCAATGCATTCAAGCTATCCACAGGCTGCATTATTCTAATGATTTTACAAGAGGAAAACATCTCCAACATTCACCCATCTTAAAAGTGTACCTGAGTATTAGCAGCCCATCCTGCTGGCTAGTTGCAGTTTCTCCCTGCAGCTCCATCTTCCCACTATTTCTGTGCCTGTAGTAATAAAAACAAGGCAATAATTTAGCTCCCGTGTTTGTTGTACCGAAGCTTGCTTTTTATCCCACTCTCTTATCTTCTCCATTCAGAGCCAATGTATCTTATTGCTTTGCAGCAAACACGGTCAGAGATGAAAGATTCTACCATATATTTTCCTTCATATTAAACCACAAGGCTTTATCCTTCTCTTTCTTTTTTCCGTCTTGGACTTTATTGTTTCCAGCTATCTCTGCCACATGTGATTTTGGCCTTTGTGCAGATGTGAATATGTGCATTTCTCTATTTATCCTTTTTATCACTACCAAACAATATTGGGAGCACTTTAAAATAACTGGCCACTGAACGCTGGTTCAGAAGTTATTTGATGCAATAACCATACCAGGGCAGACTCGGTGTTATGCAGATATCAGAATAAAGCATTGTGGAAGGCTTGCAGTATTTCTACACATTCTCTTTACCTGCCTAATGCATCACAGCAGAACAAAAATCACATAGAAGCAGTATTGGCAGGCCAGATCCTGCCCACTGACTGCAGTGCAGAGGATGAACCAGAGGACGAGAACTCAGATAGGGCTCAGCAGGAGCTGTGGGACCTGATAAACCACATGATGTTCTCCTCCTATCAGCTGAGTACAGCCCAGCTGCAGGTTAGGATTAAAATTCTTGATTAATCGGTGGAACAGTTAATTCTTTTTACCTTTATCTTCTTCCTTCAGATCTCAGATGGGGTTTTTTTATGGGAAGGAGCAGGGTTTGCTCCAGACACAGTGGACATCGTTTCTATCCCGCTGAGGCAGAAATGGGGGTCAGGAAAAGAAGTGGAGTTTTTAAAACTATTTAAGTAATAGTAGTTCACCTTTTTAATTTGTACTTGGAGAAATGAATGGAAGGGAAGCCAGAAAGATTAGGGTGCCTGAAGGATTAGCATCTGATTTCAGTTTAAAGGAGTAATCACATCACCTAATTCAGTCTCCAAACGCCAGAAGCTCTGTTTCTCAAGAAAATGAAATGAATTGGTTATACCAGAGGCTGGAATGCTTAAACTATGAAACTCATAAGCACTGCTCAGCTATGTCTTTTCCTTTTCCATTGTCATTCCCAGTCCTTTCTGACAGGGCATGTCTCAGCCAGCTCCTCACCGGGACAGCAGCACACCAGAATGAGTGTGCCCCAATAGCACACCCACCCTGCCCTGAGAACCACCAAAAGAGTGGTGAGGCAGTGGCACAGCTGCCCAGGCAGGTGATGAAGTCACCATTCCTGGAAGTGCTCCTGATCTGTGGAGATGTGGCACTGAGGGGTACGGTCAGTGGGCATGGTGGGATGTGTTGGGGTCGGACTTGGTGCCTTTTCCCATCTTAATGACTCTGTGATTCTATCTGTAAGTAGATGGCAATGGTTTGCACTCATCCAGTGTAGCACCAGTACTCCCAGCCATAACTGACCTTGTCTTTGCACAATTTCCAAACAATCAAGGCTCGCTTGTTTGGAAGTCCTCCTATATACCTGCAGAAAGCCAGGTATGGCTGGATGCCATCTGGGCTGTGCTGGCAACCACACTGCTGTCTAAACAGTGCACAGAGAATTGGTCAGCCCACAGAACCATCAGGTGCCCATTTCACAGAGAAAAGCTACAGCTTTCCCGTGGATGCAGTGCTCATGGTGCTACAATGAGATCACACTCATGTGCTTTGCTGTTGTCCACCCACTGTTCAGCTGAAACAGTGGGATGGAATGAGAGGAACGGAGACCCAATGGGGAACGTTGCTGCATGTGAATTCCTGTTCACACCTCTAATTAGTGTCAGTAGAACTGCCAGTGGTGTGGTCACATTAATTACAACGTGAATGACAGTGACAATAGCTTTGAGACTAAGAACAGTTTCACCAGAGAGACAAAGAGGAGATATCTTTGACACAACACTAATACTGAGCATATTGAAAAACAAACAGTGATTTAAAGATTGAAATATTTTCATATTAAAATTATCTATAGTATAGCAGCAATAGAAAAGGTGATATGAATGAAAAAAACACGGTTCAGAAATACAGTTTGTATTGGTGGTAATTCCAGAAGTTTCTTACAAGAAGCAGCCATAAATATTTTCATGGTGGCCATTAAGCCTCCCCAGATCTCAGCTGGTAGGCACCATCTGTTCTTCTGGCCTTTGCTGCAGAAGGCCATCCGTGCTCTGCAAGCACAAGTGCACGGGACCTTTGCATGCTGGAAGCTGCACGGTGTGAGGAGCAGCAGCATCACCACAACACAGCTGAGGAAGCCTGAGGGGTGAGTCTGACCATGCATGATTTCGGTTCTCAGCTCCCTTGGTCATGGAGAGCCTGGGGCTTCCTAGCACTGTTCAGTGACCATGGCTGGGTGGAGGCAGCCCAGTGTCAGTGCTTGGCCATGCAGATGTAGATGAGGATGTATCCTGTCAGAGGGTACCTCCATCAGGCAGTGTGAGCTGTGATGGTGGCACAGGTGGACATGGTAGCTCTGATCTGTCACAGCCAGCCAATGAACAATTGCAGTGCATCTCTCCCAGCCAAGCCAGCTGCAGAGATGTGGAAATGGCTGTGGCTGGCAGGGCAGCCTGAGCTGCTATTCCTGTTGCCCAAGGAGGCTGTGGATGCCCCATCCCTGCAGGCAGTCAAGGCCAGGCTGGATGTGGCTCTGGGCAGCCTGGGCTGCTGGTTGGTGACCTGCACATAGCAGGGGGTTGGAACTGGATGAGCACTGTGGTCCTTTTCAACCCAGACCAGTCAGTGATTCTATAATTCTATGATCTTGACTGGAAGAAGGCAATTCCTATCACGCTTCCTTAACATCTTCATGTAAAAGGAAACAACTTCCAAACAATACAGACAACTCAAAGCTTGCTGCAAGCAGCATTCTGCCACAGAGTGTTAACAACGTTGGGATTTTTTTATTTTTTTTTCGTATGGAGGTATTTTGTTGTCCATTAGTATGCCTGGTTCTCCTGTGCAGAAGTGCATTATCTCTAACATGATAGAGCTGACAGTTAGCGAGAGCTGTACAGCTCCCCAATGGTTAAATCTATGGAAAACCTCTGGTGTTTAATGAAACCCCTATGGAGACCTCCATATTAGCCATGGTTTAATGCTCCGTAATGGCAGCGAGTAATTTATCTATGAGCCACAACTCCCAGTTCTCTGTGCATTAAGAGTTATTTATGAGGTAATTTTAACAGTTTCACACTGGCTGGTCATTATGTTTCTGAAGGCTAACTGTCGGCAATTGTAGCCTGGGAGGAGAAAAATACTTTCCCTGTCACTGCCTGAGTAGTAAACAGTGACACAGGAGTGCTGGCGTGTGGGCAGGAGCACAATTGGGAAGGGATGGCAGAAGGAAGAGCTCCACGGGGTGCCTTTCCTCTCCATCCTCTTGTGAATGCTCACAGCACTGGTGCTGAGGAGGGCAGAGGGAGCAAAGGGGAGATGGGGCAGCCTTGAGATGCTGATGGGCTGAGAGGTGGCATCACAGATAGGGACTTGGCTATGGTCTGGTGGAGGTCCAGCTGGCACAGAAGCTACTGAGATGCCGCCAAGACCGTGGTCAGAACAACAAAGTCAGTGAGAAACTGATCTTTAGGACACAGTTTGAGAGCTGGTGGAAGTTTTGGTAGCAACATACGATGGCTTATTACTTAAGATTTGCTTTTCCTTCATGAACTTTCTTACCAAAAAAAAAAACATTAACAGCACATGGGTAAGGTCAGTGCAGAGTGATCTTATCTGCAAAAGGCTGCAGGGTCCCCAAGGGTCTGGGACTCCTGGCTCAGCTCTCTCTCCCTGCAATACACTGTAATGCAGAGCCAGCCCATTGCATGGGGACAGCAGTGTTGGTCTATTAGGTAACTTCAAACCATAACTTGTATTCATTTTGAAATTAAACCTCCTTTTTTTTAACTCCCTCCCAGACCTTTGCAGGCAGGTGTGATGCTGCACAAATTTGCAGAGCAGATGTGCTCACTAAGAAGGTCCTGTAGCTGAACCACGCTTACAGAGGGGAAGCTCACATCAGGAAAGTTTACTCTAGAGAAGCATAACTCCTTGGATGTACATCTGGGTTTGCTGAAGCCAGTTAAAACACATTTGCTGATCAGAAGGAGCCTCATCTGGCTTTCTGGACTCATCCCAACGGAACTACTAAAATGAACCTCCTGCCTCCACAGCTCATTTCTCTCAATGTGAAAACTTCCACCTCTCTGAAGCATGCTCTGGGACAAGTGGATGTGGCTGTGACACCTGAAACCTCAGATGAGAACACACAGCTCTCCTTCCAACAGCAGAAGTCACCCTTAACACCTGTAAAATACAGCATTTCCCAGTGCCATACTGCTCAGCCACTTCTGCTGAGACCTTTCAGAAAGGATTCAGACTGAGACAGGTTCCCAGTGCAGAAAATTTCAGTTATAAGTAGCAAAAAAGGCCTTAAAATGGGAAGTCCTAAGCCAGCCTTACAGTGTATTGTATGTATTTGAGCTGGCCAATAGCTAGGCTCAGGGAAAATTGTCTCAAGGTGTGAATAGTTCTATGGGACTATTTATATATTTTTTTATTATATATATATAATATATATATGTAATATATATATATAATATATATATATTATATATTGTACACATCAGGGCAAAATCTAGTATTTTGGGCAGCACATCTCCTTCCTGGCTGTAGCTATATGATGGAATTCAGACTTTTCAGCACTTACTGAGCAGATCGATACCCCATGAACCGAACCCATAAAACTCCCACAGAACATCCCACCTGCCTGCTTCATCTCCGGATTCCTGGAGGATTTCTCCGAAACAATTCTCAATCCATTCCATGTGAACTGAACTTTCAGAATTGGACTTTGTTATTTTCAAACATCCGAATTTCCCGGTCAGAGGAAGGCCAGCAAAGAGTGGAGGAGTCATCGACTCACCCACCCAGAGCCCCCACCCATCACCACCCTTTCATTGCCCCGATCCATGCTGGAGACATATGAATTAATTCCAGTTCTCCATCCTACACCCCACCCCAGCAGTCCTTCAGAAAACATATCTGTGGAATACAGGGAAAATAAAGACTGTTTTTTACCAACAGTCATTAACCACATGCCTTACAATGGGGTTGGCGCTGTGCTTTGGGGCATTAAACAGACCTCTAAAAGTGGTCTATGAAATGGTAGAGGCTCAGATGCATTTGAACCAAAGCTCTATTTCTATATTTACACAATCAGCTCAGCTGTAGCTGTTTCCCAGTTTCCAGAAGAAGCCAGGAAGACTGCACCGGTGTGAAACCACCTGCAGAAATACATGATCTTATTTACTCTGAGAGTAAAACACGGAGTGAGCTCCCTAATTCCACTGCTTCAGAGAAGATCTAGCAAAGGAAGCAAAGCAGTGAGTAGGCTGGAGAAACCCCTCAGCACAGAAAGTTTGCTTTTCCTTCCTTTTTCCTATACTGAGCATCAAATAGACAGATAGGCTGAGGAGCACCAGTTCCACCTCTCTTCATATGTTTGGTGGAGAATCAACACTCCTCAAATTCTTCTGGATTTTCTGCTCCAATTCAAAGTAACATCAGTGAGCATTGGGTAAAGGACAGCAGAGGTGGGGCAGACAGAGCCTGGGAAGAAGAGTGATGTTCTGGTATGATAAGATCAACATATTAAAAAAAAAAAGTGGGAGAAATGGCGTGTTCATAGGAAGAGTTAACCTACACTAAGCTTTGTTTTATTTCATCAAGATAGCACAAACAACCCTTCCTTGGTTCTTTTATAATGCTTATAAGTGGCCAAATAGAAAAGAATCCCCTTTAGTCAGGATTCCGATAGATACAACTGCAATGATTCGCACTGCTGGGATGATTTACCTAGACCTGTAAACTGGGTGCTTTGACAAAGCCGCCCGCAACTGAGATCAATGGAGGTGCTTTCATGCTCTTCGAATTTCCCCTGTCTACCTCCGTAAGTTTTCTGGTTTTAAAACTTCTTAACCTCAGGGCTTTACTTTCATTTACACGAGTTACATACATGAATGGCATCCGAGGACATTTGTGTGATAAATTGAAGGTGCTCCCTGCATACCTGAGAGGGACCTTAGTGCCAGCCATAGCCAGGCTGCTGCAGACCAGGGTAGGAAGATTCACCTTTTAGCTCCTGTTTTGGATTTGTTTTGGCTTCTCCTGGCTTCCTGTGAAGGCCCCTAATTCCTGTACCATGGGAAATGGTGAGCAGTCAACCTCTATCCATCCCCTCCCTCTCTCCTGTAGTTTTACACATCTCCAGGTCTTCCTCAGCTGTTTGCTTTCCAAGCTGTCACAAATGGAGTAATAGCACTATAAATTATGGGATATATTTACAAACAAGCTATTGTGGTTTCTTAAAATCTAGAGCAACTACAGCAGCCCCCCATAGGGTAACATTTGTGTACACTGCTGATAAAAAGATGCTTTTATGTGAAATATGGGAAGAGGAAAATCAATGTAATTTCAGCTAATCATATGAAAGCAGTAACCATATTGTGATTATTGCAAGTTTTTCCATTTGTACGCAGTGCAAAGCTTCCTAGCAATGCTAATTAAATCTCCAATTTGTCCTCATCACAGATATAAAATATAACAGTGACAAAAGAACAAATGAAAAATTATGGCCTCGGGGCAAAGAGTAAGTTTAGGCTGGAAATTAGAAGGTTCTTGCATTAAGGGAAATGAAGTATTTCAGCATCCTCCGATTTCTGTCAGGAAGACTGAAAATATGTCTGTGTGGCTTTGCCTGGCCTGGCACAAATTTCACACCACCCAGCACAAAGGAGATTTGCAGCAGGCACAGGATGGGCAGAGGGATGCTTCCAGAGGGAGCCCATTGTAGGCTTCTCACCCACTGTATGCATGCATGAGACAGACCAAGCTGACAGTGCCTGAACCGCACGAGCTGAGCTTTCATTGCCAGGGCTGTCGGTGTTCACTTGGCAGGGGCTGGGGGCTGAGCTTTGCTTTTTGACCTTCGCATAGGAATCAGAAAGCTGTTTCCAACACAGTAACGTGTTACGTCTTCGAGCTGGTGATTTTGTAACTCATTTATTTATGAGTACCAGAGTAGTTTCAGGTTACACAGAAGCCATCTCTAGCTGACATAGTGAGAACTCAAACAAATCACTGGAAAGAGAGGAATTCTTCTTGGTGTTGTAATTGCAGTGCAGGAGAGGCTGTAGGAAATGCCTTTTTTGATCCCATGCAATTTGAAGCCAGCCAGCAAGATGCTTTGTGGCAAAGCAGAGCCACGTGTCCTCAAACCATTCAATGTTTGCTGTAGCAAACATGGGACAGAAGGCTCGGTGGTGCAGGAACATGAGTGCAGCACAGGAACTTTTCCACTGCTGCTTTAGACTTAAAGAGTTCAATGATGAACACTTTTACTAATCACTGGGCACAGTGCTTTGCTGGCAGAAGAGATTCCCACATGACACAAGCTACAGCAAAAGGCAGAAGGAAATCCTTGTGAAAAACAAAGAAGATGGCACTGGTGTGGTCCTGTCAGCCTGCACTGCATGCTTCAGAACCATGGGTCTGCCAAGGGCTGTTCTGGGATGGCAGTGATGAGGAAGACATCCCTTGGCCAAACTGGGTTGGAAGAAGGCATCGGCTTTGTAGGACCGTGTTTCATCTTCATCAGGACAGGCTTTTAAGAGCAACAAATTGAAAATATTGGCTGCCAGTAGAGAAGACCACAGGAAGCCAGTCCACTGGCTGTGTTTGGCTACGATGTGCCCACTCACTTCATGTATTTGGACGTAATTTCTCACCAACTGTACGGCAGATGAGCCTTGTATAAAGCCCACACTCTGACTATAAAAGCACAGAGGATCTCAGTTGTTGCTACGCAACATTCCAGCAGTGCAATTATTTGACAACTTGATGCCCCCAGTGCCCTCAGTTTTGCTGCCCACTTTGCTCCATCACCAGCCTGTGCAGCTCTGCTGTCACTCAGCGGGGTGTCGCATCTCCATATGCAATGAATGGCCACCTCCTCACCAAGAAAATAAACATAATCCCTGCATTATTCTCAGACCAAGGCTCATGTCACAGAGCTGCTTCCCCATCTGGAAAACAGCAGGTTTGTTTTGTTGGGTTTTTTTTTTTCCTGACAACAGTTTGTCCAGCGAGATTTATTTCAGGAGGAAAATGAATATATTTGCAGCCCCTGCCATTCCCCTTGTGAGGAAGTGAAAAGCACCAAAGCTGCAGCAGAACTGGCAGACAAAGCCTTGCTCTTCTCTCACCTGCAGCATCCTTCCTGCCCCTCTCACTGCTCTTATAACTTATCTTCTCATTTTCTTTATCTGAAAAATTTATTTCTGAAGCCCTTAAAGCATTATCAGTGGGAATCCACCGCAGAAGACATTGCTGACAAAGTTCTCCTTTTAGATTCGCTTTCTACAGCAAGACAGATTTCACAGTACAGACTTTGGAAGCTTCTTTCTAGAACACAAGAAAATCCATATGCTCAACAGTTGCAGATTTATTGAGTAATTGCTTAGAGATCTTATGCCATATATATGCTGCTTCAGGTAGTTTCAGGTGTGTGCGGTACACTCCTATGATAGATTCAGGAACATCCAATATTCTGTACCATATCAAGTGGAAAGAGCAAAATACAAACCCTAGGCACAGACTTTCCAGTACTTTCCTAACAGCAATTTCTCAGGTGCAATCTCAGCGTGGATACACGAACCTCTTGTTGTCAGTCAAGTGAAAATTAACCCTTTTACAAGTCTCTGTATGGGAATCCTTAGAGCAAATAAGTACTTTTATTGAGGTAGGCATGACCATCCTTGAGACCACTAACCTCATTAAGGAGAGGAACTCTTAATCACAGTAGGCTGACTAAACTTCTTGTTGAGACAGGAGCATCCTGCAATAACATGCAGTTAATTAGCATGACTGGCTCTCCTGCAGGTAGGGAGATCAGCTTCTCACTGACCAACTGCACCGTGCCGTGTCTTGCACATCTTGGGAACCCTCTGGCTGGGGGGTGAACCCTGTGGTTCCCAAAAGCAAAGGAAAAGACTTCATGCTGCAGGACTTTCAGAGAGCTTGAAAGGGAGCAAAAGAAATCCTTGCTTCTTAGAAGAGTAATGCTTTACAGTGCCAACATCCACTGAACCCCCCTTACAAATCACAGTCTGAGCAGCACTGCCTGTAGCACCAGCTCCAGTACCACTGAGCAGGCACACGGACAGTGATATTTAGCTTTCCCAGCTCCACAAGCCCTTTACCTCCTACTGAAGCTGTTAGTGTCACAGTAACTACCAGCCTGCGAGGGAGCTCAGCAGCAGAGAACACGAAGCTAAGCCTTAAAGAAGGGTTTTATGGGACTAAAGAAATCACACCCCTCCTCCTGCAATCCATGTAAGTAATGCTAGGTTCAATGGGGACCCCTCCAGAGGGGAATCAATCCCACCCACAATAAATAAAGCATTGCCATTTGCATGTTAAAAAAGAGCCTCACAAGCCAGTTGCACTAATAACCCCTAAAACCCAAATCACACAGGCACGGGGCTTTACCAGCTCTGTGATTTATACCTCTGTGGATTGGTAAATAATGGGGACTCTTGCTGTTTTTTTCTTTCCTATGTGAAAGCTCCCATTATCTGAGCTAGAATTGAAAATGCAAAATGAAACAGATGTTTGAATGCCCTGGTTCTGTACCTTTCTGCTCCTGAAAGAAAAAGGTATTATTTCACGTTTAAGAAGTTGTCTAAGCAATGACTGCTACTAAAAGGGAACGTATTAAAAGGTCACCAGCCTTCAGTGATACCAAGGCATAGCAGAAGCATCCTGTGCTCAGCTGAGTGCCAGAAATGAGTTAACAACCTTATGGTATTTTGGCCAAAACTACACTTTCCCAACTGGAACCCAGGGAACAGTACCATCCCCTGCTTGGCCCAGCCACCACCAGGCAAGCCAATAGGGTAAGGAAGTGCCAAGGCCACCCTTAGCAGACACAATGGAAGCAGCAAGGGGCAAAGATGGACACAGCACAACCACAGCCCTGCTCAACAGAAGGAGGCCAAGGACCTGAGTTCAAACACAGCCCTGGGGCCCAGCCTAGGCTCTTCAGAGTGATGGGGGCCTGTGGGCGCATGCAGTGACGGCTGCACTGATTTATCTGCATGTCCTTCTGCCACCATCTTCCACTATCTTAGTGCTTGAAGAACGTGTATTTTGTCTCTGGTATCTCTTTGGAGGTTGAAAGTTTTTCTTTGTGTCATACGGTGGAATTGGAGGCACGGATGTCGTAAACAGGATTTTTTCTGTCAGTCGTTTATGTCAGGTGAAGGAAATATGCTGGCTTATAGGCACCGCTACCTTGATGTCAATTCACTGGGCAAAGAGCCAGCCTGACCTTTTGGCTCAGACTGATGCGGGATTACGCTGCAGGATTCCTTGATCTGAGCAAACCTGCTTGGATTTTGTTCTTTGCATCTTTATCCGCTCCTGTGGAAGAATTTGAAATTCCTTCTTTCTTTAAACCACGTGCTACAGGTCCTCACCATACCCATGGCCTTTTCCATGTGTGGAGCTGGATTTTGCCGTGCTGTGAAGGACACAGCAAAGGTAGTTGCAGAAACATGCTGGAGGCAACGTGGGAAGCCTGACCAGACCTGCTCCATCCAACCTGCAAAACCAGGCTTTTGTAG
Organism: Perdix hodgsoniae; assembly: GCA_035772895.1. Taxonomy (NCBI): domain Eukaryota; kingdom Metazoa; phylum Chordata; class Aves; order Galliformes; family Phasianidae; genus Perdix; species Perdix hodgsoniae. Next base: position 4,347,747 of record JAPSGF010000017.1, on the reverse strand, counting down.
CCTGTTCTCAATCTGGATCTGGTGTGAAGGTCTCTATCTGAGCCTTTAGCAACAGGTGGCCCTTCTCAGACAGGCACTGTGTGCTAACAGTGGGTGGGTAGAGCAGGAGAAGTTGTCTGTAGGGTCGTTTGTGGTGCATGGCAGTGCAAGGACATATGCAACTTTTGGGCATTCACTGGTGATGGAAAAGAAGCCTAAGGGTGCTCTTAATCGTCAGTGTATTGGGGGTGGATGAGTGCCTGCTGCAAGGTTATCATCACTTGGGTTTGGAGTCTGTTTCTTGAATAGCACTACTTGACTCATCCCAATTTGTTACACCTCCGTCAGATCAAAGTGAACTGAATGACTGAAACATGCCCGTGAAGCACAGCTGGGATTGGCAGCTGTAGCCTTTGTGGAGAAAAATAAGTATCACAAAAGTGTTTTGTTTTGTTTTTTATCTGAAGACTTTTTCATAAATAAGTAAGCAAGGAGCACTCGGAATTATAAAACTGAAGCAACAAAATATCCAGGAGACATGTTCATGTTTACATTGTGTGCATTAAAATATATAATAAGGCTTTATGAAACAGGCTGTATTTCTCCTCCAGACATTCCTGATGTGTAATAGGGCTCATTTGAATTGGAAAGCAGAAAAGTCTTGGAATCGCTCTAGACATAATCCTGGGGATTTTCCAGTAAATTCAGTTTATTTTGGACTTTGCATGTGGGCCTGACTAAGCCTTGGAAGGTGCAGGAGAAATTTTGGATCCTGTGTTAGATTTTTATCTCTGTTGCACAAGTGGGAGCCTGAAACTGTTGTATTTATAGCATGAGATTCACTTCAGCATTACATCTGGATGCATACTCTCTCAAGATCATACTCTGGCTCTGTCCCTAAATGTTTTATTTTGGGTTTGTTGGTGGGTTGTTTTTTTTTTGGAATGGAGATGAGAGGGAAAGACAGCGTTATGGTTCTTCATTTCCACTGTACCCCAATGGCATTTATCTAAAAAAAAAAAAAAAAAAAAAAAAAAAGAGGGGAAAAAAAGAAAAACCAGCAAAATCTTTTCTCTTTCTTTAACTTTCTGAAGTTTCTCATTTCGGGGACTTCAGCTCTTGGACCACATGAGGAAAGAAAAGACTATCTTCCACTGTCCATTAAAACTTTGAACAGCAGACAGAAGCATTTTTCTACTTAATTTCTACAAAGGATGGATGCTTTCTCATCTTTGCAGCAGTGCCATTTCACTGTCATAGGACAGGGCTTTTTCTTCAATATTGTTAAATATGAAGAGAAAGGCATGCGTGTGACTCCTGCATGGTGGGAGCTCAGGGCCTGAGGGGCCTCATGAGATTGCCTCGTTTATTTTCCTGCCCTGGAGCAGGATCAGTCCTCCCTGCATCAGCCCTGACACATCTCAGCCACACACGTCCTCAGCCGGTCCGCGGGGAACCATATGGAAATTCAATGAAGTACATCAGGATCCAACAACAAGCAGTTGCTTGTTGCAATTCATTTGAAATTGTAATTATTGTTGGGCAGGACTGCTCCTTTGGAAACGGTCTTTCTTAAAAGTGTGCTGAAATCAGGAGATCAAACTGTCCATTGCTTGGCCCAAGTGGGCAGATGGGAGAAAGCTTGGGAGAATCACTGTATTCTGGATTGCACGGGAAAGAAGCTGGGTACAGAAGTAGTAACTGGCTGCTTTTGATTGATTGATTGATTGATTGATTTCACCCCTCCAGTTATCTGCTTTTCTTTGCTTAGACAAAGAACTTTGGCACTGAAGGCTGAGGAAGCTCAACAAGCAGATCCACCACCACAAACTGAAAGACAAGGAATCAACTCACTCCTTAAAGTTCTTTTTCCTTTGCTGGATACTTCTCAATTATTCTTCACCACCTGAGGTTTACTTTGGCAGCCCATTTGGGTGTCTTCCCCCTTTGCCACAGCCAACCCAAAAGTCTTTCTGCTGCCTCCACTCATTGCATGGAGGCACCTTTGAGCTCTTCACCAGTGCCTTTGCACAGATTATTTGCTTTTCCTGCAGGGTGGCAGTTAGAGAGCTGGATCTGACAGCTGGGCGCCTGAAGATCTGAATATATTGCCATGGTTAAAAACCGATGTAATTATGCAAAATGAGGCTCTGTGCATGCCTGGCAGTGCACGCGGGTGTGCAGATGTACTGAACGCAGCTTCACCCAAAACGCAGCTGGTTTTTTTTTCTTTCTTTCTTTCTTTTTTTTTTTTTCTAAAGATAGTGAAAAATTTCTCCTGTCAAAGAAATGCTCACGGAGCGCTAACGGAAGGTGGAATCTGAGCAGAAATCAAAGTTCAACCAGACTGCACAGATTGGATCCTCAGTTGGTATAAATCGCTGCCTCCAGCAGGTCTGACAAACTGTGGGGCTGCAGCACCTTCCCCAGAGGCTGCTGTGCCTCCTGCACTGCGGCTCAGAAGATGCTGAGACACCCCAACCCCTCTCCTCCAGCTCAATGTGACGCCAGACCAGACCCAAAAGACCATTCTGACTGCCTGATGGCTGATTCAGATGCACATCTTTATTAGAAAGCTTTCCAGGTTCAATAAGGATGAGATATTCAGTGGTGGGGATGGAGTCCCAGCCCCTCGAGGGTTTGTGGTATCTGTGCATGGTGCTCAGGCGGACCAGGATTTCACACTGTATTTCAAGAGTGTGAATTACTATCTCATTACTTCAACATCCAAACAACATCGCGTAGAGTAACACACAGCAGCCAGAAAACGAATCTTTGGAGAGACTGACCATAAACAAAAGTGAAATAAATACTTATTTTCCATTAGGCAAGCAGACAGTGCATAAGCACGCAGCCAGTCGAGCCAGCACAAATGTCAGGGAACTTACCACAGCCATTTATTGCCCCACTGCTCACCCTCTATCCAAATGTCCCCAACTCTCCGCCCACATGGGACTCTTCCTCCAGCCCCTTCTTGGACATGAACATAGCACACTTGAAATTCTCCGACCACAGAAAGCTGTACCTGGCCTGGCCTGATGCCTGCAAAACGGGAGCAAACCTGGGGGAGGCAAGGTTGCATCCTCATCATGCAAAAATTCCCTTTCCAATAGTTGGTATCCTGCTCTGTGCTGCTACACTCTACCTCTGCCAGCCCTTCTGCTGCTTTAGAGCAGCACTTTGCTCTGCAAATGTGTCTGGAGAGCTTCTAAAAGCCTAAGCAAATATTTGCAGACCTTTTTGTCCTCCCTTACACATGTTTAGTCTTTATTTGGGAAAGCGTTCAGCATCCAGGATGCCAAAGGTTATCAAACAACTCCATCTAGATTTAAATACTGGTTTTTGTACTGCACTTTCTCCAATAGATCTCCAGGTACTGCTGTGCATCATTTGGGGCAGGAAGGATCCACCCACCTTCTTACAGATACACCTAAGGTCAGAGCAAGTTGGTATCTGAAAAAAAAAACAGCCCCAAATCCCAGTGCCAGACTCCAGAATGCATTTGATGGGGTGTGCATTAATGCAAAATTAATGGATATACATCACTGTGCAGCGACATTTAATTAAAAGTGCTATATGAGCTAATAAATAACATACAGCAATAAAAAGTACATGATTTTGATGGCCAAATGCTCCTCTAGTGTCAACAGTTTCTGCCAGTGGAGTATTTGGCTTTCCAACTCCAAATAAGCCCAATTAAGGAAACAGATAATGAACTGACAGCTCATCTTCTGAGATTGAAACGTTCTCATCTAGATATGACCAAAACACAATCAATTTAAATATTAGGCACTTTTAGGATGAGCGTGAGATAAGGAAAGGGAACGCAAGTGGAAGAAGATAGATAATAATAAATGCTAAGAGGTAAATATAAGAATCAAGATCTTCGTTTTTTGTGAATGCTTTATGTAAAATTTAAATATTCCCTTTATAAAATATTTTCAGCAATGAGCAGTGAAGGTTCTTACTCAAGAAAGCAGATGAAGAGGTGTCCCCAGACAGAAAGCAACAGGCTCAGAACGAGGAGGCAGGATTCCCAGTCAGGAGGGGATTCTGATGGAAAACCTGCACAGAACTCCAGCTACAGCCCTGTGTGGAGCCATGGGACGTGGGATGCATAGGAAAGGAAGCTGGTGACTTACTGTTTCATGCTGCCTGAGCATCAGCAAAGGCCCATAAGGGCAGGAGAGAGCTCTCTGCCCTGTGCCTGCCTTTGCTTTCTGCAGGTCTGGGCTGTCCTTTGCTCCTCCTCCTGCAGCACCTGAGCACGCCCGCTGCAAACAAAACCAAGAGGCAGCGTTTACAGCAACACATCTCCATTACTCTGAATGCATGGAGGGGACACATCTGGAGTAGATTCAAGACAGGAAAATCCTCAAAAGAAGTTTCAGATCCCAGCCCTAAAGCAAGGTGGAATCATAGAATCATAGAATTATAGAACAGCCTGGGTTGAAAAGGACCACAGTGATCATCTCCTTCCAACCCCCTGCTGTGTGCAGGTCACCAACCAGCAGCCCAGGCTGCCCAGAGCCACATCCAGCCTGGCCTTGGATGCCTGCAGGGATGGGGCATCCACAGCCTCCTTGGGCAACCTGTTCCAGTGCCTCACCACCCTCTGGCTGAAAAACTTCCTCCTAATATCCAACCTAAACCTCCCCTGTCTCAGTTTAAAGCCATTCCTCAATGTCCTACCACTATCCATCCTCATGGACCTTCTCAATGGACAGATTGCTATGTTGTTTTCTGCTAGGATGAGTAAAACAATTTCCCTTTGTGTTCTTTCTCTGAAGTTTTTTTCCCCACCAAAGCAGCTGCAGAAATTTTCTGCAGACATCCTCAGCCCAAATCCTCACAGTCTGGCAGCATTCTGAGCAGCTCATGGTGAGATGCAGCATGGGGTTCACTGACCTGCATGGGACTGAAGGATAGCTGGAGAATGAAGGATGGGAGTACATGTAAAGACTGCTCTTATTATTAATTGTAAGGGTTCCATAAAATTGCCCTCGAAGGAGGGATGTGACTAAGGCTAGCCTGGTAAACAAATTAATTCAATATCAAGCCATTACATTAAAAAAAGAAAAAAAGAAAAAAAACAATAATAGAAACAAATAGATTAAGTAACCTTCAGCTGAACCAGCTCTTTGTCAGTTTGTATTCCACTTACCAATAAATAACAAAATCCATCAGTAAAGCTTGTTCACACATTTCTACTTCAGATACCAATTTCAGCCCAAAGATCAACTCCTGACAGTTAATTAGGTGAATTGAGGTGAGAGATGTTTCTGCTGATTGAAAAGTTGCAGGGAGGGAAAATAATGCCATGATTTGCCAGTGCAGATGGAGGCTGTACAACGTGTGGGAGGTGTGGGCAGCCCCAGAGTGCAGCACTGGGTGAAGGCACACATCTGGCAGCAGCTGGGAGCATCAGTGCTGCTGGGCTCCACCTGCTGCAGAGGGAAATGTAAAGGTTCTTGCTTACAGGCATCTAAAATGGTGATGATTGTTGAACCTCAGCTCCAGAGACTTGAGCAGGATATTCTTCCACACCCGGCTGTGCCCTGCTTTAAATACTGATGGCTGAATTTGGTAATTCAGGCTGAGTCTGTGCAGTTCAAACTCCGAGGAGCAAATTTTCAAAGGCATTTAAACCATTAACTCCATTTCAAATCAACAGGACTGGAGCACCAAAATATTCAGGATAGTTTGAGCACTGACCTCCAGCACTTAGCCAAATCATGCCAAACCAAAGAGTAAGCCAGCCCAGCAATGGAAGGGGTGTGGGAAGAAGGTCCCATGTGCTATCAGCACCAGAGTGCCCTGGTGGGACCTGAGTGCAAGTGGTTAAGCTGCTCTCAGGCACTGTGTTAGGAGCTGGAGGGCCAACAGCATCAACACAGCAGTTGCCACTGGTCACACCTCCCTGCACACTGCCTGGGGAAGGAATGGGAGCACTGTGTACACGGCACAGGGCCATCATCCCCAGAGCACAGGTGGGGAAATTAAAAGACATCGTTCCACGCCTAAGATGGCACAGCAGCAAACAGCAGCAGGAATAGAAACAGGCTGTTTGCAAAAGCTCAGAAAGCAAACACTGCTTCTGAATATCCTGATGCTTGGGGATTTCGTTCCAGCAAATGTCTATGAATATTTTTTTTATTTTAATGAATAATGTCTCCTTTCTCATTTTAGTGAACAGTTCCAGTGGTGATTATCATGCATTTGTATTATTTATAGAAAACTAGTGAATATGGAGAAAACAGCAAGATTACTGTACAACAAATTCCATTTTCCTACAAATATGGAAACTACCCAATGTCTGATTCAGAATACATAGGAATAATTGGGCCTCATCTAGAAGTACAAAAAATGGACTTCTTTAGCTTGAGTCCACATCCTTGCTCCTGGTTTCATACATGTATGAGTGATAACTGTGACCTTCCTGAAGAGGGGATTTCGACAGCAATTGGTTAAGAGGAACCTGAGAAAATCCTTGTTGAATCAAGAAGAAACACAGCTGCATCAGCAGATGGAGCTTCTCCATGCAGTTGGGATTCCACCTCAGCTCCAGTGTTCAACAGAAGATCTCAAGGACCGCCAGCAGTCAGCAGAGCCCCTTGAAAAACATCAGAGATAAGATCCAGTTTGCTGACATGGCCTCAGACAGCAAATATTTTGCATCCTGGTGTTATTGGCACCACTATTCTGGTGTTTACATCCCATGTTTCAGTCGATATCTGCCTGATCCTAACCCAGAAACCAGAGTCCAGCTCCATCCCTGAACATGCAGTGGACCTCTCTGATGGCACAGTCATTTGTAAACACAAATTATCTTGGTTCTGTACATGCTTTTCAGGCATAATTACACGACTACCTTGCCAGAAAATCAGTCTCAGCGGTTCCGTCTGCAAAGTAGTTGCTGGTGGCTTGATGTGTGGGGGAAAAGTAAAGCTAGAAGGTGGCTTAAAATCACAGAAAAACAAACAAACCACCATAAAATGCTGTAGACAAGAGTCCATTAAGTCCTAAGATTCAACTCTGTCTAGAAATCCCAACCTGACTTAAAGTGGAGGATCACATCCTAATCTCATATAATTAATGTCTGTCATCTTGCTGGAAACTGCCAGATTATCAGTAGCTCATCTTTTGTGTTTCCAGGAGAAACTCATTACTCAGTGAGTGAAACGTTAGGAAATTATTTACAATTATGCTGCCGAGAGCAGTTGGCTAATTCCATCTACTAATTAGCACCACTTGCATAAGTATAGGTAGAGCACTATAAATAATAGCAGCAATGTGTGCCATGCTGGCACCCGCTCTCTGGGTCTTTGCTGCAGCAGAGGAAGCTGCCCCCTCTGGTGGACTTTTAATGGGATTTTACTCAATCCATGGGAAAAGCTCCTCCAAGTTGTTCTTTGCCTAGGTGGAGGGAGCTGCAGTGATGCGCAGAGCAGGTTCCTCTGGATCGTTTCTGCAGAGGGGAACCTTGGCTTAAACACCAGGCGATGCTTCCCGGTCTGCCCTGGCACTGTCGGGAGGAAAGTGTTTCTGTAAGAGGCCTTAGGGGAAGAAGAGCAAATAGGAGAGGGGAAAAAATTAGGTATGATCTAGAAGTTGTTGTGGAGGTTCCAGGCTGCAGATGTGCTGAGACACCGCTGGTTTGTTCCTCTGGTGACTGAAGTCTCCTTAACTCAGCCAACCTCTGAACCAGGATGGAGTGCACAGCTGCAATGCACACCCCTTCGTGCTGTAGTCTCCAGCAGCAGAGGCTGCATTTCGCTTCCAATAGTGAATTTGAGGGGGAAAAAAAAAAACAAAAAATAAACAAACAAACAAACAGAAACACCAAAAAAATAAAACAAAAACCTAAAAAAATCCCATGCCTTCGGGCAGGAATTTGTCTCCCAGCCAGCTGGATCAATTAACTGAAGGCAGGGGAATTTGTCCTAGTTGCACAACACATCATGTGCATAGGTAACCCTCATTTGAGTGAGACCTGAGCAAATTGATATCATTTGTAGGCTTTTAAATCTGACCTCTGCACACCCACAGTCATGTTATTCTACGTCTTCACTTGCATTCTCCATCCACCTCCATTAATTTCACTCCTCCCTGCTCAGTAACCTGGATTTAGCAGGGATTCGCTTCACTCCACAATCCAGTCTGTTCCTTGGGGATCTGGGGAGCGGCTAGAGATGTGAATTTAAAAGTCAATTAGCTCTATTTTTAAAAAAGATTCGGAAGCATCTTCTGTAGGAAAGTATTCCAAACTGAGGGTCTCCCCTGAGTCAAATGCAAGTCCCCCAATCCATGGCTGGGCAGCCACAGCTCTGGGCAGCAGTGCCATGGCCTCACCACCCTCTGAGTGAAGCATTTCCTCCTCACATCTAACCTAAGTCTCCTCTCTTTTAGCCTGAAGCCATTCCTCCTTTTCCTATTGCTAGGAGGCCAAACAAGCCCGCAATGCCAAGGTGTGCACTGACAAAAGAAGTCCAGAGAGTAATTTTTCTTAAGGCCTCGGAACGTGCAGAAATGAACAGCTGCCATCTTAAAGCATTTCAAATATTAGTGACAAAGTAAAACACTAATTTCTGTTGTTTCGTATGCCTTTCAGTTTGTACACTTAGCCACAGCCAGCCATTTCCTGACTAAGTACATGGAATTGGCCAACAAATTTGACTAAACAGTCTCAGATGTTGGAGTCCTTATTACAATGTTCCCAGCATCAACTGCCTGGAACTGTTTAATAAGATGGAATTGCAGTTTGAATGACACGTATAATCAAAATTCTCATTTGTTTTCAGAAGGAAAAAATCCATCTGATCTCCAGCAGAAGAGAATGGAAGTGGTTTTGAGGCAGGCAGACCACGCTGCAGTATCAATTTAAATGCAATTCGAAATATAGGATTTGCCTTAATGGATCATCAGGTCTTAATACTGAGGGAAAATGAAAGTATAAGAAGGGCTATTGAATGTGAAGGAAAGGCTATTATTAAAAAGCAAGAAAAAATCATGGAGGGAAAATAAAATATATATTTCTGTGGTTGTAAGTAGAAACAATTACTGCATACAGTAGGATATTTCAGAAGCCTTTGGTCACTTGCTATATCAAGAGCATTTTCCTGCTGCAGCAGGAATGTTCCCTGTAGCTCATGATCCAATTTTCCAGGCAGTTTTTCAATGACCCATGCAAGACATCAAAATAATCCCTACATGAATACTGCACCGCTCCAATCTGCAAGAGGAAATCATATAATTTTCTTTACGGGGGAAAGCATCCATCCAAGGTACCTTGCTTGAAGAAGCAGCCAAAAGGAATAGTTTCTTTCTTCTGCAGCTATTTTAAAACATATAACATAATTGTTTCCTGCTCAGTACCTTCTCTTTTATACCACAGTACCATTCTCCAAGGAAAGATGGTTTCTTCTTCCAGCACTGCAATCCCATTGTTTGGGTTGTTTTGTTGTTGGTTTTTGTTGTTGTTGTTTTTTGGTGCCTGCTCATTCTTTCTCATGGTTTTCATCAAATATGTTCTTTAGGAAAAACATACACTGACAAAGCATATACCTCTCCCCCCCCCATAAATTGTTTAGTTTACATGCCTGTTAAACTGACTTGTTCAGCACAGACGTGGATTTTCTTCCCCTCAGACACACAGAAGCCATGAGAAGAGCACAGCCAAGAACTTAGAGCCCTTCATTCCTCACTGCAGCCTCAACACTTGACCTAGAGCTCTTGAGCACCCAGTGGCTGATGTTGCATTGACATTACAGGGTACAGCATACAGGGTTGTGTGTGTGTGTGCCATTATGCTTGCTGGCCTTGCTCATTTTATCTCCCTTACTTGTCTTGTCATCCAGCTCCCAGAAAGACTTCTCCATTCCATTCATTTCCTACAACTCATTTCCTACCATTCCTTACTGGGAAGGTACCCAGAACCCCCAAGCTCTTCAGGACAATCTCTCCTTGTGGAACATTTTCCTGATTTGGCATAAGAGCATGCTTCCTGACTGCTCCCACTTCTTCAGCCATCTCCATCTCACATGTCCCACAGCCCACCAGCTCATACAGCCATCGGGCCCCAGTTTAGCTGTTGCAGGAGTCGCCTTGTTGGAGATGGCAATGACACAGAACTCGTACCCTGAACATGATGTGTGCAGCAAACCACCCCACACCCCTCAGGTCCCAGCACTGTCTCCAACGGAGGCAGCAAGGTTTTTGCTGAGAGTTCCCAGGACTGATGCACAGCCAGATGGAAGCAGCTCCACGTGCATGCAGCCATACATTCTGTTCTGGTAAATAAAAGGCAGAAACAACTCCAGTTTGATCCTGCTCATGGCATTCCCCCTGGGTCAACAGATATCAAGATTTGCTTTGTTGAGCATCTGCGAAGAAAGCCTGGGCTTTGAAAGTTACCTTGATATACATGGCTACAGACACATGCACATTCAGTTGTTTGCTTTGCAAATTTTGAAGTCATCGCAGCACTTTTTATATGTCAAATTCAAAGGGCAAAAGTTTTCCGCTGTTTTATTTTTATTCCCTCTTATTTGATTTTGTATTTCCAGCATGGCGCAAATCACAGGCTTACACCAGGATGTAAGGCACAAAAGCACTGCCTCATTACACACACAAATGTTTGGGATTAAAATTATAGGCTAGTGGCATACATAAGAGGCGGATTATAATTAGAATCTAGACGCATGAGTGATGAATCACAACAGAGCATTACATACCATTAGCCTTACACCATGCAGAGGGTCAAACGCCAATGATCCCAGCAATGCCATTGAGCATAAGGGTTGCAGGACTGGGTGTCCCTTGGCATGACCCAGAGCTAGCAGGTGTCTCTGCTGCTTGGACTTTCTCAAGAAGCTAAAACAGTGTTGATGAAGGCTGCTCCAGAGCACAGAGCATACGAAGGTTTATCTGTGGCTGCTGAGTATCAGGAGCCATACGGAGACATACAGAGCCATAAAGAGAGATAGCAGGGGAGAAAGGTGAAAAGGAAAGAGAAGTGGATAGCTATTAGCATTGGGAAAATTTCAGATTCTTAGGAAAACCACCATTTCTTGAGCTCTTTGACTGAAATCTGAAAATTGAAGTTTGAAATTTGATCTGGATTGAAGGTGGAAATGCAAACTTCAGAGATTTTTCTAGGAAGGAAAGGGCAAGAGACAGGAAGGTGGGCAGCCTGCCTTCCCAGCCTGCCTGAGCCGTGGGTTGCTGGCACTGAGCTGGGACCATCTCCACAAAGCTGAGCAGATTCCCCAAGGCCCCTCTCCTCACAAGGCAATTTCCAGAGAAAGTTGCTGAATTTAGGAAGTGGAATGTGAGTGGCTTCTGCCACGCGCTGACAGTGAGATCAAGCACCAAAAGATCGCCCTGCACAGGGTCTATAGATGATCTCAGTGATCTTTTCCAACCTCGGTGATCCTATGATTCCATGACTCATGCCCACATGAGCTTGCTCTGCTGAACACACGAGTGCAGCCCAGTGTCACTGCAAGCCTTGCACGCTGCTGCTGCTTCTCAGCGTATTTCTCAGCCGACTGAATAGTTAAGAAGATGCAAATTCAGTTTCAATGCATAATTTCCTTTCTGAATGCATGCTGCCCCCAACAATTAGTCTGCATTTCAAAGCACAGCACACATTCCCATTTATATACACATAGTCACGCATCCTTGTGAGACACACGCACATATGAACTAACATTTCAATTACAAAACCACCCTGCATCTCCTCTACAGTAATTCCACCCTGCAGGGAGACACACGGGCTGACAGTGAGACGATTGTGAAGGTGATTGAGCTTTGAGACGTATTGTTGCTCTGCTCAATAGTGCTGATTGGCAGTGGTGATTAAATGACTCAAGCAAGGGGAAGTGGCATTCAGAGGCTGACCAAACGGATCAGAGATGCAATCAGTTTAAGCATCTGAGGATAAGTGCTGGTTTCTTGGTGCTGCTGTGGAAGCCATGTGTCTATGCCCTGTGAGGTTAGGGTAGGAGGATCAGGCTGGCTATTTTCCCCTGTTTTTAAGTTAATCCATCTGGTGACATCATGGGAAAACCCAGGTGCTCAGTCACTACTTCCTAGACATCAAACTCAACCAACCTTGGAAGGCCAGACACTTCCAAGGCTGACTTTGTGGTAATTCCCTCTATTGCCACAGTGTGCAGGAGATGGGCCTCAGGGCTGCTGCTGCTTTTTTCCAGCTCACATTCTGTTTTTTCTTCATAGGTGTTCTCTGATACATGGCAGTGCTGGAAGTGCCTGATTGCTGGGGAGGAAAAGGCTGGGAGCAGACCTACAGCAACAGCCACATCTCAGAGCTGGCAGCACCCTAAATCATTTCCCAGTCTCCCTTTCCCAGGCAGCCTGCTGATGGATTAACATAACACATACATCCATGAACACCTCGATATCCTCAGCATGAGCCAGCATTCACAGACTGGTAAGGGAAGCATCTAGCACCCTGTGTTACAGGGTTATACACAATTGTTAAGGGAGGAAGGTCAGACTGCCTTCTCCCTTGCAGCCTGGCCTCGTGTTCACTCTGCTGAAGACCTCAGTCCTCCCTGTCTGGTGGCCACTTACAACATCCCATTCTGGAAATCCTCATTCCCCTATACCAGTAGCTGTGACAGGGACTCTGTGGATCCAACCTTCTGCATCTCTATCCACCAGATTCCAAAGCAACCCCACAAGGGTTCAAATGACCTTATCAAGCTCAGCTGGGTCTGGAGAGTCCTTCAAGGACTTCCATGGACATGGACAAATCTGTTGGTTAGCTTGAAGCCTACAGACAGGCACAGATGGAACTCCCATTGGCAAGGGAGGCAGATAAGATAAAAAACTGTAGGAGGAATTATTTTTAAAAATCACATTATATGCAAAGATACACATATTTGTATGCATCTGTGTACATTCTTGATTACCCTTTTTCAAGTTATCAGAAGTTCAAATATCTGTCCTTTTTTCTGTTATTGAGAGGAGGATGAGATTGCCATCGTCAGTTAGAAGAGGGAACAGTCATTGCTTGAATACATTTTCTTTTATTTTTTTTTTTACCTCAGCGTTTCTTGAAAACAATCAAGATCTACTGATGGGGTCTACACTAATTGCAAGCCATTGGAAAAAACACTGTGCACCAGCGTGAGACAGCACAAAGGAATCAAAGAAAGAAGGGCATCTGGATGCCCATATCAAAGCACTGTTGTAAAAGCCAATGACATGATCTCAATTGAGCACTGTGTTCAGTTTTGACGATGCTATCTCAAAAGCTGTACAGACAAAAATAGCAGTATCTGTGAGGAAAAAAACAAACAGAAGTAATGGTTTTAGAAGAACCTTCATGGGAACAGAAAGCAAGGGAACCAGGAGTTAGCAACATCTAACAGACGAAATGCTGGAGAAGGACAAGGGGGATCTGAGTTCCCTTCCCCATTGCCTTTCACAGACAATAACCTCAGATGAGTTATTTTGCCTCCTTACTCCTCAGTTTCCCCTTCAGTAAAGCAAGGAATAAATGACACATTTAAAATACATGCTCTGAAAGAACTGTGTAAGAAATCCTCTAAGATGACAGTACCTATTTGTATTTAACATCTACATATTGGTATCGCCTCTCTCTCTGCCAGCTCTCCATCTGCCTTTCTCATGCCCCATCTCAAGGCTGCTGCAGTGGCACCAGCAGAGATGGGATTCTGACCTGAGGAACCTGCTTTTCTGATCCTGTGTGGTAATTCCTACCTACTGAGCTATAGAAATACCAAAACTATAAGGGTGAAAACAGAGAGAGTATTTATGCAGAACACAATACTCCAAGGAACAGCCTTCAAAACACACTTCTAATTTAGAGAAGACTGTCAAATGCCCAGTAGGGTTACTGTGTCATGCATCAGATTTCCTTTTTGCAGGTTTTAATTTGCGACTTCTCTCACAAAGCAGAAAACAGATGAATTATTTTAACAGTTGCTGACTGTAATTATATCATTACAGCCTCAGCTCTTCCCTTGGGTATGACACAGCCACCAGAGCAAACTGCCCAGAGCAAAGGTGGCCCAGTCCTGGTCCCCAGAGGAGGTGCTGCTTGTATCATCTTGCAGCACAATCAAGCCTTAACCCTTCACATCCCATCATATGGTTGAGTACCATCATTTGGAGTGGTGGCAGAGAAAGATGTTCCTCCCCGGACCATGGGTGCAGACATCATCTGTGGCAGAGGTCTTCCTCAGGAGCTGACAGACCAACCTGGCCCTACATTTCTTAGCTTTGCTTCAGGGAGGTTTCAGTGCAACAAAGAAGGGCTTTCCTGGAGGACAGCAAACCTGAGTGAAGATAAGGAAAGATATGGAATTTCTGATGGGCAACTGCTGTTGATTTAGCGTGAAAACTTCATCCTACAAAGGGCAGCTGTATCATGGTGCTGCTCACATGCCTGCCGTGCTTGTCATCCACATCCCACTGGTCAGGCAGAGGCTGCTCAGGGAGATGGTGGAGTCACCGTCCCCAGCAGTGCTCAAAGATAGATGTCATACTGAGTGACATGGTGTAGAGTTGATGCACGGGAAACAGGCATGGGTTGATGTTTGGACTAGATGACCTTAGAGGTCTTTTCAACCTTAATGGTTTTATGACTCTATGAGTCTACACTGCTTGTCAGTACAAGCTGGGAGCAAGCAGGGAAGAAAGGGCAGGCTGAGTGGGAGACAACAGAGAACCATGGCCTCTCCAGCTCACCAAGCACACTCACACAGCTCTCAGGACTCATTACCACTGAATTCCTCTTTCTTCCTTTTCCCAATGCGCATTTCATAAATTGCAGAAGCCACGTCTTTCAGTATTTAAAAGTAATTAATGATTTCACTGTAATGAAATTAATAATTAACTGGAAAGACATTTGAACCCTTTGTTGAACAAAATTCACTAATATTATGATGTATTAGGACCGTCTGGGCTAGTCTGTCTCCGCAGCAGCTATTGTGCAGCTGGCTGGAAGCCAGGGGCTGCAGAAAACATATTTTCTTCCTGTCAGAGCCTTTCTGACAGGCCTCTGCAGTGCAGCAGCAGCCCCACTCGCAGGCACCGTATGATCCTGGCTTCTGGATCCTTTCAAATGCAGGAAAGCAAAATAAAAGGTCATACAAAGATGGGTGGTGCAAGGGTTCCAGCTGGCCAGCTGCCCACCAACCTGCTGTCATGCATGGGATGTGCAAGTAAGAGCATTTTTTAAAGAATTTAGGCATCAATATTTTGATGTCTCCTTCAGAGGATGATGTCTATTTGGCAAAGAAAGACTATGGAAGCCATCAGTCCCAGGACAGGAACAAGGCCTCAGGACACGAACACCCCACACAGCAACGTCCTGTGCCCTCAGCTGTGAAGTATCTTGGGAGGATGATCCCCAGGGCACATCTCTTTCACATCCATCTGGTGTTATTCCCCTGGCCATAACCAATAACTGTGGGTCAATGGGTTCCTTGAACTGATCCCACCAGCACTGTGCACAGGGTTAAGGTTGGATATTAGGAAAAACTTACTCTTTCAGAGAGTGTCGATGGAGTGACACAGCTGCCCAGGGAGGTGGGGGAGCTGTGTCCCTGGAGGTGTTCCAGAACCACAGAGATGTAGCACTGAAGGACATGGGCAGTGAGCACAGTGGGTATGGGTTGGGATTGGACTCAATGATCTCAGTGGTCTTTTCCAATCTTAATGATTCTATGATTTTAGCAGGTCTTTAGTTGAAAATCTTCAGCTACTGGAAACACATGAGCCACTGAGTCTTGAATTCAGAAACTTTGCATAAAGCCTTTAAGACCTAAGACTCAAAACAACCGATTAGTGACCTCTGCAATACCACCTTAGCTTCCAGCTGAGCAAGCTCTCTTCTTTGGCACTGAAGCATCTTAAACTAAGGTTTTAACTTTCCCCCGAAGAAAACTGAATTAATCAATTCCTCCTCGGCATTGAAATAAAGCTCTCTTTCTGCTAGGTGGGTCAAAAATGCACAATCTATTTCAACTGTTCTGTTCCCATGAATTCTATTACAATACATTGCAAAAGGGAAGATTACAGAGAAGGCAGAGCCAGCGGCATGCCTTGCTTTATGAGGGGGAAAAAACACACACACAATTTATTTTTCATTGCTTTATGATGAATATGAATTCAATTACATGCAGAGGAGAACTGTGGTAGTCAGGCAGAATTATACTCAGCTAGTAACAAATATAATAGCTTTTAACAAGGAGGGCTTATCATCAAGGTTCAGACAAGCTTGAGCCCATGTTGCACCTGATGAACCTGCAAAAGGAGACAATGGCTATCAGAGCTGAGAATTAATCTCTCATCTCCTTGCGTTGAGGAGAGGGAAGGGAAGGGAAGTGTTAGAGAAAGCCTCAGCCATAGCCAGTTCTCTAAGCACATTATTGGACACCAGGGAGCAGCTAGACCATCCCTTGGGACATAAACACACACAACAAAAGCAACTCAGAAAAATGCTCATCTCCTTCCCTCTTGCTGTTGTTTTTCCGACCAGATGAAGTGCATCTCTTCCTGCTCCTTGCTATCATTTCCAACAGTCTGGTTAAGTTTGTTCACAAAGCCCACATGCCAGACAACTGTCATATGCTATGCATTAACCTCACACACATTGCGAGCTTCCCAGATTGCCACTGGTGCTTGTGCTACGTAATGTGTCCAGGATTCTGTCTTCCAGGTAGCTCTCACATTGTTTCTTGGGATGCTTAGCAACTCCAGATCAGAAAAGTTATGCTAATGCAACATACCAAGCACCTACATCCAGCCTTACTCAGAGAGCAGGCATGACAAGATTACACATGATTAGGTAGCTCCTAACGAAGCAGTTACAAGCCATGAGTCCATCTAACTCAACATTGCTTCTAAGTCAGAAGACCCCAAACCTTCAGCAGTGTGGGCAAAAACATAAACAAGTGTGCTGTTGCCTGTCCAACCTGAACATAAAGCAGAACTTGTATTTCATGCAGATGCAGCAATTTAGGGCTGAGTCCTGCAACAGCAGTGGTGCTGGACTCAGATCCTAAAGGATGCTGATGGACTCAGCTCCCCAGAAGCTGGTCCTGCCATATACAGGCAGTACACACAAGACTTTCTATGTTTCAACAGAATGTTATTTCTGGAGCAGCTGCCTGGGATGCTAAAATCTTACCTAATAGTAAAAATAAACATTAAATATTTTCTTGCTATTTTTCATCAAAACACTCTGTGGGTATTTGTGGGTTAAGCATCAGATCCTCAGTAAGGTTGGTGTTGCTACTCAGAGTCAAGAGAAATGTGATCATTGCATTTGCTGGCCAAACTTATGAATCAAGACAGAGCAAATCTCATACAAAATCCCAACATCTGTTCTCCTTCATCCCCATTTATCTGTTCCCAGCATCTGTTCTCCTTCATCCCTATCTTTCTCATCAGCTGAAACGCAGCATGGCAATACTGTGGCTATGAAACAGCAACTGCTCACTCAGTGCTCAGAGAACGCTGCCAAGCTTGTTCCTTCACTCTAAGGAAGAAGGTGCTTATCTCCATTCCTATCCAGGTGGAGCTGTCCAGCCCAGGGCCTCCATCCCACCCAGAGCATCAGGGTGAGCAGAGCTGGGCTCTGCCCCGAGCGCTGGAACCAGGCTGTGGCAGCAGACAAAACCCAGGGGTTGAATCCTGACATCTGCTCACCAGGCTTGATTGAAAGTGGAGGAATTATATTAAATTACCTGATTACGTGAAGGCTGAGAAATGATAGGAGGTATTACAGCCAAGGCTGAACAAGAGCTTGGCAGTTCCCATCTCTACGGGAGGAGTGGGAGTTTTGCCCTGGTAATAACAAGCTTTGCAAGTTCCTTCTCTTTAGAGAGTTTTCTTCTTTTTTTTTCTTTTTTTCTTGCCTTTTTTTTTTTTACTGAAGATGGAGAAGAAAACATACAAATTGCACATAATAAGTGGAACACAGAAAAAGAACCAGCTGTACTCACAGATGTTACAATACAACCAAAGGTGCTTCTCTATTTTCTCTCCTCTTAGAATAAGCCATATATGTCTGATGAATAATGCAAGAGATTTCCTCTATAGAATTATTAGCAGGCAGCCCTTCCTGACCTGTCTTTAATCACACTCAGCACTCAGCAGGCCTGGAAAGGAAGGGAAGGCAACACCACTCTTACCAGGCAATCCCAGTGGGTAGCAGTCACCCCAGTCCTTCTCAACTGTGAGGAAATGTGAGGAATGTGAGGAAAATCCATGAGCAGCTCTATGGGCTTTGTTCTTCACCAGGGCCAAAGCCTGAATTAAAGTCAACAGGTGTTTTGCATCTAAATTGAATGCCATCAGCATTTACAAATGACGTTTGTAAGGAGAAGCTTTTGCTTCATTACATAGACTTGTTCAGTTGAACTCATAAAATCACAGAATCACAGAAAATCCCAAGTTGGAAGGGACCCATAAGGATCATTGAGTCCATACTTCTATTCAGGGATGGTGATGCTTCAGATTCACATTTGTGCGCGTTCATTGAGATCGAGACTCTCACTTACTTGCAGAAGGCTAACAGTGGTAGATCTGACCCTGTCAGCCTAATAGATACAGAGAATTCATTTTGACTGTCAGATATCAATCACTAGCAGTGCAGATGGTGGTGCTGCAAGTACCATGAACGCTGTGTAAGCCTAGTAATCAAGGCTGGAACCCAATCTTTTCCCAGACACTAATGCTTACGGAAGTATTTGGGGAGCTCTGCAGATGGACAGATTAAAAAAGAAAAAGAGTTCGGCTATGTTGAATCTCAAAGAGAATAGTTTGGCTATGCTCAAAGGGATTCAGTTTTTGCAAATAAAAAAGCTAGATGGTCTTTCCTAGTCCATCCAGTGCTGCCCAGCCCAGGAGACAACATGGTGCAGCACTTCAAGAGCTTTGTACAAAGCAAAAGGAAATTAAATATGAGTCATAGGCAAGCGTCAGAGAACATCGCAAACCCAAGTTCCCATTCATCAGAAGATCTGATTACCTTAATGTGCTTTGTTTAGAAGCATTTCTACATACGTAAATCTAAAGGTTCTGCTATGCCTTATTGAGCTGTTGCAGCAGCACAGCAGCTCACCTCTCCTGCACAGGCTCAGCCCAAACACCATCAGCCCACAGTCTGCTGCCATCCCTCTGTCCTCCCAGCCAGCCTCTGAGCCCAGGCCCATGCCTTCAGGGTATGAAAGCCCTCACAGCACCTGGGCAGCAGAAGGGTGGCTCACAGCATTGAACCCCAGCTCCCGAGGCACTGGGCCAGCTCTGGCCAGTACAGAGAAACCCGGAATTAACTGAAAATGACATGTTTTGATTTGGCTTAATACACTGAGATAGTTTGATCTGTATCCGCCAGGTAGGAATGATGCGTTTTGTTCAAAACTTCTTGACAAACAGAAACGTCCATGTGTTTCCTTTAAAATCAATGTTTTCCGTGTGGAAAAAAAAAAAAAAAAGATCTTTTTACAGAAAATGTATTTTCTCCATCTAGAAACACTCAAGTACCCCTAATTACCACATTGATGAGTTTGATAACAAACTTCTTGTGAGCTCTAGTCTGAACTACAGGAAAGTCATTTTCAACCCCCTTACTCGAATCCAGAATCATAAAATGGTGTAAAGCACAGCCAGGGAGAAGCATTCAGAGCCCCCACTTACTGCTGCCTACAAACTGGGATGGACAGGCACAAGAGCAGCCTTACACAAATGACACTCACAACTGACCCCAGTCCCCCAACAACAACCACATGCAGCGCTGCTGCCAGTGCCCCACATGTTCCTCCTGTTTCCTTATTTCTCTTCCAGGCATAAGCAGAAATTTCAGAAGAAAAAGATGTGCCCAGGTTGGAGGAAGGGGGGGAGCTGATCTGAAGTATGTCTTGAAAAAATATAAATAAACTTTCCCACTCCCATGACTGTACATATATTTGTCAACTGGTCTTTATGGGAAAGTGGTAAAGAAGATTTCTGATGCCTTGTAGTGACGTATATTCCCAATGAGGAACAAAGTTTGAACCAATTTTTGAGTTTTAAAATTATTGGGAGGAGAGATTACCATGGCCAAGAATAACTGTGTATGGAAGGAAATTGATTTCTGGCCTGCTAATAATTTATTTTACATTCTTCATAATCATATTCCAAAAAGCATATATTCCACAGCAATAAATAGTTCCAAGAACTCTCCTCATTTACTCTCCCCACTGCATTCTTCGGACTTGCTTAATTTCATAGCCCAAGGCTGCAGTGGGATTTGGATGAATAACATATTGTGCTTATTAGAGACATAAAGCCATCCAAATGCTGCCAGCATGGGGCATCCTACCATGACAACTCCCAGTTCACCCTATAGGAAGCTCTCTCCTGCTCCTTAACAAGCATTTTAATTTGGTCTGTCCATGTAGCATACAGGTGTTTCTACAACCAGCCCTTCCATGACAGCTTCTGCTTTCTGTTCTACCCCCATCCTTATCCCTCTGGGAGGAAAACCTCAGGATTGAAATCCTTTATGAACTCCAAGAGCTGTAAATTTATGTTCAATTTCTTGTTAAATACATGTCTGATATGAAAATGAAATGGTATTTAAAGATGTTACCAATTCTGAACTTTTAAAGCAGCCCTGGGAAGAAATGTGGGATGAACAAAAAAACTTTCTGACTTCCAAGTGAGGTCTCCAACATTAGTGTTCCATCTTTACTTTGTTGTTTTCAGGTTTTCACTGAAACTATCTAACATTTCATCTAACTGATTAAAAATAATAATAATAATAAAAAGCACTGTATTTTGATAACTTACAGATACCTCTGAGCCATGATTTTGAAACATCTCCGCTGGTCACGACTGGAAAAGGCAAAGGACGCAGCAAATCAGGGCTTTCTTCCTCCGTATCGACTCATCTGCAAAGCATGCAGCCACCTGCATTGTCAGAAGCAAGAAGGCAGTCATCAACAGGGTAAAAATTGCCCCCAAACAGCTGACTTCAGAGATGAGCTCAGATTTTTCTGAAAGGAGGATGGATAGCTGTAGGAAGTAGGAAAAAAAACTCCTTTGGGTCATCTTTACCAGCACGCTGCACCCTCAGCATTGCCTCTACCCACAGCCCATGTTAGAGAGCCCTCGTTGGGCAGAAGGACACAAGGACCTCAGACATTACCCTTTACCTGGGCTTTTGAGGAAGCCAGATTGAGCACAGGGTGGGAGGCTGCAATCCCACACACCTGAGAGCTGAAGCTGGTGGAAATGACACGGCCCCAGGATCTTAAATCCTGTTCCCTTTCACCACAGTAAATGGGACCTGCAGTACAGCCTGCTCAGGAGGGCATGATGGATGTGATGGATGTGCAGGTTTGAGGCTGGGGATGCTGCAGGCTGCTGCTCCCAGGACAGCTGAGCCACAGAAAGTGTTAACACAGCTCCCGCACTTCACTTTATGCTGTGAAATGAATGTTATTCTCAGGGGCTGCAATAAGGTTGTAACAAGCTTAAATACTTCATTAATGAGGGCTCTGTAAGTACCACAGAGACAAACAAGATTTGAGAGGGGCAGAAGCCTTTGTGCTTTCCTCTTCTCCACTGGGGAGAATTTCAACTCGCTGTCCAATTTGCAATTGCTAACAGAAAATTTTGCACGTGGAAATGGATTTGCTTGCACAGTTTGTGCCTCCATCTAATTGTTTTTAAACTTTGCATCCTGGGAAGAATTAGCAATCGTGTCTTAGCAGATCTCTGTTCTTAATGTCTGTGAGTTTTGGGGGGGATTTTCTTCATGTGATATCCCATATGTTCTGATTGTTTCCAGAGGAACACAGTCAAGTCATCTCTAACAAATACCTGTTAAATCACAGAGCACATCAATCCATTGGCCAAAGCATTTGCAGTCTGTTACAGAAGTTATGATACACCTTTTGCCAATGCAGAAAATGATGCCGGGAATAAACACAAGTCTTGCTAATGTGGTTGTTTCATTCTTCTAAACTAGACATGCAAGCACATTATTTTCTTAAGGTTTTTGTTTGCTTGCTTGCTTGTTATTTTAATTTTAAAGTAAGAAGGAATGAGAAAGCAAGAACAGAAGGATGTCTGAATAGGATTGCAAAGGCTCAATGGTTACACGGAGCCACTCCTTCACAGTTTGCTAGCAGGGCTTCAGTGCTGCTGGGGAAATGGAGGTGCATGAGCAACTTCTACCACCTTCCTCATTCCTCCCCTGCTATAACCTTATACCAATTCCAGGCCTGACTGCTAACAATAGCTGACCACAGCCAAACGCCACACTGCCAACCAGGATGTGTCCTTACCACCCACTTTGACACACCAATCCCACTGAAATCTGCTTTGATGTCCTCTTGGAGACCTTAAGAGTGAGATAAAGGGGACAGATCTTTGAAACACTTGGTCTACTGTGGCAATAGAAAAATCCTGAACCACTTAAACTGCTGTGCTTAAAAATACTGTTGGCTGTTTTTGAAGTCCTCTTAAATCCTCCTACTTGGGAGAGGATAAAAATATCCCACCGCACCTGGTTACCTCAACCATTTCCAACAGCCACTGCCTCCCGAGAAGAGCTCCTTCAAGATGTTGCCTCCTTAACTGCTTTGTCCTGATGTTGCACAGGTCGGAGATTTTGGGACTTAGGCAATGTGCACCAAAACAAAGAAAAGGCCTTTGAGCTGGAAGCACTTGTATACAATGGAAGTGCAGCTCACCCCTGCAACATTCATTCCTTTGGTTATGCTTCCACAAAAGCCTCCTAACTCATTTCCTTCAAGGGAAAATGTTTTTCTTTCCATAGCTGTATTGTAGGCTTGTAGTCAAAAGTGGGCTCCTTAAAACTGAAGCCTGACCCTAACATCTGTTAGCCCTTCTAATATCAGTGAAAACAGGGCATGAAGTGCTTTAAATCAGAGCTTCATTCCCTGGAATAAGGAGGATCGTCCCTCTCTGGTCAAAAGTCACAGATGGCAGATGTTCAGTTTTATCCCCTTTGGCCACTGGCAATGGCAGATTCAGAGCTGTGACAAAGCGCTGAGGCTCCACACAAGCTCTTAGCTCTGGGAAATACCGGCTGTCTGCTCTCATTCATTCTCTTGAAGCAATCTTTAATCTTCCCAAAGTCCCCTTCAGGCTCTCTGTTCCAAGGCCACAGCTAGAAGAATGGCTTCACACAAAACCCAGAGCACAGTGCAACCTCAAGGCACTGACTGAAAAAGTGAACACAACAAATGTAATAATAGCCATAAAATAAAAAAAGCAATCTACCACAAAATCAAAGTGGTTACCAAAATCCCCACCCACTGAGCCATTTGTTCTACTCATTCCTCTGAACACCAAAGCCAAAGTCCTGTGCTTCCTCCCTTCATCTTTCTTCCTTCCACAATGAACTCTTATTGCAACCGAAGCATCAGCCTTGGACTTGACGAGCTGCTGGGCCTTGTTGAGCAGCAGGTCATGCACTGTATGGCAGCTGGCACTTCCCACCCGTTTCACTTACCTCCATCCTGCTGATAGCCAGTCTGTGATGGAGTTTATGACCACGGTGCTCCAACAATATTTGTCTGAAGTTTGGAGTGCCATGAGTCAAGGCTTTCTGCCTACGACAAGAGGAAGAGGGCCCGTGAGGTTCAGGAGCATGAATTACAGAAGGCTCCTGTGCACACCTTGCACAGTTTTCACATGCTTGCTTGAATAAGATCCTGCCATTAATACTGCTACTGACCTTAGATTTAAAAGTTAACTTGCTTTTCTTCCTTTTCTGACAGATCTAATCAAGGGCTAAAGGAAAGCAGAGAACAAGAGCTTGGAGAAATTTGAAAGCTGGCAGATCCACAGGTGAAGGATCAAAACAGACCTGAACTGCTAACCAGAGTCCTGGAGTCATCTGAGGAGAGACAGAATCAGCAGAGATGACATTACTCACAGATCCCTCCTGATGCCTTAAATAATTCATAGCAAACACTGGGACATGAAGACCAGAAGTCCCATGAGGAGGCATGTGGCATTGTTTTTGCTCATTAGGGTGAGTCACACAACACACATTATTACATAAAGCGGGATGTCTCATTAATTACATCTGTCTGGGGGCTATAGTGTACCAGTGCATGGAAGAGCTCCGGGAGATCAGTCCTTGTCCTCATCATTCCAGAAAGTCCTGCAGTGCCTCTCTGAGAGAAACCACCATCGCTTCCACCCAGCTGTCAGCTGGGCTCTGTCTCCCAGCACCCTCATTA
The DNA here is from genome assembly GCA_035772895.1 of Perdix hodgsoniae. Lineage (NCBI taxonomy): Eukaryota > Metazoa > Chordata > Aves > Galliformes > Phasianidae > Perdix > Perdix hodgsoniae. The sequence continues at coordinate 4,323,502 of JAPSGF010000017.1, read as the reverse complement.
TGGTTCTGCCTGTGGGTGCCAGTGTGCATTCCCCAGCGAGGTCCCTTTTCTGCCAAACTGCCCCCCCAAGGACATGGATCTCCTCACACTCACCTACAGCAAGGCACAGAGAGGGAAAACCCACCCTGAGCCAAACTCATGTTGCTGCCATTGACACTGAGAAAACAACAGGCTGAAGGAGGAGCTGTAATAAAATGGTGCTTGGAATAGGAAGCAGTGCTGCACTGTGGCTTCCAGGGAGAGTGGAAGCGGAGCATTGCAACAGCAACTGCCAGCATTTGCCCATGCAGACAGGTGGTGGCTGTGCCTGCCAGCTGCAGCAGGGACCTCAGGATCCACTCCTCCTAACACATCCGTTTGCATCCAGGAGGGCCAACCCTGTTGGCACGGACAGCAGTGCAAAGGGGTGCAGTGCCATCCGCTTCGCTTCTGTCACCTGCAGGCTCCCAGATGAGCCTGAATGTTCAGTAAGTAAGAGAAGGTTGTCTCACAGCTCCCTCCTACCTCTTCAACAAGGAAAGCTGCTACAGGAGGCATACGCCTCTTTGCCTCTCCACAAACTTAGACTTTGAAAACCTATGGGAGCCCCCTGCAGTTCAGTTATATGGGGTGGACTAAAACCCCCCAGATCTCTTGCAGCCCCCTTTGTGCCCTCGTACAGCACTGAGGTGGGCCTGTGCCTGGTGGAGGGTACTTGTACCCTGCAGTGATGTGAGACAGAGATCAGAGACAGGAAGGGGAATTTGATTTTGCTGTTTGGCACAAAAGAGGATCACGGATAGAAGTCAGAGGACAACTGAGATCCACACTAATGTGACCTTCCTGAGAAGTACTCAGCCCTGTGCTTGATTGCATCCAGATCACCAAAACACTGCTACCAGCAGACAGTGCTTGGTGCCTCCACAGAAAACACAGGAGTTACTGCTGGAGAGAAGGGAAAGGTCAGGGAACATCCTCACACGTTTTGCTCTCTAACAGTTAGTTCTTGTGACCGTATCAATATTCAGTAGCAATGACAGGGACAGATGATCTGGAACTCCCTGCATTATTCATACACAGAGAAAGAGGAGGCAGCTATTGTGAGAAGTATCTGCTAGCGTGTTTAATATACAAGGCTCTAAACCTCAATGCACTGCTGCAGATGATGCTGTATTGAAATGCAGCTAACCTATTGAGAAGTCCCACACTAAATAGAACAGGGTATGTTTCCGAAGTTCAAACACACCAACATAGTCCAAGATTGGATATAGGATATTAAGAACAGGTTGGGGAAAAAAAAAAAAAAAAAAAAAAAGGTGGATCTGAGGAGAGGAAGACGTGGATTTGGGAGCTCTACCAGCTCCCAGTCATCCCAGTTAGGGCTTCAGCCCCCGTGAGACACCCTTACCATCACATAAACAAAAGCACTGCTGAGCATCTCACAAGTGGGAAGTGCTTCCTTACTCTCCTTTGAGCTCACAAGACACCACCCACTGGTGCCTGCCTTGCCCAAGATGAGCAGCTCACCCCAGCACTCCAAATGCCAGATTCTCATCCTGTCATTGCGTGAAACAAAGTCTATACATAGCTCCAGTTTGCCTTCTGGAAGGGGCTTTCATCCTCCATCTCACGCTCAGCCTCATGAGTAGGAAAACAAACAGTGAGATTCCTCTACAGCAACACAGCAGCAGAAGAAAGAACAGAGAGATCTTCCTCCTCCATGTACCCCAGATAACCACCCTGCACCGGGTCATGGCACAGCCCAATGAAAGAACGAGTAATGCAGAGGCAGTGCCCCAAGTTCTGTAGCAAGCAAATCTCAGGGAGACTTTATCCTAAACTCTTCAGCATCCAGTGACTAAGCAACACATGTAAAAGCATGCCCTAATGCTCACAGATACAAGGAGGCCAGGAGACACGAGTTTTCTCCTTTTGCTATGTTAGGGTTTAATAGAATTATATGGTCTTTAGTTTACCTTGCCAGGCAGGCACATTAAGCATGGATTTCTCTAAAGCTGGAACATCACACGATACCCAAACAACCTTGTCATTGCAATTTTGCACATTTTTCCTCTTTTGTGTATCTGTGAGCTCTGACTGCGGTAAAATTTCATCTCAGCCCACTGCCATCTGGAGCAAGGTTCAGTCTCAGACACAAGCGTTAATGGGAAAGGATATTTCTGGGGAGTGGTGGGAAGGTTAATCATGTGAATGCTTAGAGCTGGTGATCTCTTTCAGTATCTCACTGTGATGCGTTGTGTGATGTGGACCCATCCAGACCGAGTAACTGGAAACACAGAGCTTTGAGATCTGATTGGTACTGGGGTCTACAAATCCTTAGTCATCACAGCAGGAAGACTTACCCTAAACGATTTTCAGTTTGGAGTTACCCTGATTTATCCAGGAGACCGGAGTGACCTACACCACCTGCAGAGTGTCAGGAGAAGCCTCTCAGCCACTGCAGGGACTCTGCAAGTCCCAGCTCTGGGTCTGCTCACTCTCAAGGGACAAAGATAGATGGTGCCCAGATGGGTTCGCTCCTGATTACCTGTTAGGCCTCACAGGGAGCATCAAAACCTTAATTATCAGGATTCAAAAGGAACACCAGAGGATGCCTTGCCACCTTCTGCCACCAAGAGAATGGGTAGCACCCACCGCTTTGCACTGCTCAGACATCACACCATCTTTCCACGCTGCCTCTTGGATAAAGGCTGGGTCACTCTCTGCTGGCATCAGCAGTGCATGGCACTTCCTTGAATGGCTCCAGCCCTCTGACAACATCCTTCACCTATTTTAGTGCTTGTGCTCTTTCTGCCTTGCACGGTTGCCCCCCCAGCATTCCACAGGGCAGAAACCAGAGAGGAGAAGAGGAAGAGTGATGCTCAGAGGTTTCTCAGACCCGTGTCAGGCAGCCTGTTTACTTCTGCTGGATGTAGCTGGAGATGTTTGGATGCTTTTATATGACTTGACATCCACCTCTCAAATAACAGATCCTGCATCCCCAAAAAGGCCAGACAGACATATTATCTTCTGATGCTATTTCCAGCATTGTCCGGCAGACACCGCTGGGGAAGAAGAGCAGCTGCAGCTGGGGCAGGTTTACAAGCTGTTACTGGGCTGCCTGTTCCAGGCGATGCCTGTCAGGTCTGCGTGAGCTGGGCTCCTGTAATCAGCCAAAGCTGTTGTTTGTTAGCCCCTCGCGGTCTCTTGACTTTTCATCTTGATTAAAGAGCACGCCAAACGGCAGGATTAGCAAGGCAGGCATCCCAATCCTTTTGCTGCTCCTGAAATCCAGTCGCCTGCCTACCGCACACGTGCTCATCCTCAGGGCTAACAATTAGTGGCACCAGCTGCTAGCCTGGATGCCAGGGCCAGGAGCTATTAGTGCACAGACCATTAGCTTTAAAAGGCATTTGGAACATCTGAATGTATTAGGGTTCTTATGACTGACGGACAGTGCAGCCATATGTGGCTCACCGTTTTTTTCTGTCAATATATTTCTCCAAAACAGTGTTGGGTTATCGGAACGATTTGGGTGGAGTATTTGGGAAGACTGAGTACTGCATGCAGTTTAGTAATTGGTACCTGCTTTAACTAACTTCATTGGCACCCTTCTTCCAAGTCAGGAATGTCAATGGGTTGCTTGAATGGCTGGATATTGGGACTCTATTTTTAGCCCTGCCATTTGTCCAACTAATGATTCCAGGGAAGTCATTTCAATTCTTTATGCTTCAGCAACCCCATCTGTAAGATGGCAATGATGAGCTTGGACATCTATGCCTGTAAAACAATATAATAAAACTTCAGATTACCATTACTGTTTATACCTGAGATGGGGGAGGAAGCCCCACAGGTCTTCGCATAGTTTGCAGCAGTACCTTCATGGATTTTTTCAAATCTTGCATTCCCACTTGCACATCACTTGAAGCCAGTAACAAAAGAGAGAGACAGAGCCCCAGGCTGGTTGCTCTGCACCTTGTGGCAGTGGAGGCAGACACGAAGAGACCACTCAGCCCCCTGGCCATTACCCTCAACCCACAGAGATCAGACAGGTTGCAGAGCAGAGTGTTGACTTTAAACCAAGTTAAAAGCCAGACTGCCTTACCAGCCTCAGCCCACTGCAATCCAACCACAGAGAGGTTTTCCCATTACTTTCCCAGCTTTTTGTTTAAAGCAGAGCTGTCATGGAATTTGGAGTTCAAACACAAGATCTCTTCAAAAGTCTTTAAAAGAGATTTTATAATGTGATGTTCTGATGAAATTTCCAGGCCTTCTTGCTTCATACAGCTGGCAAACACCAGCAATATTCTTTTATCATGTTTTTTAAATGTTTGAATATAATATAATAATATAATCCCACAGCTGGATTCTTGAAATGCATGCATTACGTCAGTAACATACAAACTGGTCTTTTTATCTCAGGTCTGCCAGATTTTCAGGCTCAGGACAGTTCTTCTGCCATTTGAAAGGGCTCTCCCCTTAGTTAGATACACATGTCCCTCTACTTACCCAGATGGTTTCCTCCTCCAAGCTAGAATAATGTATTTAAATTTATCCAATGGCTTCCGTGACTCAGATTTCCCATAGCTGGAAGGTTTCTAGCCGTCCTCTGCTCCACCTGCTCAGATGTTGAAGCAGCCCTCTCACTGGCTCACAACCTGCAATTCTGTGCTTCATCAGTGAAGTGTGACTGCTGTCAGGGCAGGGAGATGCTTTTAGCTATTTTAGTCTATCATGAAGCAGTTCTAGAGCAGTTTCATGTTCACATAACCCATGATCTGAAGCTTAGTCCCTGTCAGTCCTGGAGAGAAACCATAGCTTTCAGAGGTTTGTTTCTTCTGGAGAGGAAGGGTATGTCCTGAAAGCCATCATTTAGTGATAGGATAAGAGGTAATAGCTTTAAGTTGCACCAGAGGAGGTTCAGATAACATAATAGGGAAAATTTCTTCTCAGAAGGAGTGGTGCTGCACTGGCACAGGCTACCCAGGGAGGTGGCAGAGTCACCACCCCTGGAGATGTTCAAGAAACATGGAGATGTGACACTGAAGGACATGATTAGTGGCCATAGTGGGATGAGTTGAATTTGGGGATCTTAGTGGTCTTTTCCAACCTTGATCATTCCATGATTTCAGCCTTCTGATTAGACCAATGGATAACCAAAATTTCACTCCATCCCAAGCCTCCATCCCCCAGATATTTCTCACTAAATCACACTTTCTATCCAACAGCAAACTCATTCAGCAACTACAACACACAACTTTTCTGTCTACATAAACAGATACATTTCTGGTTTGGATGATAGGACAGAAATGCAAATCCTTGCATACTGATATTTTACCATTTGCCTCAATTTCTTTGAGACAACAGGCTATGATTTCAAACAGCACATCAGTGATCAAGACACCCTTCTTTACTGGTGTTCACTGGGACCTGAGATCCTATGCTACACAGACCATTTTGAAAATGCCACCTGGTGCATTCTGACTCACAGGAGCCCTTCTGTAGACAACACAACTTTGGATAAAAGCATCCCAAATGATACTGATGTTCAAGAAATTTTTTGAAATTGCTGGCAGGCATGAGTGGTGGCTCATCATAGCCTGGAGAAGCTGAAAGCTGGAGAAACAGACGAGGAAGGATGTAGTGATATGATCAGGCTCAGAGAGGAGAGAAGCTAGAGAGGAACAAAGGCAAGAGGGCTGCATAGCCTCAAAGCTGCTGGGTTAAGCTGTTAGATTGGTTTTATAAAACATACATTGGAGTTTAAGAAGGGAGAAGAGTACTGAGCTACCGGGTTCCGTCCAGCCATCATCTTCCATGGGCTATTACCAACCACCACAGAAGTCCCAGGACATTTGAAATCCCTGTTCTGGTTCAACCCAGACTCCACAGGGTACTGAATGCACAAAATTCAAGCAAGAACCTGCTTGAGAGAAGAAAAAACAATGACCAGCAAAGTCTTTGCTTCAGTGGCCCAACAGCACTCACAGTATGGCACAGATCACTGCAACCAGGCAGGCTGTATCAGCCACCTTCTGAAACATCAACAAGCTATGTGGTGTCTCAGAGCAGGAACACAAATGAAAGATAAATGCACGTTGGAAAACTAAGCCTCTTGTCATAAAAGACAACATAGGGAAGGAAGATTGGCAAGGGCAAACAGTCAAGCAGTTAATTACAGAGTAAATTAACTCTCCAACCATGTACATAATCAGACAGGAAACATTATAAGCTTAAGCCAGCAGTTTCAGTAACAAGATTTTGACAAAATTCCCATTTATCATCCCTGGGCTTAGGCAGAGAAGTTCTGCTTGAATGTCTCAAAATGGAACTGTAGTCCTCTACAACATTGTCACCAGAGCCCTCACAATTTGGTTTTGAGGAACAGACATTGAGCCAAATGCAGGAGGGCAATAACAAAATAACACCTTCAAAATCACTGCTAATTGTCAGAAGCATTTCACAGCAGGGCCCTGAGTTCTTCCTTCAGCACAGGGCAGTGGGGTGTTCCTGCCACGGATCAGGACTCTAAGGGGAAGATGACCCTGGTGCATAAGACCCTGATGTCATTTGTCACGAAACCTTGAGACAAACAAGGACTTAACTTTTCCACAGTAAATTGTTTCACAGTTTGAGATATCCAGGGCCAGATTTGTAGAGGTGAACGTAGCAAAGGCCATGAAAATCAGCTAGAGAGATGAGTGCTGTAAACAAATAAATAATCAGCCACATCAATTTTCAAGTTCAGGAAAAGAAACCTCAGTGGAAATTTTTCACAGCTCTTCTGTGCCTCAGTTCTCCGACTAGAAAATAAGAGGATGTATGATGCTTCTGGGTCATTCTTAAATAAAATAAAATCATGACCAAAAAGCTCAGGCACCACAGAGAAGCACAGTTAGGGAGCAGTTAGGAATCTGAATCCCACACAGGGTCTGTGAAGGACCCAGAAGAACAAGGAGAAATTTGGCCCACGAAGCAAAACATCAGAAGAGTTTGCTTGTTGCCACCAGGCACACATGTAACAGGCTGGGCCAAATTATACTTCCATTACTACCTGTTAGACCAACATGGAATGAAGTGGGGGAAAGGAAACATCAGTCAGGAGCTTACCGTAGAGCATCTGATCCCTGCTGGGTGTGAGGAGCTGGTGCTGATGTGGGGGCAGCATTATTCCTCCCTGGGGCTGGAGCTTCCGTCTTCACCTGCAGCATGCTGGGTGCCAGCCGACAACGAGCTGCATGATGGAGGAAGGACAGTCAGCACATGGCACCAGGCTCAGAACCATAGCAAGGGTGCAACCCGAGAAGCCCCAGAGGATGGGAAACATGTCTGCAGCCCTCTGGTGCACTGTGAGTATGGGTTGTTTTTCCACAGCAGCAGCAACAGCAAAAGAACCAAATAAAATCGTTTTTTATTAGTAGAGAGAAGCCCTCAGCAGCCCGAGGACAAGTGTGCAGTTTTTGTCAGCCTGCCTGAGGAACATTTAAGGCTTTCAATATCAATGTGTCATTCCTGAAAACAGCCCATCACGGGGGTGAGTTGTCCAAACAAGCCTTCATGGCTGTTATCAGCGTCTCAGTGCATTTCTCCATCCCCAAAGCAGCTCCCTAGGCTGCTGGCTCCAGCTGCAGGCTGCTGGCTGCAAGTGCTGGGACCACCTCAGCAATGGCAATCCCATGGTTGCTGCTAATGGAATGAGTCTGCACACACTGCCCCAAGAGCTGCCTGCCCACGTAATCATTCCTCCCAGACATCAAAGCACAGCGGGCTGGGGATACCAGAAGACAAAGCCCTGTGGCCCAAAAAGCTATAGTGGGTCAATGCCAAGAGACTGCTTTTAGGAATATGAAGCAGCAGCTCTGGGTCTTGGAACTGTATGGTTTGGCACTACCAGCTGTTCCTTTTTTTGGTTGTTGTTGAAGCTTTTTGTGTCTTATAAAAGCATTTTACCTGGATTCACTCTTAAGCTGTGGTCGTGAACCTCCCTCGGAAATCGTAATTGGACTTCAACCAATTTGCCAAGGCCAAAATAGCTTCCTGTATCTTGAATACAGGCATTTCACCAAGTAATCCAAAGACTGCTCCACTTCTCTGTTGAGAGAAAAGGTTTTTATAACGCTGTGGATTTTGCTGGCTTTTAATAACAGCTTAAGATCAGATTTGGCTCAGTCTCCCACACTTGTACTTGGTGTTTTTCAAGAATCAACAGGGATCTGAGCACAGGGGCTGAGGATGCGGCTGCAGGACATGCAAGGTTCAGGGCAGGACGGCCAGGGTGCCTTGTGCTCCCATCTAACCCCTTGCTAGGGGCTGTTCTGTCAATCAAGCCACCACACAAGAGACCACAGTCCCTGGTGTCAGCTGCACCAAGCAAACAACCCTCATCAAAAACTCCACTTCCTCCAGTCCTACCCAAAGGTGCCCTGGAATTATTCACGAACCAGCTGACAGCTTTGTCTCAGAGACCAGGGACAGCATGCTGGAACTTTGCAACTTCTCTGTAATGAGTTTGGCAAACAAGGTAACGGCATGCTTGTCCTGCAGGTTCCATTTGTCTGCGCCTGTCCCCGGCAGGCTGATCCGGCTCTGTTCTCCGAAGCGGCCGCACGCCAGCACCATCCATCTCTTGCTGTCTTCTGGGATGCACAGGCCAGGTTCCTAATAGATGTGGCCTGAACAGATCCCATAGGCACCTGGCAGAGAGAGAGATGCTGCTGAAGGATGAGTGAGCACTGCCTGTAAACGCCGATCTTTCTGAGGTCAAGGGATGGAGGAGCATGAGATCACCAAGGCAGGCACAGACAAAGAGAGAGGAAAGAGAGTTGTTAATGCGCAGCGTATTTAATCCCAAAATATTCTTCATCTCTTAAAATAAGAACTGGGAAGGAAGTCCATGCTGCCCAATGGACAAAGCTGGGCAGGGTTCAGACTTGTACATAGGCAGGATGCAGGAAGGCACGGGCGACAGAATGACAGAGGTGGCCAGAACAATTCTTCATTAAAACCCAGTGAATTAATGAGTTATTGGGGTCTTTCATACCGATCAGCCCAGAAATGCTATCTGGGTATGCTTTCAAAATGCTTGCATTTAAATTTCTTTTTTACATCTGGGATTTGTGATCAGAGTTCTATTGTCATCATTAAATTTTACAGGTTCAGAATGCTTTTGTTTGTTTTTAATCTGTTGTTCTTTGCTCCACCCCTATCAGCAAAACAGAAAACAAACAAACAAACAAAAACAACAAAAAAAAGCTTTTCTGAGAATTGAGATTTCAGGACCTTTTGCAAGAAGGGCAGAAAAATGAACAAGAAATCAACAATCAACTTTAAAAGGAAAAATATAAATAAACCCAATAAAACAGAAGATGAAAGAAAAAGAAAAAATCTTAAAGGCTGGAATTAGTCTGATTTCACCTGAACTTTGCCTAAATAGAGAATCTCCCTCAGAAATCAAACACGGAGCCTTATTTCACATTTCCCACAGTAACCTTTAGAGTTCAACATGCTCATCTGCTCCCCCCCCCCCCCCATCCCCTCACAGCGCCGTTTGCAAATGACACAAACATTTGCCTATGATCTGTGCTCTCCCTAACGCAGCCCAGCCTGTGCCCGCGCCTGCTAACAATTTTCTCTGGAGCAAGTTCAAGCACAATTTGCTCATGCTGGTATCTATCTGTCATCGGATGTGTCAGCCGAATCTCTTTCAGCTCGGGTGGGGAGGAAAGAGACAAAAGGTCACCTTCTACATACAGTGTGTTCTCCAGGAGGCACAGAAGAAAAGGAGAAAAACCAAGTTTTCATCTACCTGACAGGAATCAAATGCTTTTTCCCTTCTCCCCTTGCATTTCATTCCACACTTGCAGCACGTCTCAGTGTCTCTAATAGCAGATGGAGATGTTCAGGGGAGATGAAAATCCCTCCTGAGCCACTGGAGAGCCAGGAGGGTTAAAGCACACAGCAGCCCAAAAGGTTGCAACGTGTTCCATCAGCCTTTGGACCCTGACAGTACCTCAGCTCCCACGGCCACCATTAGCACCGCAGTTATGTTTGGTTGATACAGCCACAGTGCTTTCAGGAGCCGTGGGTTCATGGCACTGCCCCAGCTGAAGTCACACCGTGCTGCTTGGACCTCATCCTCCCGTGGGAGATGCAAGCAAGATGACTTCAAGTGCACTTCTGCACTCACAAGGGCTTAATGTAGAACAATACTCCTTACAGGCGCTCCTGACTGTGTCCCATCTTTCTGCTGCCTGCAAGCAAGAACACATGGATCTGTGAGCCTGTCCCATCGTGCTGCAACCTGGCACTGCTTCCACCAAGTGTGCCAAGAGGGGATGTGCTTACTGGGGAGAGGGGGATTTCATGGCCAGACACTCCACTCAGGTATGGGCAGCAACCTGCAGCATCTCAACAGTGAGGAACATATGCTCTCAAAAAGGACAGTTTGGGTTGTAAGGATGAGAGATGCCAAGGCATCACCTCTGTTGGAAAAAAAAAAAATCCTATCTTTACTGTAGTTAGGAATGGAAGGATTTTTGCCTCCTTAAATCCTTGATTATTATTATTATTTCAATTAGCATTTCTGTATCTGACACAATCAAAAGGGATTCTAGGGAAAAAATATAAATGGTACATTTATTTTTTTGTGAAAGAAGCTGTACGATTTCCAGCAGTAAGTCAGCAAGAGCAGGAGATGTACAGGAAGGTAAGGAACAGAAGAGCTTGGAGATTTATTTCCCATTAGAGAGTGACAGATGGAGAGGAAGGGGGCACAGCAAATAATCTGAGTTGGAGCCAAACTGAGGAAAGGCAAAAATGAAATCAAGACTGGATGAAAGTTTTCTAGTGAGATATTTCCCCCCACAACCACCACTAAAAGAAAGAGTTTTCTACAAAACAACATGCTTAGGGACAGGCCCCCTTTGCACAAAGTTGTTATTATTTTTCAGTTAGCATTGAGTAACCAACCCAAAAAGGATTAGCATCACCAGAAGAAGAAGTCGGGTTGCAGCAGACTTATTTCCATAGAAGACGTGGGTGAAAGCAAAGCCTCATGTGCAATTCTTCCATCAATAAAATCTAATTTTCCAACCATTTTTAAGGCTGAAGTGGAAAAGAGATTTAAGAAAAAACATCCTCAGGAAAAGCAAGCTGGATGCTATTGACCAGCAAACCTGCAGAAACTTTCCCCAATCTGGCTGCTATTGTTAGCTGGCCATCTCCCAGAGTCCCACTTGAAGGATAACCCCGTCCTAAGAGACAGCCTGCTGTGTCTAACAGGGACAGACTTCTCTGTCAAAAATGCTTCTTTTTTATTTCTTTTTTTTTCCTTTCCCCAATCATATCTCTTCAATTAATAAAAGGTTTTCCCTCTCCCTACAAGTCTTGTCTTGCCTTGCTCTGGCATCCCTCACTAGCTACTGACATCCAAAATAGCCTTGCCAATTTTGGAGCATGGCAGAGGTCTGGAGCACAAAACTGGTGTACTCAGGCTTGCAGAGGAACACCTCTCAGAGGGACTGTGCACAAAACTGATTTTCATTAGCAGGAGAACAGGCTGACAGCATGGACCCCTCGCTCAGCCCCACTCCAACCCCACATTTATTCTGCTGCGCCTCAAACCATGTTGCTCAAGCATCTTGTCCTCCCTTATCACATCCCTGATACTCCTTGTTGCCCTATTAGATCTTTTTGGAGTCACTAAAATAGGGAATATATGGGCAAACACCCACACAAGTGAAATCTAGTAAGACTAATTCAGGGGAAAAAAAAGCACTTCTTCACAAGGTGTTTGTTAGCAGCACAGCAGCAGTGGGTGCAAGATGGACATTTTGCAGCACATCACGGTGAAAAGACCTGGGCTCAGACTTCTAGCAGCAGCAAGAGCTGTGATGGAACTGCCTTGTAAGAACCACCTTAAGGTAATGAAGCAGTGGTAATGCCAAGCTGCCATTTGCCATGCAGCCAAACTAAGCGCCTTTCAGTCCTCCATAAACGCATCTTCTGAGCGCAAACTTCTCACACTAAAAGAGAGGAAATCATCCTTGCACTTCAGCAAGAGGAATGATTCAGATAGCCCCAGGCAACAAAGATCTGAGCCAATAAAGAACAACAGTGTCTGACTGCCTTCGGAAAAGCATTTGCTGATATTTTTTTCACATGTAACATTGCTTTAAGCTCCAAAAGACGCATAGGTTTATGGCAGCTCACTAGGAGGATGTTACTGTGATATTTCTTTCCAGCACATCTTCCTTGCATATTTTAGAGATGTGGGGCCAGCTGGGTGACAGGCTGTCCATGGGAGCCTCCACTGCAGTTCTCTAAGCAAAAAAGGAACCAAAAATTGAAATGTCATAGGGTGAAATCTGGGCCTAAGCCCATAGCAAAGAAAAACTCCTACTGGTTTTCATAGGCTCACACAGATTCGCTTATCACTACTCAAACATCCAGACAGGCTCAGAAAACCTTATCAGGATGGATTATGCTCATGCTGTCCATCATTCTGTCTACAGTTCCATCACCACAGTAAGAGGTCAGGTAAGGGCACAGGTCCTGCCAGCAGCTCTGCCCTGACAGGGAAGAGGTTGTGGCCTTTTGACCTTCTCTACTGACTACAAGACCAGGTGAAGGGCTTTCTCGTCTCATCTCCTGCTTACGTGGGATTTCTGACATTTATTTCAGTATGAACAGAGCACTGTAAAAAAGCCCTGTCTCACAAACCACATTTTTTAACGAATGCATCCAAACTGATGAGATGGGACAGACAGAATGATTCTCTTTATCCCACACACGAGAGCTCACCTTCCCTGCTCTCTGACACATCTGCATGAGCCGCTGTGGTGTCCGGGGTGCAGGCCTCATCCGTGCCCCTCACCCATCAGCTTCACACTGGAGTGAGCCAGCCTGACCTGCTGCTCCTTCCAGCCCAGTGCATCACTCACCCAGAGCAGCAGCCGGCTGGAAGGTGCCTCAGCCCTCCCTAAGCACCTTGCCCCTGCCCTGTTCTCTTCTTTCAAAGATTGCATGGAGGGGGGCAAAGAGAGGGCCCAGCAAAGCTGTGAGTCATGCCTGGATGATTCCAAGAGCAGACAAACCATCTACCAAGGAAGCAGTCTCCTGCTTCCCTGACCTGACCCGTGACAGTTGCTCAAGCTGGTAAAAACAAGTACTTTGTTCATCAGATAACTGTGTGACATCCACAGGGCCAGCAGTGCAAGTGCAGTTTGTCAAGGCCTTGGGTGCACCAGAGACCTGTGGCAGTGCACTAAAGAGACTAAACCAAGCACAAAGGAAACAAGTTCAAAGGAAAATTTACTGTGCCTCATGTCCTAACCTTTGTTGGTGTTAAATGCTGAAGTCATTAGTTGATTTTCATCATCGTGACCAAGCAGAACTTACCTAGACCTTCCCTCAGTGGTCAACTACTACTTCAGACACAAAACCATGTAGCACTTACCATGATGGTTGTCCAGTTTACAGGCATGGAATAACCCTCTGATCCTATACACACTTTCAGTAGAAGCAATTCTGTGTGTCAGCCCAGAAAGCAGATTCTGAAAGTAGCAAATAAGTACAAACAGATCGTAGAAAACACGGCAGATGTGAGATATTTGCAACTCAAAGCAAAAGACTCTGTGAAGTCAAGGAAATATCTATTCAAATGAAGAATACTTCAATTTTTTTCTCCTCTGCAAATGTATGTTTTAATTATGTATTTTTAGAGCATTATGCTTCCAACATCAGCAGCTATTTTGTACGTTCCAGTATCTTTACATGCTGTTAAAGTTACACTTGTTCTTTCGCTGACAATTAATACCTTATTCCATTAATATTCTTACATTCACTAAATAGGCATAAAATCTCTCATCTTCACAAAAAAATGTTCTTTTAATGGTCTCTGAAGTTCTGCTGCAGGCAATGTTTTGCAGGTGTACAAGGGAGTTGGGAAACAATTACAGAGAGCTGGGACTGCCAATGCTCTTTCTCTGGAAGAAAGGAGGATTCCAGCACTCCATCTGCAGTCACCTGTCTTCCTTAGAAGGAAGAACGTTGCAGGAAAATAACTGAAGTTAGTGAGTTATACTGTATCGTGAGTTTTGTCCTTAGGAATTTTGTTAGGAACTTGTAAAGGAATCCATAATCCCACGTTCCAACAGTTCACACTGGCCAGTGTGAGCCTTAAGCTTTGCCTGTAGGTTTCACCCATCTGATTTCACAGAGTTGCACACATTTGGGGTGTAAGCAGTGTCTTTGTGGCAGCATTTTCCAAAGCAGAACTGCAAAATCTAGCTGAGCCTAATCTGCAGAAGGAACTCAGGTTTGAGCAAACCAACAAGGGGCAGAGGTACCTCAGAGCATTACCTACATAAGAAACAACTCAGAACTTTCCGTGCAAAGAAAAAGGATGATAAACTCGTGGGGTAAAATGTCACAAGCAAGGATACTATTCAAATCATAGAAATTACAAAAATAGTCTATGTAACCTATTTCTAGTTTAGCAGCTTGTGAGCTAGGAGTACTTAGTGATACAGAGAGAACCAAGTATGCAACCTTCTAGGATGCTGTGCTAACAGAGCCCATTTTGCAAGAGAGGACTGGAATTCTGTTTAAGAAAAGAGGTGATACTGAAACAGTTTGTGAAATGCAACTTAGTATGAGTTTGACTCAATACCCTGCTCACTGCCAGTCAGCAGCTTCCGAGGTGCTCCTGCAGTGCTTCCTTTGCTTAAGGCTTTCTTAGTTAAGGAAAGATAGAAAAGTAATGAGATCGAGGGGTTTTCATAAAGGAAAACAGACAGGGCCTTGCCATGGAAGAGTTAGAATTAGCACATTGAGATGTCCATACTAGACAATGTCTCTGATAGTTTTTCTGCTGGACTGCATTTGAATGTTTCACATCAAAAGTTCACTGCAAGCACAAGGTAGGACCGACTGGAGAGTGGTACAGTAGCAAAATCCTTACTTGTTCTAATTTCATGGCTAGATTTGTGTAAGAATGAGGACCATTCTGGGAAGCATCAGCACAAATAGGCTTATTTTGTTGCGTTCTTTTTTTTTTTTTTTTCTTGAGGCTTAAAACTTGACATATTCAATCAATTCTACCGCTTCTGTTGCATTGTGGATTAGTTAATTGCAGAAGTGAAAATGTGTGCCTGATTTATTATGTGTAGAGCTTTGGAAAATTACAAAAAACAGGAACCTAGACAAGTCATCCAACTCCTCTCTAATGGCCTTTAGCAACAAGGAAATGAGACTAACTGTAGTAAAAATGCAAATAAAAACCACAACATATGAATTCAGGCCTCTGCCTTCATTACAGAATCAATAAGAAATACTTCAGTTCAGGCAGCCCAAAAGTTTAAAACCAAAACAATAGAACAAACTCCAGCTTTTCACATCTGTAGCAGCAAGGGAATGTTGCCAAATTCCTTATCACTTACATGGCCATTAATACCCCCCATCACTCCACTAGGGCTCAAGCAGCCTCAGACAACAGTTTAGAGAACAAGCATCCAGAAATTAGAAGTTAGTCTTGTTTGGGAGACAGGAGGATCCTCTCCTAAAGCCTCTTCCATGATGACAGCATATAATTGTCAAGACCTAGAATCAGAGAATCATTTTGAATTGGAAGGGACATTCAAAGGCCATCTTATCCAACTCCCCTGCAGTGCACAGGGACACCCACGGCTCCATCAGTGGTCAGAGACCCATCCAGCCTGACCTTGGGTGTCTGCAGGGATGGGGCACCACCACCTCTCTGGGCAACCTGTGCCAGTGCCTCATCACCCGCATTGTCAAAAACTTTTTCCTTATATCTAACAAAAATCTCCCCTCATTCAGTCTGAAACCACTTCCCCTTGTCCTATGACAGCAGACCCTGCTAAAGAGTCTCCCTTTCTTTCTTACAGCCCCTCTTTACCATATTGGAAGACCGCTATTGAAAGACCTGTTGAACTGAACTTGACCAAAACATTAAGTGGAGTTTATGACCAGTCCAAAGTGCTCAGTGCTTCCTCCCTAACATTTCTCTTCCAGGTTCAGTGCCTGTCCTGCTCAAACACAGTAACAAGCTCTGCTCCACGGGCACTCCCATCACACTACAGAGCAGGGCTGAGCAGCAGCTGCATGAGAAATTCTCTTTGGGTATGTTTCAGGCTCCAGATCTATTCAGGATAAAACATCAGAACTTGACGAGTTTGACTGTGATACAAGCTGATTTTGAGGAATCCATTACACAGCCATCAGCTTGTGACAACTCTTGGCTTTTAAAGACTGAAGCAGTGGCACAGAGGAGAGATCTACACGCAGTTACCTAAGCTCAAATCCCCTTCATGGTGAAGCATCTGATAGCACAGAAGTTTAGTGCTAGGAGAATGGAGCTCAGACAAAAACAAAGCTTTCAATCACTGCATGTGCCTGTATGCATCAAATTTCTACACTGCTCTTTGCCAATTAATACTTTCAGACAAAGCACACTGAGGAGCAGCTTTAAATCTCATAGATTTTGTTTGCTCTCCTGCCCTGATAGACTTCTTAGCATTTTAACACCGGTTTATGTGTCCAAATATTTGCCTGGATAAATAGATTTAGAGTACTTTGAATAAGTTGAGCTTTTTCTCAGGAAGCTGGGTGAATCAAATCAGAAAAGAAATATGTATCTCGGGAAAGATCAACAGCACAACTACAGACAGGAAAATGAATGCAGAAGTTGGCACTAAATTGATCAGTGAGGGTAGAAATGCCCAACCTATGCAAAACATGACTAGTCTCTGGAGTCAAATAAAACTTGCCAAAGGATGCATTTTCCCAAGCTTTGTCATTGCTAAAACAATTTCTTCCTTAAAAATATGAAATCTGTGCTTTTACCTCTTTTTAATGTGAAACACATAGTTACACACAGTTAGAAAACCATAATGCTAGAAATACCTCTAGAATCATTGCATATATCTAAGATGCAAGAAAAACAATATTGCTTACTCTTTTGTTACTGTGCTCTCAACAAAAGGAAGAAAAGGAATAAAATAACGTAAGCAAGAAAAGGTTTGAGTTAATTTTGCATATTTCAGGACACAGGGTGTCCTCACATGCTTCAGAAATCCCAGTATAGATATAGCAGGTTACATAGATCAATTGCACGCATACAATTAGGAAAGCAAAAAGTGATATTTCCACCATTAAATATAGGTTGGAGACTTAATAAGGCACAAAGTGAGGGAAATTAGAAGCTTTTAAATTGAAGTTATTATGTGCTGAAACAACTGCCAGAAATTACATGCTAATGTCATTCTCCTGCTTTTATTCCTCTCTGGTTCAGCAGCAATCCACTCCCCTAAGTCTCTTCCTACATCTGCAATTGCTCCTGTCTCACAGGTTTGTCACCTCTCTCTCTTTTGACAAGGGACTGTCCCCCAGCAAAACACATCATCCTCCCCTCAAACACCCCAAGCCCAACAACTTCACCACGGATTCAGCAACCTTCCCTCCCTGCGATATCACAGCACTGAGCCCCTCCAGGACTTCTCCATGTCTGTGCCACAGCCTTGACCATAATCTGAGACTTTTCTCCTACAGTAAACATCATGCTAGAAGGATGCAATTAGGCATTCAGGCTTTCTCAGCCTTACCTTTCATTTCTGTATATGGGAAGTAGTAAAATTCAACTAAAGTTATAGCTTTTTTTTTTTTCTTACCCTCCTTCCTGATTTGCTTCACTTAAAAGTAAACAAGAGTCCAATGCTGGCCAAGCAGAAGCTCATGGCAACTTCCATTCCTGCCTCTAGGAACACAAAGAATAAAAGAAACAAACTTCCAAAGTGAAGGACTGCCTGGGAACAGGGCTGTTAGCACCTGGGAACTACCCAGAATTAATTATGATGTTTTGTAGCCCACTTAACAAGCACACTGTGCTCTCCTTAGCCGTGCTGTCCCAGATCCCCTCTGCAGCCACAGGTAACTCTGGCTCCGCTGTCTCTAAGAATGCTGATGTTCACCGGTCTCCAAAATCAGACAGTGGCAGAGGTTTAATCACATTGATAACAATAAGCACAAAAATGGTATTATTTGAGGTGGAGCGCCTGTGGAGAGAGGAGAAAATTATACAAAGATTTACAGGGAACACAGAACCGAGGCGAAAAGCGGAAAGCCAGAAGTTCTCAGGCAATTATGGGTGACTTTCCTGGCAATCAAGACTTGCAAATCAAGTCCACCTCCTGCCCTGGTGGCTGATTGCCAGGAACAAGTTAATTAACCATCACTAACAAACGCACGTCTAGTCTAGACTTTAACAACTCCACTGACGCTGGCCCCACCGCCTCTTGGCAGCTTCCCCTGCCCAACCTCCTGCAATTGCCTGGAAGCCAAATTCATCCTTGGGGAAAGTCTATTTCTTTAGCTTGTACCAGGAATGATCGCAGCGCAGTAAGTATGCCTTGGCAACCTCCCCATAACCTAAATCATCACATCTTTCTTTTTCTCCTTCCTCTCCTTAATATGAACGATCTTTTCATCTTCCTCCAATCACCTTCACGCCAAACGCTTACAGCCAGCACCTCTTCTCTTGCAGCTGGTACTTACAAGCATTTCTTTTACATGTTTCTCGCTGAACTTTTTCTAGTTCGTGGGTCTTACTTTAAAATTATAATTCGCAACATAGTCTAATTCTCCAAACGGCGCTGAGCTGAGTGAAATAATTACCTTACTTGTTTTAGGCCTCTGCTGGAGTCCAAAATTATACACTTGGAAAATTACGATTGTTTTATCTTTTCTTTTTTTTTTCTTTCCTTTTTTTTTCCAGTTTCACAAGATGTGTAAAAGACAGGTTTTTATAAAGGACATAAAACCAGCC
This sequence comes from Perdix hodgsoniae, assembly GCA_035772895.1. Classification (NCBI taxonomy): domain Eukaryota; kingdom Metazoa; phylum Chordata; class Aves; order Galliformes; family Phasianidae; genus Perdix; species Perdix hodgsoniae. Next base: position 4,304,679 of record JAPSGF010000017.1, on the reverse strand, counting down.
AAAACTATAATTATTACAGGCAGAAAAGATTCCAGAGAAAAGATGATTTTATGATTAAGGCACTGAATTAGAAATTCCGAAATTTAGCTTCTCTTTGTAGCTCTGCCAAAATCTCTCTCTCTAACCTTTGCCGAGTGAGTTAACTCCCTTGTGCCTCAAAGAAAATGCTTTGCAACTTCCTTATTTTATGAGAGCTGCTGTGAAAACACATTCATTCACCTCTGTGAGAGGTTCAAATACACCAACAATCAGAAAACCACAAGAATTGGGATGGTTTCAGTCATCTGACTGCGTTTAATCACCTCCTGTCTAAAGCATATTGCATCTTTGATCACAAGCACACGGCGTGCATCAGCATCACTCTTGAGAAACAAATGCCACGCTAAAGGAAGAGAAAGACTAAACATACCTATTCCTAACAGAAAATATTTTGCAAAGCAGTACAGCAAATGCCTAAATGTAGATGTGAAGCTTAACATCTGCCCATCACCTTGTCCTCAGCACAGGGATCAGCTTAGGTCTCTTATAATTGACCAAAAATGTTGATTCATATTCCACTGGAGTTGTGTCAAACCAGGAGCAATTACAGACACTTCCAAACTTGCATCTTGATAATGAGAAAAAACACAACTTAAAAAAAAAGAAAAGAAAAAAAAGCTACTAAAGATATGCAGGTAATTTTCAAACTAACCTTAAAAACAGCTTGAAGTGCTGGGGCGTTTGCTGTGCATGGTTCTGGGCTGCAAGGTAGACACTCAACTTTCAGACTGAATTCCATTGAAAAACTCATAGACTGGGGAGTGAATGAAATGAGGACATGGGACCAGACTGCATCCCATCTGTGTGAAGGGACCCCAAACCCAGCCATGGCCAGCTCATGGGGGTCTCATCGCTTCTCCTCGTCCCAGAGCACCAGGGGCTAGGGGTGGCGCTACATCAGCCAACCCTCCCTGTCTTTTTCATTGCTTTAATAAATTAAGCCAAGCAACAATACAGATGAGGGAAATCAGGACAATGTGGTAAATGTAGCAGAAAGAAATTTGAATTGTAATGAGGAGAGCTAATCAGAAAAAGAATGGACTATAGAAAAAGCACTAATGAGTTTCTAAATAAATTCAAAAGGTTAATATTGTTCTATCTAACAAATACGAGAAGAATCCTAATGTGAAATGAAAGACTTCACTCCAGTGCCCCTGGGGCCACGTGTTACAGCCACATCCAACCCCACTGCCAACACCTGGCTGGTCACTGCTGCCCACCACGGGCTGCCTGGGCTTCCAACCCAACTCATGTCACGGCCTCTTTGTTTCTGTACTTGAAATATCCCAAAGTTCGGTAAGTCAGAGGACAGACTCTCTTTGACGCGGAGGGATTGCATCAGGTTTTTGAGGCAGGTTTATGTTAGCATTAACAAACCAGCTGTCAGAACGTGGTTTGCAAACCACAAGGGGAGTGCATGTCTAAATGCTGGGCGATGTGGTTTTTCAAGCACAGTTGTATACACTTCTATTACCGTGCAGATTGTCAGGGTGAGGAGGATGCCCTGCAGGTGCACTATGGAAAGGGCAAGTAAATAGAAAAGTTTATAGAAATAAAAGGCTTGATGGGCTTTTTTATTTGTTTGGGTGGGTTTTTCTTGTTTGTTTGTTTTTAATTTAAGTGATGGCTGTAATACAAAATGCAATCTAAGACTTTCTATATATAAAATCAAAAGCAAAAATATTCAGAGTTCTTTATGCATTCTATTACAAAACATGGTAAAAACGGTGTGCCAGTCAAAACATGATTTTTTTTAAAGCAAGAAAAGCAGCCCATTTCAAGAAAAAAAAAAAAATCCAATTCCCAGGAAAGTAATAGACTCACAGGCTTTTCATAAGAACAGAAGATCTGCTCAACCATTTTCTTGCTTGAAGGAAGGAAATCGTGCCATTATCATATTTTACTCTGAATACAAAAAAGTCTGCCATGACATCATTCTTCAGGGAGAGATCTGTGTGTGTTTGTGTACGTGGCTGCCCATATGTCTTCTGAACAACAAACAAAACGTGGAGAGAAGAGGCGAGGGAGCAGCACATCCATCTTCTCCCACTTCCACAATGCCAGGAGATGAGTTAGGTGAGGTCCCAGCACCGTATCACCTTGTTACAATCACACTGCACCCACAGCAATACATCTAACTGCACACACTGCTGCTGGTGTGGTCACATGCATCCTCCACTCCTGAAACTTGCAGAAAACAAAGGAAATTAAGGTCTGTACCTTTTATTTTACAGATATGTGAATCATCCTACAGCTGGTACAATGCTGCTGCGCCACAGCTGACCATTCTATGTACTTTCAGGGGAATTTACATATTGCTACTCAGCCATTCATCAGCCACAAACAATTTTTGTTCAACAGGCAGATTGAAGACTTCAGCTTTCATCTCCTCCTCCTCGAAGGGACAGTGAGCATTTGTACATCACAGCGGGAGTAACCAAAGCACAAACACTGGCCAGAGGTTTTGGCAGAGTGCAAGGCAAAGACTGAAAGCCAAAATCCTTGGATCCAAGAGACCACAGGACTGTCAAAGGTTACAGAGACAGGACAGCCAAGACTATTTGCACATAACCCTTTGAAAGCCAGTGGAAATGCCACTTAACCTCATATAGGTTACATGGAGCTCACCAGAACTCCTTAACATTTCCAGTCCAAACCATGAAGGAAACAAAATGGAAATGAGTAGATCAACTCATCCTCTTGAATTCAAGGTGGAAGTCATCCATCTGGATGTTCCTGGCACTGCTCTGTAAATGGTTAAATGCAAAATTATTTTTTGTGACAAGGGGCACTGCAATGAAACAGCTAACTGTGGATAAACAAGACAGTTGCACAGCTCATCATAACCTTAATGATCCTCTCTAAATCATGCAGCCCCATCACCTAGATCTATTGGCCACATTAGCAGACTGCTGAGTGCAGGAAATGTGGAGAGGATCATTTTAAATGGTTTTACGTGCCGTGCTCATTGGGAACCCTTTGAGATAGAGTCTAAAGCAGATGGCAAAATGGGAAAATTATTCACATTAATTCTTCAGCAGCCTAAAATAAATAAAAAAATAAATGAAGTAATGAAAGCCTCATTCAGTCACGCTTTTGCAACAGTCATAAAAGCTCCAACAGGAAGAAACCAGCACTGTTCTGTTCTTTGCCACAAACCTGCTGCTAGTTAATTGGCTTCAAAGACACAGGGACATTAATATCCTGTAAAAAAAATAAATGATCTGCTCCGTTCTTTGGCTATTGTTCAATGGCCTGATGAAAGAACAAGCTGAAACAGCAAATAAACCTTACTGTATACAGTGTGCTGTGTATCTGTTTCAATTTTCCTTCACACACACACACATTTCCTACAGAACAACATCTTTTGCTTGGAGCTTCTCATGCCCTCTGGAAATGGTTACAGTGAGATTTGCAGCACCCCATTTTACAGACAGGGAAACTGAGGCACTGCTTTCATCCCAAGCAAAGTCATAACAAGAGCTTATCTCTAATCCAACCCCAAGACTAAGTTGTCTTGCCAGTCCCCAAGGACGAGCACTTCCACCAAGACCTGGTTTATCACAGCACTGAATGCCCCCAAGCTGAACACACTGTGACCCCTGCGGAATAATTCAGCAGCTCCAGGACTGGTTCTCCCTCACCTACATGAGCCTGAGGACCCGAGAAGCAGCAGCCTGCTCCAGTAGCACTGGGTCATACAAAACTTTACCTACAGTCTTCAAGACAAGTAGCAAACAAAGAACGCTGGTATTGGTAAGATATTTCTACACAACAGCAGTCCAAAGCTCTGTGGAAACACCGAAAGCAAATGATACTACAATACTAAAAATGCGCTCCTAAAAACCGCCAGGATCAAATATACCTGGTATTAAGAGACAAAGGTCTCTCCATAGCTGCTAGAGGAAGGTGGTGCAAGCTGTTACATTATTTCATTTCTGATACAAAGTTATTTAAATCTGCATCCGGAAGGTGAATCAAATCTCTCGCCTGCTGTGGCCAAGGGCACTTAGCAGTACATGGAAAATCTCTGACTACATGGAAATCTCTGACTCGTTCCTGAAACAACACAGCCCTGTTGCTTTCCAGCTATTTTATTTCCTATTCATTTTTTGGCGCAAGGAGTAAAACATACTCCTTGTCCACATCCCCGTATAGGATGCTTCTAGGCTTACAACAGCTTGTAGCTCTCATCTGCATTCCTCTAAGCTCGGCCCACGGTGCCTGACACACCATTTTAATTGTATCTTCTCTCTAATGCGCTAAGGTGTGCAAAATGAGTTCAGCTCTCACAGCAAGAGCTGCCATCAGCGAGCTGCTGCTGTAGTGTTTTCCTGTCAGGTTAGTGCCAGGGTAAGCAGCCAGCTGTTTTGGAGAATGAACATATGTGGACCTACAGCAGCTGGATCCACCACCCTGCCTCATTTCCCAGAGTCCAGCAATGGAGAGACAAAATTTAACCACTCTAGAACTATCCATCATCTGGACAGTGGCTCCTCAGCAGCCCAGGCTTAGGGACGAGAGGCAACAGCAGTGCCCTGGCTGAGAGAAGCTGCCTCTCATCCTCAAAAAAAATCTTTCTTTACATTTCAGAACATTTCCTGGGGCATCCCCTGGGGCTGAGGCTTTCCTGCCTTGCTCCTAAAGTGAGACTGTTCCTGGAGTGGTGGAGATTATGAAAAATGTCTCTGTGCTCCTCTTGTCTCTGCTCAGCATCAGCTGAGAGCTTGGAGCCCTGGAAAATGCACAGCTTGGTAAAGGTCGTGATCTGAATGCAGATTATTCACGGACGTGAATTTATCTGATGAATTACTCTAAACATATAATTCAACTGGCTCTACTGAACACGTATAGGATGCGTCTCTGCAGCTACCCTAAATAAAGAAGCAAGACATTAAATAAGGACAGTCACTTGTGTGAAAGCATAATGTTTTATTTGCCACAGATATGCTAATTCTTTAATTTTCACACCGCGTGCTAACTAGATGTACAACCTGAGCAAGACACGGTACTTGTAGCTGATTACTAGGTAGCAGACTGCAACTGGTATTGTAGGCTTTAGTCCCTGATTCAGTGCTAGATTAAATTTGTACCTCATTCTGACCACGTGGTAACTTTGAATTGCTTACCAACATTTAAGACTGTCACTAGATGGCGATGGCCCTGTGCTGCCTACTGGGTACACTTACTGCAGGTCTGCCAGAAAATGCATTATTCCTTCCTCTACCTCCTAAATAAATAGCAAGAGGCAACGAAGAGCCAGCTATTTCAGTATCTACCACAGTGCCCTGATGAACTTCCTGTCTTCTGGACTTTAGTTCTGTGGATTTAGACAATAAATGCAAAATAAGAACATTTTGAATTTCAGAGGCTCACTGCAAAATGAGGAGAGCTGGAGCAATGTGTCTGCCAGGGTGCAAAGCATCCTCTGAAGCCCAGCAGCTTGTCTCCACGCAAAGCATAGCAGCTTGAGCCCCAGGCAACACAGGTAACTCGCAGGGACCCATTTCATTTAATGCATCTGTACAATCAATAGGTGTACAATTGTACAATCAATAGGTGTACAATCAGCAGGTGTACAGAGATTAGGCTTGGTAAGATTATCACAGAAGAAAGATAATCAAAATAAATGGAAATGCTCACCAGTGTCGTAGGCTCACAGCAAACTCCACAAGGAGCAATCTCCAGAAAGTGATCCTTCCACAGTAGCAGTCAGCACTAAAATGGGATCTAGGAGAGGTGCAGCCAGGCTCCACTCCTTCCAGTAGCACAGCTGAATTGCCTTCACCTGTGCTCCTGTGGCTGAATCATTGCGTGCCTCAGGTGGTCAATCAGAGGTTCAGGCCGTGATCAACAGCTCCCATACAGCATCCTCTTCTCTCAAGCTTCACTGGTCCTGCTGTTACCACTATACAAGTCCTCATTTTAAAAAGGCTGTTTTCTTTCACTATGATCTCTCTAAGTACAAGCTCCCATGTGGAGGGACCACAGGTACCATTTTCAGTGAGGTCTGGGGAGGTTAGAAACAATTTATTCTGCCTGTTGTAGGTAGGCCTAGGCAGAGCTAATCTAATTATACAGGAACTATGGGAATTGTCTCCAAGGAGGAAGGCACAAGGCCGCAGTCCAAGAGGAATAAATTGCAATTCATCCAAGCAAGGAGGCTCAAAGATACAGATCTAGGACTGAAGCATGTAATTCCTCTTCAGGGGTACACTTGCACATGGTTAATTATACTGACTGCTCGTTCAGGTAAATGGAAGCATGTACTTAAAGCTGAGCGCACATCTCAGTGCCTTTGGAAGCTGGGACAGTGTGAGCGTTTCAGCTTGAGTCCTTCTTGGAAATTAGCAGCCTTGGGGGGGTCAGGCCTTGCTTCACAAATTACAGAAGTATCTCCAAAGGCTTTCAACCACCTGTGGTGCTCACACCTCCTGTGGTGTTTTGCCGTGACAAAACAGAGACAGGGAAGTTTGCCACGATGGAGTCTTACTGAGGCAAATTTACTGTCACCCCGCGCTGCTTGGAGCTGTTGATTGCTTTAGTGCTTGTGTACAATGTAAGCACAGACAATTTCAGGAGATGAAGAAAACTGAAAAACTGTTTTGAAAACAAGCACAACTTTTTGCATCTCCTGAAAAGTTCAAGAGCGCTGTTGTTTCAGGACAAATTTTCAATTGAATTCTTATCTTATCCAAACACCCAATCTCTTTTGTCATCAGTTATTTTCCAAGGCACTGAACAAGAGAGCTCTGCACTTACATTTAAAAGGCATGGCAATGGCATGGAGCACTTCAGCTCGCCTCCTGCAGAGATAAGCCCGCAGCAGGCAGCCTCCAGACTTGGGGATGTTCAAATCCAGAACATGCCAGGGTGAAGCCCCAGAACTCTGAAAGTAACAGCAGCATATAACTGTATGAGGAACATTTATCTCTTGTTCTCTTCACCATCTCATCCTATTTCTCCACTCAGCTCACAGGCAAGACAAGCAACACAAGCAAGACTTAAGCCAGGCACATTTCTTGGACACATCCAATCTGTGAAGCTCATCAGTAAAAGCTTAATGTAATTCTCCCTTTGAAAAATGCACATCTATTAAATGGAATGTGATCAGAAGAAAGGGTCACTTTCATATCTGGGGGTGTTTATTTATTTATTTATTTATAACAGAGCAGAAAAATGTATTTAAAGCTCAAATTAAAAATGCTTAAAGCTAGATGAACTATTAAAAAGAAGTCAGGACAACAATGACTTCGTTCAAGCAAAGCAAATAAATTAACTGATTAGCAAAAGCGTCTGAATTCAAGTTATTCCTTCTGATTCAAAATTTTACACACTTTCCTGGAAGAAGAAAATTGTTTCTCATACTACTTTACCAATTCAGATACTGTCACCATACTTTATAATCCCTTTTTGAGAACACTTCTCCAATACCCAAGTAAATGATTTGTTTTCTTCCCCCACTCCCCCTCAAAATCTTTTTGTTTTCCCCTGGAGTGTCATATATACTCTGTGTTGAAAGAACAAAATGGATTCAATGGACTTTACAAAGAAAAACAAGAGAAAGAAAAGCATAACCTTTTTCATTAAGCCAAAGCAGAACCTACTCAACTTCATTTCTACAGCCAAGTCCTTCAGAATGGAGGGTGTTGTCCTTATGCAGACATCAAAAGTTGATCAAGGACACTGAGACAATCCAGGGGACACCTGGGACTTGGTGGGCACAACCATGCACCTCCTGCTTTCCATAGGGACCCCAACATGACAAGCCAGCCTGGTTCTGGATAACACGGGTTTGGAACAAAACATCCACTGTGGCAGTGAAGGCAGGTCTATAGCAGGCTTAATACTCAGCAGGACATGTTATGCCAAAGAGTGTACACATGGGAAACAAACAACAAGCAGAAAAGAAGAAACTGCTTCAGACAGCATCTTCATTCAACCAGCAGATAATCAGCTGCTCAGCCATGGGCTTCGGTTTATTTGTTAGAACAGGCAGCCCAAACCTGGGGGATTTAATAACAACACCATGAGCAAGGCAATAGATGCCTCCAGCACAGGTACTTTCAGCTTTGCTTTAATACAGGGAAAGGGAAGGAGGAAGGAAACAAATGCAATAGGAAGGAGTGGAGCAGCAGAACAAGATGACAGCACAGTGACAGGAAACAATTTATAACTTACTCGAGAGCCTTTTCCAAGTCATCTGTTCTGCAGCACAAACAGCAGTGGAGGTTTGTTCAGCTATATTGTGCACAGACACACAGCATACATATATTCAAAGCTGTTTGTAACCACCTCACTCATCCTAAGCTGCAAGATGGTTTCATTGAGCCACATCTGCTCTGATTTGTTGCTGTGCTTAGTGCTGAACAGAAAAATTCAGAGTATTATGACAAACATAAGGGAGAAACTTCATTGAATTCCATGGAAACTTCTCTAACAATACATGAGAGTGACTTGGGATTCATGATTTTTTGTGCAATATGCTAAAGCCAGAAATAATAATCCCAAAGAATACCCCAAAGATATCCTTTCACCATAAACTATTCTCTGACAGCTTATGAGAAAAAGCCTGTGCCCCAGGCCAATAAACTCTGGCCACTAGAGCCCTGGAGAGGCAAACCATAGTGCTGTCCTCTCTCAGGTCTCTGTATGAACCCCAGCACTTAAATACAGGATTTGATTGTTAGAACGTCCCTTTGGAACTCATTAGCCACAATGGTTTGGGCAGGGACAAGAAAGTTCTCAGAAGCCTTGCAAGACCTACTTGGCATCCCTGAGCTTGTGCTTTGAGCTGGGTCACAGCCTGCATCTGTGAAAACATTTGCTGTTGCTCTCACATCCTTACTGCAAACAGAGTTTGCCTGGCAGCAGTGCCAGCCCCTGCTAGTCAGCTGTGTTCAGAGCTGTTTCTTACTCAGGTTAACTAGCAATACTTCACCCATACAGAAACTGAGAGCACTCAGTTAAGGAGAAAAACTTAAAGGAAAAAGTAGTATGGGAATGACTTAAATTGACACCCACAAGATCACAGAATAATTACCCAGGCATTCTGTTTGCATAGTAATTACAATGCAACAGTTTAAGGAGGAGGAGGAGAGCCTTACCCATCAGCATGGTTGGTTTCTAGCCACCTCCCTCTTACACTCCCTCTGTTCCTGTACAGCAGAGGGGATCCATCAGCCCCATGTGTCCTCTTGGCCTTGGCCCTGCTCCAGTTCCACGTGCTGTGATGCCCTGAGCCCCCTCCTGAAACATACTGGGGCATAACAGCAGCTGCCACAATGCAGGCAGCACAGGTGCTTTCAGGTGGCCAAGCAGTGCCATGGGCAGAGCTGCCACAAGCATGGGGCTCCCAAAACACAACCCAAGCAGAGCCCAAACAACTACCACCCTTCTAAGTTCTAATTAAATCAATCAGAAAAACACAGTGTGAGGAAGAACCATTTGACTTGAAGTGACAGAATGCTTTATTTATAGCTCTCACTGCACGAGCTGCTTGCATGGGAGAGCTCTGCTCAGAGCCTATGCTGGGAGAGAGGGCATCTCCTCTTCATCCTCCCAAACAGCCCTCTGTACCCAGGGCAGACATTCGCTGCTTCACAGCCATCTCAAGAAAACTTACTGCATTCCTCAGTATATTCCCCACACTTTTCACACAATAAACCCTCATTGCCTTTCTAGCTCCTCCTGCCTGCACAAGAGAAATCCCCTTAGTTCTCCTTTTGGGGCTGGAGAACTGTCACACCAGCTCTGCCAGGACCGAGGAGGTGGAATCTTCCCCTTGTCAGCAGATGAGAGCTTCAAAGCCTGCAGGTGACCATAGCAGACCACTCCCAGCCTCCTTTAAAACACCAATGCAAACTCCCAGCTTGAGGCATTAAAATTTAATTACCAGGGACAGCTGGATCTGGACGAGGGTCTGACTCTGAGGACCTGAATAAAAAAAACTTCATTCAGCAGCAAGCTGTCCAGCACTGAGGAAATGGACTCAAGCCAAATGTTATTCATACATCTTAAGGTCTTAGAGATTTTAGTCCAGCAGGCTTGGCCAGCCAAGCAGCCAAATGCAGGCTTGTTGCCTGTGGTACAAATGCCTAGGGACCCACTTTTCCCATCTCCACACTTTTTGGGAGGGAGCCAAGTCCTGACACATGGGTAACCTTCATTTTAGGGGACACAGGTGGCAGTGGGACAGGAGGACACACACACACACACAGTGTGCTGCTGGAGCATCCTGCACCCCACAACCACAGCTTACAGTGAATGTGCAGGTGACAGATTTTGTATTTTCAGTTGGAAATGAAATTCAATCTCACACAAATAATTATATTTGTTTTCCCTTCAGCTTTCAGTCAGGCATAGCGAGCTACTGAAAAAGCCAAATACTCATCAAATTTGCTTTTCCTCTACTTTTCAATGCCAAGGTTTTATTTTTTTTTTTCTCCTGGACAAGTGGTATTAATTTAAATACCTGGGCATCAGCTGCACTCTAGTTTTTTGTGAACCTAACCAGAATTGGAGAGAAAACCATCTTCCTGTACACAAACAGCACTTTTTAAACAGCATTTTGTTTGCAGAGAAAGAAAGGGAAGACAGATCAGTTTTGAAACTAAGTTTGCAACACAGGCTCAATCTTCTCCTTTACCCCAGCAAATCTACAGTTCTCTCGTTGTTTTAAAGGCAGCTGGTTGTTACTTTCCAGGTTTTTTGTTTGTTTGTTTGTTTGTTTTTCTTTAAACACGAGCATCTTTTCCTGGCTGAAGTGGTGGAGGTGCCATGCAGGACATAGGCAGGAGGAGTGGGTCCCTTTGGGGTACCCAGGGGTGCATTTTGCATTCGAGCTTCCCCAGCGCCTCTCCTTCCCCCCGGCCGCTCCTGGAAGGAGCTTTCGGGGGGTGTCACTCCTCGGTGGCGGTATGCGGGGCTCTGTCACCCCCTGGTGCTCGGCTCACGGAAGGACACGACAAGAGGAGCCTCAGAAAAGCACAGCCCGGCTCACAAGCTGAGGTCTGTGTGCAACTAACACAGAATCACAGAATGGCCAGGGTTGGAAGGGACCTCAAGGATGATGAATCTCCAACCCCCTGCCACACGCAGGGCCACAGGGCCACCAACCTCCCCATTTCATACCAGCCCAGGCTGCCCAGGGCCCCATCCAACCTGGCCTTGAACACCTCCAGGGATGGACGGGGCATCCACAGCCTCTGGGCAGCTGTTCCATGGGTAACAGACACATGGTAAAGATAAGATCAATTAAGAAATTCTTGGTTAAAAAAAAAAAAATGCTCTATGCAGTCTTGCCTCCTCGGGGCAGGGGCTGCACCAGGGCTCACTTTGCACTGTCCCAGTGGAAATATGAGCAGAAATGATGCTCTGGGTCTGAAAAAAAACCCAGCAAGCAGGTAATGCTCTGCTTCTCCAGGAAATGCACTGTGAGTGTATCTGGAAAGGCTCTTAAGAGCAAGAGGGCACTCACCAGTCTCTGGAGGAAGTGATTGCTGCTGCCCTGGAAGGCATGCCTGAAGGATTTGTTTTACCCCACTTCTGGTTTGAGGTAAAGAAAGGCAGGATAGTTCTCACTGAGAGCCAACGCCGTCCTGAGAAAAAGGCAAAAACAGTTTTCCATTAACAAATGTGTTTGTTTTGTTAGCTCAACATTTCATCTACAAAAAACACACTGGATATGTAACTGCTTGGTGGAGAAACTTTTTACCGTGGGGGTTCCTCACCTATGATGCAACTAGGAAAAAATAAAAAAAAAATCCACCTTTCACTGGGAATGAGGAAAACGAATGCATACATTTTTAAACCACATAATTCCCATTAATTCATTAGAAATCCACCTAAATGTTCTCTAAAATATTTTAGTTCTAATAAGGAAAAAATGTTTCCAATTTGTAGCTTTTCAGCAAGTTAATTAAAAGAGAGCAGGAAAGTTCTTTTGGAAACCACTTTTAAAATCTTCTATTGTCCATTCAATTTTAGGCCTAAAAACCTTCGGAAGTTTAACAGCAAAAATAACCTTTGTGGTTACTGCAAACAAAAATAAACAACCACAACCTATATGTGAGGGGTTTTTTTTAATCATCTTGGTGAAAATAAAATGAGAAACACTTATTGGTGGATTTGGTTAAAATTACTTGTAGAAATATCCTCAGTCTCATAGACCTACCAGTGATGGGAAAAGCCTCTAGCATTAAAAACATCCCATACCAGGCAGGTACTTTTGTGTGTGTACTATTAGGTTTTCAAAAGCAAATTCAACACACACCTTGCCCACCTCTGCAGCCCTCCTCTGGATGCTCTCTCACAGTTTTATGTCCTTTTTTATATTGCAGCACCCAAATCCAGGCACAGTGCTGGAGATGAGTCCCTTCCCCATGAAGAATTTAAAAGCAGTTTCTTAAACAAGCAAAACCAGTCTATGCCTCTCCATTCGGGTGCTCTGGTTGTGGACAGAGCTTCGGGAGGAGGCAGGGCTAGAAACCTCCCAGAGCTTCTCCCAGTGAGTCACAGAAGCTCTGCACCTTCCCATGAAGCCTGTCCCATGGCTCCACAGCTCAATGAAGTCGAGATTTTTGTTGCTGTTGTTTTTACATTTGCCATGATTTGCCCACAGTCCAAGTCTGTCACATGTTCCAGCAGGCTCTCACATACGTTTGCAGCTTCATCCCAAGCTAATGCAGACTCAGCCTATGACCAAGTCAGATGTCACCACCATGACCCTCTTCTGAATCACTTCATTTAAGCCTGCTAATGCTTCAGGAAACCTCAAAAGAAAGCCAGGTGAATCTCCAACACCTGCAGGTTCTGAGTTAGCTGAAACTGCTATGGCCAGAAAAGGCTAAAAGACCTTCTCCATCCCTTGGCAGCAAATTGCTGCTCTAAGCAGCTCCGTTCTGGCATCACAAGATGTAAGGATGATGAGGTGTTGCAAGGAGCCGTGCATTTCCAGCCCGTATCTGCTGGCTGGAAATAAGATGCTGGATTAGCTCCATCCATCCCCAGGGGATGGTAGGAACAGCACTTCCCCATTCCCACCCCTTTTTGTTAGTTTCTCTGTTGATAGCAGTGCCTGCTTGCTTCGTGAGTCGTCTGGTGGTGTCCTCTAGTGGTTCCTACCCGTACAGGAAACACCAGTTTGCTTGGCTAATTTATGTCAGCTGCACTGTAAAAGCATTTGGGGGAAGGAAAACCACAAACTTACAACACGACTCAAAGGAACAGAAAAGTATGAAATTTCCTTCCTTTGGTTATATGCTTAAAAGCTATAGCAATATTGAGTCCTCCCTAATATTGAGGCAGTTTTACAAAAGGTAACAAACAGCAGCACAATTAAATACTTTTGAAGTGATGGCTTTCTATAAATATAGGAAAAATCATAAATGGCCAGTAGAACTATTAATTAACATGTGAAAGTAGATAAATAATGAATAGCAGTGTCATGTATTCATTAAGATTCTACAAATGAAAAATATCTCTCCCGGTTATTCCTTTGATGAATCTAGCCCAAATATACTTGAACTGCAACATAAAAAATTCAGAATGCTCGTATTTCATTCTCTATCAGCCACTCTCTGATCCCCAAATCTCAAAGCCAAGAACTGCAAATGTCTCATCACATCATTGATACCTACCCCATTCTGCAGCCTTGGACAATTCATTTACTCTGTTGTGACCTTCATACAAGAATGTCTCTAATAAACCCTTGTGAGGTCATGCATAACTTTTGAAGACGAGACGCCTGCAAGCAGTTAGCTAGTGGGAGGTCCAGGGTTTGGGATGGAAACTTCAGTGTTTGGTCCAAGGACTCCTAACAGCTGGAACTATGGTTTATTCAGGAGATCATCTTAGGAAGACATGAAGGCTTGCATCTCCTATTTGGGTCTATTTGCTGCATTATAAAAATACGTTTAAACTACAGCCACGGATATAAATAAATAACACAGTAAAATTGCTTCTTTGCTAAAACATTTTCCAGAAGACCAGAACCGAGCTTGCCACTGAAATCCAAAAGCAGCCTTGGGCCTGACATCACCTCTGCACTTAAAAACATAAAGAAAATATTCCTCTGAAGATCCGCCACGTCACCAGCCTACAATACAAGGAGCTGCATCATACCATGACTTATGGCAACTCAACAACTGCCATCAGGGACTGGTCCTCCTCCCACTCCAAGCCCTGATGAAGAAGGAAGCACGAGGGCAAATTGTCACCAGACCCTGCTGCCCCTTCCAAGGAATTTCTCAGCCCAGCGATTCTTTTTTCTCTCACAAAAAACATTTTCACTAAACATTAAAATAAGGTTCCTGAAGTGTACCGGCAGTCGTTAATAAAAGACATGCTTTCCCCTGGGGTTTGTCAGCTCTGCACTTCAAAGCTCATTTTACACACAGGCCGTCGCTATGTTTTAAAAAGTGAATGTTAACATGAGCTCTTTAGTCATCTGAATAGAAGTATCAGGAGCCCCCTCTCCTTCCCCTTCCTATCACACTATATATATATATACACACATACATATATATACCAGAAGCTTAGGATGGATTTAAAAATGCCACTGTTTTTCTGATATATCGTTACTGCTTTGCTTTGTGTTTTGAACTCATGCTGTCCCACCATCAACCCTCCACTCTCTCAGGTCCTGAATCTCTCCAGCTCCTGCTTTGTTCCTTTGTTCTCACAGACAGCCCAGAGTGCTTGGGCACTGGCACTGAACTGGAGCATGAACAGCTTTGGGCTGAGATATTCCTCACGCACCACAAAGGTGCCGGGGCATTTTGCTCAAGCAGATGCCAGCTGATCTTTGCTGACAGCAAGAAAAGAGTGGTTAGTCTTGCCCCCATTCAATCATTGTCCCTCCTAGTTTTAAGGCATTTAAACCAAAGAGCACATCAGCATTCTGATTCCCAATCTCTATTTAGACGCAGGAGATGCTGGGAGAAAGAGGTGTGAGTATACCCACTCCAAGGTTAAAAATAAAAATACTCTAAGCTTTATGGATGTGACAGACCAAGTGAAGTTGATGCAGACATGGCCCATCTCAAATGTGCTGGATGCTGCAGCCCAGACTGGGAAAAGGATGGAGAAGCCTATTTCCTTGTGCTATATTGTCTCATAGCCCTTTTTTGGGTTCCTTGACAGAGGCCTTCACCTTACTCTTTTCTTTGCCATCAGCTCTCCAGCTTTTCCCATTCAGAACAGGTCCAAAACACAACACGTACCCACTATCCCAGCATGGATACTGTGGCTCAGGGCCACTTCAAATCCTCTGCTCTGAGACTTCACACCTACCAACTCCTGGGTTGCCTGCATCCAGGCCAGAAATGGACTGCTTTCTCCTCTCACTCTCTTTTTAACAGTGCCCATCTTTGGACGAAGCCCAAGAACCCACTACTGGTGGGGAAGAAATGCATCATAGCCAATGGGTCTTGGCCAGACTGAAGACACCTGGATTTAAGGGCTGCAGATCTGCCAGCAGCAGCCCAATCCAAGCAAAACCGGCTGACTGTGCATGTGAAGGAGCCAAGCTCCTATCACAACCAGAAACTCCTCACAGTGTTAATTAAGAGTGTATAAATTAGGTACTGCCTACTGATAGTGATAAGCTACGGGGAGGATGTAAGGTCTAAAGCAAAGAGCAGCTCTTAAAGCCATGAAACCAAAAGAGAATTAAAGCAAAAAAATATATTACCTCTAGTGATTCAGATAATTACAACGATATATATATGTATATTAAATTTATATTTATTATAATTAATGGATCATTTAAATCACCACACAGTTGATAGAAATTGTATAGACAAATTAGAATGACTTATAATTATTCTAAATCCTTTGAGAATGAGAAATATTTTCTAACATGTATTGAAAGATTCTAAATCTAATTGTAGCACAAAGTTGCAAAACGCTCTGTTTTGGCTGATGGTTTTTTTCTAGCAATTAGAAAGTGGTTGATGATGTAATTACACTCTTGTATAAGATCTTTGCAGCTTAGATAATTTTTTATTGAATACTAATCAGAAAACATGCAGTGGGAAGTAGTTATATTCTGCTTTTCTGTCATTTCTTCAGATACAGTATGTAGCTTCAGTACAGGTCTTTGCACCACAAACAAGGGGGGTGGAAGTGGAGAAAAAAAAGAAAGAAAAAGAGTCAAGCAATTAATGCACAGTAACTTCCCTCTGAAAGGATTATCTCTGCATTAGAGGAGTGTGCGGTTAAGGTTAATTTCAGATGGAAGAATAATCTCTACATGAGAGTAAGAAGATTAAAAGTCAAAAGACAGCGTAAAAATTCTTCATCACATTTTGTTTGTTTGATGTAAAGATTATGATTCAGTAGTGGGTTGCTTTTTTTTCCCATTCAGATCCACCCCATCGATTCCTGACCTGCAGCACTGTAGCTTTGGAGCAGTTCTTTTGGAGCATTTCTTTAGTTCTGCTGCTCTGCCTGAAGAGTTGGAAGAACTGCAGCCACCCTGCAGGCTTTTTGCAGGGGTCAAAAGTCCCAGAGAAGAGCCTCAAGAAGGATCTGGGAACACAGCGTGCCCTCACACGGCCGCAGAGATTAAAAGTCCGATTAAAAGATTAGAAGTCAGAAGACAGCGTAAAAATTCATCATCACATTTTGTTTGTTTGATGTAAAGATTATGATTCAGTAGTGGGTTGGTTTTTTTTTCCCATTCAGATCCACCTCATCAATTCCTGACCTGCAGCACTGTAGCTTTGGAGCACCAACAAAAGTCTCTTTGAAAAAAGATGGTTTTAGACGAAGGTAAAGCCAAATTCCCTCACTCAAGCAGCAGGAATCTGCCTTGGCTCAACTCTGGTCTACCAGGAATTGTGCTGACCTCCTCAGGACCAGCCAGCCTCAGTTGACTGGAACAACAGAAGCAGAGGTATCATGAATTAGCATCAAGGCCCAAAGAAAGCAACTCTCCAAGTCACCTGGAAGCTGGAGTTCCTTCCAAGAGCTGACAGGTTGCACGAGTCCTGCTCTCCTCTCTTTTTTCTTTCGCTTTTCTGTTTGAACCAGACTTCCAGCAAACCTGGCAGCTCAGAATGTTCAGCATGTCCGAATGCCAGTCATCTTTGAAAAGGATTTCTTCGCTGATTATGAAAAGCTGGAATTCGCATTGTTAAGATCTGTCAGTGGATTAGGAAATAACAGATGAAAAATCGAAGACCTCACAATTACTCACCAATAATAAATGTTTCTCCCTAGAAAATGAAAATCTTATGCAAAGAAGCATTCATTATCATCTATCATGGGTTCTTCTGCAGAATCAGTCATTACTGTACCCCGGCATGGCATGATCCCAGAGATGCTGCAGCCCATCATTTGCACAGAAATGAGCAAGTTCTCCTTAAATCTTTATCCCACGCTGACTTCCCTCACTCATTTACAGCAACTGCATCTCCGCTGAATTCTCTAACACTGTTGATTCCCACCAACAGGAGAACGCTCCAGGGCTGCATAGCCAAAAGCAGAGATCTTCAAGAAAGCTAGAATCTCAGGTCTATTTTACTGAATTACACAAATAAGTACAATAAAAAAGAGAACATTTAAATACTGAAGCATAAGGGATGCCATCAGATTCAGCAGTGAAGGCTGAAAACCAACAACTGGCTCCTCTCCAGAACTGCATTTAGACACATGGATCTTGTGGGCATCAGGACACTGCAAACACAGGTAGCAACTCCCCTCAGCAATTGTCAGCTGAGCCTCTGCAGCACATCTGGCACTTTGAGAGTGCATCAGACCAGAGCCACATTATGCAGAGCCCACACAGTGGCCTGCACACTCCATCAGTGCATCCCTTGTTCCAAATTGTTAAATAAAAGCGTTGTTAATGGTTTGGCAGATGTGGTACTAGGCAGGTCTTGCATCTGCTAATAGAAGTATTCCTGCTCTGCAATTCATGCGGATGCAGTAGCAGTGGCTACCAATTTTGGTCACAATATAATTTATGGGTTTAAATACTTTACTGATGGATTATTCTAGCTCTAGAATTGTAGTGCTCAAGGAAAACAAATAACATTTTACTTCACACACACAAAAATAGCATTTTAGAACATAGCTATTAAACAATATATCCAGACTTTCAGGTCATAATTTACTCAGCTTTAGAATGAGGCAGATGCTGTTGCCATGTCCACTGACCAGCAGTGAGACTGGTAATGCTGGGTACAAGAGGACTAACTAAATAGACTGACCCTTGTGCCATGGAGCAGTCATTTGCTTCCCCTCCATGCTTTGGGAAGTGATGTGACCAGCTAAGAAAAGGCAGAGGAAATTCACGTAGTGAGCTTGCAGATCAGCTGGGTAACTCGATGGAAGCATCAACATTTTCAGAAACTGCACTGGCAGAAATGCCTGGAGGCATAAGGCAGGCACAGACCACCTGATTCAGATTTACAAAGAAAGCATTGAACTGTGAGAAAAAAAATAAGGCAGAGGACAGCTAGCATGAGCAAGATGCCAAGTGGAAGTGTAGGGCTTGAGGGGGAGGGCCTGGAAGCAAAGTTAAGATGAAAAGGAAGTGAAAAGTACAAAGCAAAATGTGTGATAAAATGAAGTTACCTAAAAGTAAACTAAAGGCAGGCATGCTGACACCACTGCACTTTGGATGCATGGAACTAATGTCGGTGGGATCAGTTTCAGGACCTGTTTGAAAGTAGCACCAGAACCTTTGGATGGGTGCCATCTAGGTCAGTGCAATGCAACTCAGGGAATATCAGCAACTAAATCCTGTTTCCCTTACTGACTCCAGGGAGTACTGTGATGCAGAGGGCAAGCTGCAAGCCATCAGGAACCAGGTCAGCCTCCTTGGTGGAGCCACCAACCAGCAAAGCTGTGAATTACAGCCTGGCATCCTGGGACTGATCACAAAGTCACTGAATGGATGGGTTGGAAGGGACCTTGAAAATCATCCAACTCCAACTACCTGCCGTGGGCTGGGTGCCCCCAGCCTGTTCAGGCTGCCCAGGGCCCCATCCGTCCTGGCCTTGGGCATCTCCAGAAAAGGGATACCCACAATTCTCTGGGCAGCAGTGCCAGAGCCACAGCTGTGGACTCTGAAGTCATTGTGTTATTTACACATGAACAATAAAATTCGCAAGGAAGACTTCTAGCAAGATTCATTTGCACAGCAGCATTTATGGTTAGCTGTCATTTCTCTACCTTCAGATAGTTGCTGAGAAGCAGTCTGTTTTCTTCTGCATCTTTTCTTATGTGCTTTCTGTTAATGAATCCAATCAAATACTCTGATTTTTCAAACACAACAAAACCCCAGAGGCTGTACAGAGAATAAGACATTCCAATGAACTATTAAATTCAAGTATAAGAGCAACCTGAGCAGCAGCTGGAAACGCTGGCAACTGCAAAACATTTCCAGGCAAAGGAGTGATGAGTCAGGCGGTTCAAATGACTCCAACATTATCTGACTGAAGGTCTGAAGAATTAGGAGAATTTATTTTACTTTAATTTATTTTCTGGACCAGACTGCCAAGGGATGCAGTAGGTTTCCCATAACTTCATTTCTTTCAATGAAGACTGAATTTTATATAGACGCACATGTATTTTCGTTCTTGGGCAACCAGAGATTATTGGGACAGACACCTCACCGAGTGAAACACTGTGACTTGTGCTATACAAGGTGTTAGACAGGTTATAACAACAATGTCCACTTCACCTAAAAAAAACTATGACTGAAATATTCACTTCATTTTAAATTGAAAATAAATTGACTTCATTTTAACCCTAACAGTAATTCACCACATGAACCTACTGAGACCGAAGACAAGGGACATATTTTTATACATAATAAAAAAGAAGTTACCACTACTGAGGTTTAAATAGTTTTTGATCGTGACCATACATAAATAATGGAATGCTATCCTCATTATAAAAAAAGCTACATGCGGTACCTAATAGAGCCTATGAGCCAAACAAAATCTGAAAGCTCCCAGATTACTAGAAAAATGCTTAGATTTTTAAAATAAGTTACTACAAAAAAAAATGTCTATGGAAAACTGAAAAAAAAGATATTATCTGGTAACTCCTAAGGGCATTTTCCTAACGCAGTATGAGATGCCAGTTCTAGAGACGAGGGAAGTCCTAAAACAATGTTCACCCTTCCCAACTTTACATTAAGATATTTAAAGATTTGTGACCTTATTCAGTAACATCATAACATATTAAGACAACTACATAGCGTATACTCATATTTTATTAAAAAGATATCTGCAAATCAAAAAGACCCCTGTGATCCCAGTGTACGAAAGCCTGACTATAAAGTCTATCACTAGGAACTTAATAGGTGAGGCACGTTCATGAGAGTGGCACTTGCATTGCGCCATAAACAGTTCAGAAATAGAAATACCTGGAAAAATTCAGACCCACTTTCAGTTAGATAACAAAAGCAAAGCTCTTCAGGAGGAGCAAACATGGGGGTATAGAGGAGGGAAGGTGTATGGGAGCTGCTGAATCACAGCCTGAACCTTTGATTAGCTATC